>OZ002740.1:66181935-66710935 GCA_963924295.1 Dioctria rufipes | reverse complement strand
GTGCATTGCATCAATTACGCTTCCACAAGCTCATTCGTTTGAAATTATTATTATTATTATTATTACTTGTCATTTATTTAGTCGATAAGTGCGCTTTGAGTGGTGAGGAACTGCATGTTATTGGAAAAATCAGCTGATTTTCCAGCCATCATTGTCAAACGCTTTGAGTGGTGAGGAACTGCATGTTATTGGAAAAATCAGCTGATTTTCCAGCCATCATTGTCAAATGTCATTTGTGAAATTTGCTGATACATTTTTCAAGGTAAATTTTGAATATTTTCCAAAGCGAATTATTGAAAAAAATGTCTCACATTATATAAATAATACAAGGCTCGATTAAATTTTTCATAAATTACTTCACAATTAACAGTTTTTTATTTCCAAAATTGAGAACTGTCATCTGTAAATTAGAATTACCGTCAAGATAGTGTGTGCTTACCTTACCAAGCAATGACAATTCCATCAATTCTGTAATTGGATCAATGTTAATCTAGCGTGTCGTGTGTCTAGGGTATAAGTCATAAAGATTTTTCAGACAGATCAATACTTGCAGATGGGAATAATCTGTTCCCAAAGGATTTCCAGATTATCTAAAATAACTTGTTTAACCGAATCGCATTACCTAAAAGAGATTTCGCTGCCCAGATGTGTTTTCGACAATACAAAACATGTCTGTAAATAGTCACATTTATTCGTTGATCCAAGCTCTCATGCCTATGGAGTCATAGTTTACATACTCACAATTAAAGAGAACTGCATATTTTTGCTCAATATGAAGAAATGCCATAATTAACATTTTGGTTAGATTCAAAGTCACTTTCCATTGGATTTCAGATTATTTTCGAAAGTATAAAATAGTTTCCGGGGGAAGAAAGTCGTGTGCCATTATTCAATCGCGAGGAATTTGGCAAAGAAATCTTATTCTAGGTTAATGGACACTCCTAGTAATAGAGTTCGATTCAAGAGATTTGCCTTGTTTTAAATAATACCAAATGGTGTCTGTAAAGCAGATTATCGCTGGTAGTTCAGTCCTGTTTTAAAAGAATTCATATAATTCTGCGGCAATGCAGTTTTAAACAATGGAATCAAAGGAGGGACTACGAAAATAATACTCAATTGCGGGAACTCATTATATTAAATCACTGTGTTACAAAAAAAGATAAACTCGATATACTTCTGACGAGACATAGTGAAGATTGTAGGTCTAGTCGAACTAAAAGTAGTGGCATAATAGAAATTTCTCATACACCCTCAAAATCTCGTTTTAGAGCAAAAAAACCGTTATTCGGTAGGTACATGTATATAATAATTTATAACTCCGTCATTTTTAATTCGATATCGATGTAGTACATGAAAGAAGAGAGATAGACCTCTGTAACCATATATTCCTTATTTCGTTGCGATGAAAAGTCACGAAGCTACAGTCGAAAATATTTTGAAGTTTACCATTTTTTACATAATTTTTCAACTTTGACAATAATTTGATGGCTTTTTTTGCTCTACAATATTTTTTTTTCTGTTCATATCAATAATAGCGAATTCGATTCGGCGTCTGATAAGTATTTGATAGCTAAAATCAGTTGAAATTTGACTGAGTTATCGAATTTTTACTAATTAAGCAGCTAAATTTGCATAAAATATTAACTACAGCAACAGTTGAAGAAGTACTGGGTTTTAACCGTGAAAACTGTGAAATCATGAAAACATGCAACAAATAATGATAAATAACAAGAACAACAACAACACGATCAAATTCAAAAGATGTTGTCAGCAACAACAGCAGCTAAATTCCTGAATTCAAAATAATAAGTGAGGCTTAAAAGTGTTTATTTGATCTTTTTCGTTTATAAAATGCATCGTCTGTTCCGCGTTTAAGTGACCAACAATAGTCTGAGAGCATGTTGATGTTGCTTTTCCCTTGAAAACGTTTTTCAATATTTTGATGAAATCGTTCACCCTTGTTCGTCGCTGAGCTGGGCCAGACTTTCCGGAAAAAAATTTAAATGTGAATGCAAGAAGTGAATTTTGATGGACATGTTGCAACCCATTTCACGTAGGCACTCAAAAATTCATTTACAATGTTTAAATAGTCGGAACTTTTCTTGTTGCCAAGGAAATTTTTGCACAATGAAACAAAACTGTTCCAGGCTCGTCTCTCCGCAGTACTCAATTTGGCTACAAAATCGTTGTCCCGCATAACTTTCCGAATTTGTGGACCAATTGAAATAATTGAAATATTTAGGTACTTACTGCCAACAAATAAAAATGTAGGGTACGTTCTTTGATTTTAGCTTCACTCAATCCAGGAAACTTTATTTTGAGGTGACGAAATGCTTCGCTGTCGACGTTCAATTTTTTTACGAATTGCTTCATGTAGCCGAGCTTCGAGTGCAGTGGCGGTAGGATGATATCTTCGGGCCGAGCCTATGGGATGTTTAAAACATTTTTTTTTTCAATTTGAAACGCTGTACGTAGCGGCCACTCAGTTCGTTTATACCTATTTCGCGCACGACTATCCCACTCACAAAGGTAACAAGGATACTTAGTATTACCGCTTTTCATTCCAAACAAAATTGTCAAGACTTTAAATCACTGACAACTTGCCATTTATGTGTAGTGTAGTTAATTAAATGTAGTATTTTCTTCATTGTATCGTATGTTTCCTTCATGTCAGTCGCGTATGCAAACGAACGGATGGAAACTCATTTTTGTTATGCAACAACACGGCTTTCAAGCCTACAAGAGCGTAAACGATTCATACATCAACAATTAAATAAAAAGCATTAATATGGTCCATAAAAATATATACTTTTGCATGATCCATCAATGAAAAGCCTCCATTGATTCGGTACGTAATCTTGGTCGAAAACAGCAAATAACTCCGTTATATCCGTGCAATAAACGAGTTTGTTGTTGTCTTCATCGGTTTTGAAAAGTTGTCTGAAGAATATTCGATCGTCCTTTCGGCTGAAAGTAACCTTAAATTTACTTTCCACTACATTCCACTGCTTCAATCGAGAAGCGAGCATTTCAGTTTGTCTTCGTGACAGTCCAAGATCGCGTACAAGATCCTGATATTCTGCATTTGATACTGCATGTCGTTCCATTAAATGTGATCCTGCTGGAAGAAACTTTTCATCCTTACTCTCAATAACGGAACATTTATCAGTTTGAACACCGTTATACATTTTTTTCAATGCTTCACCTTTAGTTAGCTCAACTGTAACATCGAGGGGTACTGGTTTCGTTGCAGTTGTAACATCAGCATACATAATGCACTTGCGCGTTTTATAATGATGACCTTTAACGTCTGTTTGACAAAAATAGCAATCTTCCATTTGATCGGAACAGAAAAAGACATTCGCATCTTATCACAATATTTTGATTTCCAAAACTTCAATTTTGTTGAGCACACTACACAAACGTATTCTGGTTCATACCAGCGACACACGATCGAAGAAATCGTTGTACCCCTCAATCACTGCTTTATTGTTTTCGAATTTTAACCGGTGTTCCTTATCTACAAACAAACCACAAATATAGCAAAACTTATTACGATTGTCGCACATTTTATTTATATTCTGATCAACTTGCACTCCAAAAGCTTCTTCTTTTTAAACACAATCGATAAAAACAAGTGCTTTTCACCAATTTCAGGTCGTATTAAACGCGATAGAATTGAAAATAAACACATTCGTTTTTAACGGTTTCCAAGAATGTTCTCGTTATTTGTCGTTATTTGTTGCATTTTCATGATTTCACGGTTTTCACGGTTAAAACCCAGTACTTCTTCAACTGTTGCTATAGTTAACATTTTATGCAAATTTAGCTGCTTATTTAGTTCAAATTCGATAACTCAGTCCAGTTTCAACTGATTTTAGCCATCAAATACTTATTAGACGCCGAATCGAATTCGCTATTACTCATATGAACAGAAAAAAAATATTGTAGAGCAAAATAAGTCATCAAATTGTTATCAAAGTTGAAAAATTATGTAAAAAAAGGCAAACTTCAAAATATTTTCGACTGTAGCTTCGTGACTTTTCATCGCAACGAAATAAGGAATATATGGTTACAGAGGTCTATCTCTCTTCTTTCATGTACCACATCGATATCGAATTAAAAATGACGGAGTTATAAATTATTATATACATGTACCTACCGAATAGCGGTTTTTTTTGCTCTAAAACAAGATTTTGAGGGTGTATGAGAAATTTCTATTATGCCACTACTTTTAGTTCCACTAGACCTACAATTTTCACTATGTCTCGTCAAAAGTATATTTTCGCTGTAACACAGTGAATTGCCTCATTGATGAAAGACTGTAAGTTTCAATTTAATATGAAAACACCTAGAAATACTCCTCCCTCATCACTCTTGCAATTTTGATTCAAATTAAAAGATGAAAGTCTTTGATATTGTATTCATTGCTCTTTATTCCATATCAGGATTCAATAATATGAAACACGAAATGATGAAGGATATGTTTTACAGCCAGATACCTTAGTACTGGGCAACCCTTTTCCTAACTCACTAATGGAATAACGTAGAGGTACATACTAAGATTCGCGACCTTCATCTTTTATAATTTCTCAAAGAATTACACAATGAATGAAGTTATTTATCCTGAAAAGAGATTTTTTTCTAACTGTAATTGCTTTCCAAGAGATAATTTTTTGTTTAATGGCAAGAAGAAAAAAAAGATATTGTTACGAAAACAAGATTTTATTTATGTAAAGGGGTTAAGCCAATTTAATGTCCCCAACAACAAATGGATACCTAAGAAGGGAGAGGTTTATGCATATATGATATTTAACCTATACCTTTTTATGTAGAGAATATGAACCATATTAGGTTGAAGGTAAGTGGCGCTTTCTGCCGAATGAAAAATTCATAATAATGTAGGTGGAATGTAAAAATAATTAATGAGATCATATTGTAGCAACTGTATGAGAAAATTATCATACTTTATCGTACACATACGACAGTGCCCAAAAGTTAGGGAAAAACAAATCACTATGAAACGCATTTTTTTTTTATTCTTGCCAGCTACGACATAAATTAAGCGTTAGTCAAAAAGATATAATCACATCCTTGGAAGGGGAAAAACGAGTATTCGCATTAAATACAAATTTCGGCCTCATTTTATTTATAAATACTTGCTAATTTTATGGAGTTCAAGTGAGATGTTTTTAATTAAAATTAAATAGCATTCAAGGTCTCTGGCTGGAATTTCGTCTGAATCAAAAGGGAGATTTAACCAAAGTTAATTAAAGCATCAAATTGTAGCTTTTGAGTAAAGATTTTGTTTTGTGTGTTTGGAATTATGTACTGTAGGTATTTCTTGATTGGCCAAATAGGATGTTTGCGGAAATTTTCTTGGGGCTTGGAAGAAAACGATTAGGAACTGTGATTGGTATCATCACTGGTCACAGCCCACTTCACGCTCATTTAACAAAGATGAAAGTTGTTCTTATTTAGAAAGAGAACTTGAGGCGACACGCGGTTTTACCGTATCATTTTTCAACAATGAAGTAAGCTTTAATTTTGACGAAATTTTTTCTTAATTTAAGTCACTTTACACTTTAAGGCAAGCACGCTGGCACTGCTCCAACGCATCATTTATTGCCATTCTTGACAGGCATATTTCTCTACTGTGAACTCTAAGTTTTTTTTTAATTTTTTGATGTTGTTAAAGTTCAAGGGTTATCCTACGATGGCGTAGAACAGTCTTGGCAGGAAAGGAAGAAGGGATAGGGAATTGGGGATTATTGGTGTACATTACGTTTGAATATTTGCGGCCCATATCTAAAGCAGAAAACAGATGATGGCAAACTATTCCACATTCGTACTGTCCTCCTTATGAAGGATTCGCGGAATTTCACGGTACGGCCAAATTTTACTTGAATGGTGTGAGTAGCTCGGGTTACAGCTCTTGTAGTGCGCATAGGAAGAATTCTACAAGAGATCAGGCTAGAGATTTTGTCAGAGCAATAGCCATGGAAGTAGCCATAAAAGACCGACATTACGTCGGTGCTCTAGGGAATCAATAGTTGCTATTGATATGTCATCGCCAATAAGTCGGAAGGCCTTCTGCCCCTGCCCGAATATGGAAATTATATTCTAATCTAGGCCTGATATGAGATTGCAGATTTGCACCAAGTCTGATAGAGTAAAATATTTCTTGATTCTTTGCAAGAAGCGCAGACATTTCATCTAATTTTTGGCAATACCAAAATATCCTCCTGAACCTCGTTTAACAAAAAACAAAACATGTAAAAAGCTAAAATTGTTCTAAAACCAATTCTTATGATGTCGTACAGTCACCCATATGTGTAAGTTTAGTTTTTGAAGTGGTGTTTTACATATGCATATTTTTAGGACGGTTCATCGGGAAGTGAAGATATAACGAATTTCATAGGATATTATATTCTGAAGAGTTTTCAGTACAATAAGAACATCTAGGACTGATCGTTTTCACAGTATACGTAAAAAACCCTTAATTTTTATATGTCAATACCAAGAAGGAGTTACTCGATTTAGCTTATTTTAGAAATTTTATGTATTATTGCTATGAAAACACAGTGAACCAAATGTCAGCTCTCTACGTTGACGCACTCTCAGGCAGTATACAAATACAAACGAAAATTTTATATTCCAACCCCACGATTTGTCCCATTTTCGACTTTTTTATTTAAAAGTCCGTTTGCAAAAGTTCAGCTCTCTAAGTAAACGTGCTCTCTAAAGCTATCAAGAGAACGGACGGATGCACGGACAGATGGACGGACAGACAGACGAATATGCAAAAATTAAATAACTATTAATAATATGTGTAGATGTCCAATCCATTTTGCTCTACCGCCATTATTTTTACATATTTGGCAAACGGAATTATAAACTACGATTTCATTTTCTATAGTATAATAATTTGCAAATAAAACTTTCTAGGTAAGTATAATTTTTTTCACAAACCTATACTACGCTTTAGATAAAACCCAAGTGAAATGTTCAAATTTTTAGACGAAGACCTCATCTCTATAGATTGTAACAAATTCTCATTAATTTCCTTTTTCATGCACCTATCTTCACCGGCGGAAATTATATTTCCCGCGCAACATAATAAATTCCTTAAATTATTTTTAGACAATGGAGAAGCTGTTGTTCTCTAATGAATAACCCACATTGCCGTTGGGGTGAGAATATATACAAAAGATGGTTTTCATGAAATTTCGTCTAATTAGTGTGGTAATAAAAGCCTTATTATAACAACTGAGGAGTATTCTGGAGAGACGCGTCATAAAGTCTCAGCTTTCATGTAATTATCAATAACGAAGTTTCAGCACTTAACCACATCGCCTGTAGTTCATGAAGCTGAGCACGAATGTATCACAATTTAATCTTACAGGAGTACAGAAAAAAATCGTAGAAGTGTAGTAATTGTTGTGATGGTAACATAACTGACTGATTCATTTCATAATTGCTGATAGTTTCAAGTCTCATGCCGCACGCTCTTCGTTCTAATCAATCAAACTATACCCACAAGGAAAGAACCAAAACAGCGCGTAATGAATTTGAATGAAATTAATCGCCCATTTGGAATCATAGATTCATGGAACCTCGATTTACAAGCAAAGACCTTGTGCTGATTGAAATAAATCTCCACAAGGGTGTTGGCATGAATCGGAGTGTGAACCCGAGGGATAAGGAGTAAGGGCAAAACGGGTATTCATTTGCTTAAAAACATTTTCGTGCGTTCGTTATTGCCGATTTAATTCTGTGAAGATACGAATAGGACCCTCTCAATATTGTGAACCTACTTTCATTTCAATGACTTAATTATTTTTGACTGCGTGCCTCCTGCTTTTATTTTCTAGTTAAATTGTCATAATGGATCTACCTTGAGAGTGAGTTCTGTCGCATCATATATATGTACATATGTCATATAAGTAACATATTCAATGCTCCATATATAGACGTTACTGATTAAATCGATTCCATAGTCTTTTGGTAAAGGGCGACAGAGGTTTCAGCTATGCAAGTAAAATAACTGGTATCTTAAAATTGGCTACTCCCGATACAGCAGATTGGAAAAGACTGTGACAATGGACAATTCGTTTTACTGATTACCCCCATTTCATATCATTTAGAAGCACGTGTTTAAAACAAAGCTATAAAAATGCAATACAGCAAAAACGTAAAACAGAAGAAAAATGTCTGCTATCAAATCCGTTTTAGGTCCACTTTGGAACTCTGTTAAACTTTTTATAGAATCGCTTTATAAATTATATTCGCATATACTTCTGATTTTTCGTTACCCGGGGGTTACACGTAATAGTATAGCTTGCATGCAAGCCGCACTGCCATACTTCTTGCACGTGTAACCTCTACTGCCGAACTTGCATGATGAAAACCCATGGCAGCTGAGGTGATAGTAATTTGACATTATGCAGTTTTCAAAATGCCGGAAAAGAAATGCTTGCTTGAGAGAATTTGACAAATTTATTCTGAAAAAATGAGATTTTCTGGGATCATTTGCATTACATCATTTACCAGCACCTTCCTCATAACTTTTTCTTGGGTTTTTATCATTCTGCTACTTCCTTTATTGCTATAATTTTCCAATTTATGCATGACTTTACACCTCAATGCCATTTTTTAAATGAACTTGCATGCAAGATGATAAGACATCAACCGAACTGCCTTCTGCTGTCAAGTTAAACGTCGCGTTGGAAGGGAGGCTCGTATAATCCCCGGGTTATAGTCATTGTTGCATTATGCTACGAGAATTTCCTACAAGGAAATTTTTATGGAGGAAAATTTAAAATGCTTTTAAGAGAAACAAGAGAAGCATCAATTAAAAACAGCAGAAGAAGGTGTTTTCGATTTCTTGCTCTTTTAAAACTTGTATGACTTTAATTTTACTTATACTTGGTTTCAGTAAAAATGATACCAGCTAGATGTATACACTTTCAGAAACAGATTATCTATTACTGCAATATAATTCTTCCAGCTACAAGTTCGGCATCCACACCTCAGATTACGGATCTTCGGGATTTCCGAACGTGGGATGATTTGAATAATGAATCGGTCAATACTTTTCCCACTTTGCAACTTTTACTGTTACTATTCTATGCAGTTATTGTTGTTGTTTGAGATACACCAGAAAGCTGAGCTTTGGTTGAACCAACAAATATTGGCCAGAAGACATCTTCCAATTTATGTTACCCGTGTCGATCAATGTAACTTTTACAAGTTCCCGAACCACATCGCTGGTAGTCAGGCAGTTTCTAGCATTATCCGATCTGCTAGATAAAATTATAGATGGTCCAATAGCGGTTGCCTGCTGTTCTCTACATTTGCATTAAAACCCACCTCTTAGAAATTGCATACATAACTGGTAAAGGTATTTTAGGTAGTGCATCCAGCGTCAGTAGGCTCTGTGTTCTTAAACTCTTCTTCCATTGATTTTACTCTCTTGTCAATCGAGAAAATAAATTACTCCAGCTACAGTATTGCCTTTTCGCTCCAGAATGCGTGATAGCTTCTGCTGTTGACCTTCAGCAGATTATTGTTGGCAAGTGGATAGAGGTTAACCTTGAAGAATCTTTAATTGTCTCTATGCAGTTTCCAGAATTTTCAGTCACCCATGGTAGAGATCCGCATTAATACTGGGTGCTAAACTAATTAAAAGCGAAAGTCTTCAGGTATCCGAATCTCGTATTATGGTGATTAAGCTCCTTCTTAACCATGCAGCCCCTGTCGGGGCTTCTTATCGGTAATACGAAACTGTCTATACTACTGAAATATTTTTACTACTGGGTATACTACTTATTGCATTTCTAAGCTTATTCCTAAAATACTGTATTACAAATCTAATATAATATTCACGATGTCGAAGAATGCGGACATAAAAATCCTTAACTACCTTTTCCCTTTTAAATTCTTCGCAACCCCATAGAATCTATCCATTCCTACAACTTATCTCATCATCGGGCACCTTGAATCATGAGCTCTGTGCGTGTCTTCTTGTTTCTTGCCTCATTTGAACTGGCTCAAATGAGTACTCACCATCAGAATATGTTAGTAAAGCCGTTTTACCTTCAGTTCAAAATTGCGCATTATGCTTCATCTATTGAGAGACACATCCAAATTGAGGGACACTAATTTATTTCTATAATAATCAATGGTCGCCGGGTGAGGATATATAAAGGTTTGCCAAGGCGACCATCTGTTACATCGCAGCAGATACAATTGGTGTTTTTCAATCAGTCTCCTTTTAGTGCATAAGTTTAGTGAGGAAAGTTCATGGAAACAAGCTAAAGAGCAAACAACTTTTCTATTATGCTCAGAAGACTATAAAAAGGTGTATAGAGGAAGAGTTCCTTTACAGCACCCTCAATCTGGACGGGAGCCATTAACTTCGTACTTCAACAACTTTTCAGGATTTTTAGTTGCCACTTTTCCTGTTTTTAGCCGTAGACAAAGGAGTGAAATCGTCTTTTTTTTTTGTGCAAAGAGGTTTTGTTTATTATGCTGCAAGCTTCATAGATGCAATTTAAAACAATCTATAGGGAACTCTTCAAGTTGCTCTTGTTTTGAGTGGAAACTTTTATGCAGAGCTTTCAATTTTTCTATAGGGAGTGTTGTGCGTTAAAAGATCCATGCTGCTTTAGTACGCAAAATTTACGAGAATTGAAAATGGTTTTATTCCGCTTGTAATTATCCACTAATTATCTCCAAAGATTTAATGGGTTAAGTATATTAAAGCTTAGCTAATTACGATGAAAGTAAGTTGATTAAAAGTGAATGGTATACTTGTCTAGAGATTGTGTTATGGAATACTAATATTATTTTTTTTAGTATAATGAAACTCTTAATTTTAGATGTACTGTACGAAAACGTAATACGTACATTCCGACTAAATTATATTGATGGAGAATAGAAGAAATTTATAAGAACTTTTATTTTTAACGATTCTAAATCAAATCATAAATACAAGCGGAAAATCAAGTCCGGAGTTTGAATCCGGAACCTTCAAACCCCGAACCAGGCGGTAGTAAGTTCTTAAAATTCTTCTATTCTCCATCATTGACCGATTCTAATAAGTATGGATTCGATTCCTGTCCGGGAAAAATTAATAAGTTATATCTTTTGTAAATATTTATATCACCACAAATCAGCAATTTACTACATCTGAAAATCCATTTCCATATTATCCGATTTTTCTCAATTAAATGCCAAATGTAGCTTTAACTTTTTTTCGTTCGCTGCTGCGATATTTTTATGAAAAATATAAAGCTATAAGCTTCATATAGCATTTGAATCAGAAAAATTGGTTGCTCCGTTCTCAAGATATGATTTTCTACAAATGGCGTTTCATCGTAAAATCACGAAATTTCAAACCCCCCTTGCCGAAAGTGGGGCATAGTGAGGAGATACAAAAAAATACGGTTGAGCTTTTTTCGTATTACATAACTGTAGAAGTTTCGTCCAAATTGTTCAAAGTATTTAGCACTGGGGTGTGCCACGTTCCGCGATAGTGCACATAATTTGAGAAGGCTACTTTTGCTGCATGTTAACTCCGCAAGGTCCAACTTTTCCATACACGAGTCCATTAATCGCATGTGCATTACTGTTTCTAAGCATGTTCTAAAAAACGTCTATTTAATATGGCTTATGGTTAGTTTAACATACTAATACTAACAGCGACTAAGGGATGAAACGCATGTATTGTTGATCGTTTTTAACTAAACGTGTCCATGCAGCGAGCTTGTGTTAAGCTGGTTCTGATAGTCATAAATTCCGCCTATTCGGAAACATTCGCCAAAACTATTTATCACCGAAAGGGTTAAGGATGTCATCAGTGAAGTTAATACTGCTGTCGATTGATCTGAGAAGAATGCGCGAACGCGCGTTCAATATAACGCCGAACCAATGTCGAAGAAGCCGAAAAGAGAAAAGCCTCATTTCTGACAACAGATACACCGGGAAATCATCCGCGCTAGGAATATTCATTGACTAACTATTTCTTGCCAACGCAGCCCATTGTACTAACCTGCTATTAGGAGAAGCTATAAAGCTATAAAATTCGATAGGAAACTAGGTTTGAAGAAATAGCGCAGGACCGTGTCGAGGTGGGATTCGAACCCACGACCCCTGGGAAGGTAGTCAGCGCACTTTCTAACCGAGATACCGAGGTCACTCTGAAATATATTGGAATCCGAATTCTTTACATACGATCCGATATGCATATAAATAAAAGAGCAGCGGAATACGTTGCAGCCAAAGGTACCACCGAATTAAAATTTGTATACTTATAAAACTTCGATCCATTTGATAAGGCTTTACTAAATGAATATGCTTCAAAATCTTTGGCAGTTTTGTGCCACCTTTCTTCTGTCGGATTCGGAAATACATTCACTCTTCATAACAAAGCATATGCATATGTGCAGAAAGTATGAAATACTACTTTCTGCACAATCTTACCAGTTGTAGATCGATCAACACTGGAGAAGTATATATGTGCATTTGCTACAGTCTGCCAATCACAGTTTCAGCGGGTGTGCGAGTGCTCAGTAAGCTTGCCTTAATAAAGAATTGCATGCCAGGAAATGTGCTTCAAAAGCGATTAAATGGTTCGGCTTTACTTAGAGCATGTCGCATCTCCGGTGGGATAACGACATATGTGCAAATAACGGAAAATTGAGATAAATGTGTAAAAATGTTCAAAGGGCATCATTGTTTCTTGAGTAACAATAACACTATGATAGTTTCATTAGTTTCTATCAGAAAGCGTCTAATTCCTTGTATCATTGGAGCCAAATTCATTTCATTATTGGAAGGACAACGCCCGATTTGTTTGTTGTACTGGGACTGGTGAATACGTCAAATTATGGTTATCTCTTCTGGAAGAACAATGTCATAAAACGTTCATAAAACGTCTTAACTTCCAAAAAAAAAAAAAATTTAGTGGAACAATGACGCAATTATAAAGGTTGCTCCTTCTTCTTACAGTTTGAGGCGAAATGTCACTTTGTATAAAAATACTTTATCTATATAATGTTAATTAACTTCTAAAATTTTAGAAACCTTTAAACCAGATTAATGGAAAATGTGCTTTTTGCACTTAGGTCATTATTCTACCGGAGGTACGACGCATTAGGTCGAAAAGATAACGTTTCTTTTTTATTTTTCGCACTTCAATGTATATTGCAAATTTTCAAAATTTATTTCAAATATTGAAATTATTTTCAATAAACTTCAGTATTATAGACGACAAATTTTCCTCTTATGCATTAGGACGACAAATAAACATTGCTGAAATTATAAAAGAATTTGTCTCGGTAAAATTAGGAAGAAAATTTTATACTAAATAGTAAAAAATATTTATTTTTATTAGTGAACAATAAAAAATTTAATAAATGATTCATTATTTTAACTATCTGATAGTTTTAATAGGTGCCTAACTATGCCCAATACGCCTATTGTTAAGCGTATTACTAGATATCATGGGAGCCCACAAACGGACGAAGATAACGGACCCCTACTGCCACTAGGCCCCTACGGACACTGCGACAAAAGTTTATCTGCAGTGTCCTAAAAGCAGACTAACAGGACTACTAAAATACAAATTTAATTAAATCTTTATTAAATGGGGTCATGAATAAGAGCAGAAGATTTACATTTTCGCCCTAAATGCAAAAATATTCAGTTAAGTATATTTTTAATCAATTTTCAAGCATGGCGCTAATATCAGGTGCCCTAATAAAATCATTCCTTAATTAAAATCACAAAAACGCTTAATGCGACAAAACTAACGTAAAATCACTAACAATACTATTACTAACTGTCACAATAGTCAAGTGTCCTGGAGGGCTAAGAAATTGTTTGTTTGATTCTAAGTACTGAAAATTTCCCATGCTAGTTTCCTTTAATAGTTGACGCTCTGACAGTTGGTTTCTTATCACTTAGCCCCACTTTCAATGAGATGAAGATAACAGGACAACGGTGACATAAATTAATTCACATATGGTGCTATTGCTGCCACAACAATACAATAAGACTTATCCTTACTTAAGATATATTAATCAATGTGAAGCCCTAGAAGGAATTTCTCAGATTTCCTCGGCGGTTTTATTAACTGTGCGGATGGAGATGATTTTTTGATTACGGAATTCATCTCTTGTAAAAGAAATAATATGAAAAGATTGATGTGATGACGCAAAAAGGGACATATTATATCTCTATACCATCCTGTACGTTAACAAGTAAAAAAGCTAGAATTGGTCTAAGACCAATTCTTAGGATACCCTAGATGAATGCCCGTATTAAATTTCGTATGGTCACCGATCTATTCAAGTATTGATTTTGAAGTTGTTTTTCGCATATATTTCTAGAACGGTTTGTCGCACAGACAAAATGATTATAACCAATTTTATAGGATTTCGTATTCTGCAGAAGTTTTTAGTATCATAAAAATGTCTTGGACTGATCGTTTTCAAAGTATACGTAAAAAACCGAAATTTTTATATGGCAACACCAAGAAAGAGTTGCCCGATTTAGTCCATTTTTGACATTTTATTTCCTAATGTAGTAAAAACATCATGTGCGAAATTTCAGCTCTCTACGTCGACGCGTTCTCAGGCAGTGACCAAATATATAGCGGAAAACGAAATTTTTATATGGCAACCCCACGAAGGAGTTGCCCGATTTGGCTCATTTTCGAACTTAATTTTACTTTTTTTTTTAAAGTCTGTGTACAAAATTTCAGCTCTCTACGTGTTCGCGTTCTCAAGTTATCGTGCGCACAGACGGACGGACGGACGGACGGACGGACGGACGGACGGACGGACGGACGGACAGACGGACGGACGGACGGACATGCAAAAATCGAAATAACTTTTAATATTATGAATGGGTGTCCAATCCATTTTGCTCTACCATCATTATTTCGAGGTGTTACAAACGGAATGACAAACTTAGTATACCCTATAGATTTCATCTAGGGTATAAAAAGGCATGTACATATATGTATACGTACAGCGTGTCCCCTAAGTAGTATGAAACCCGAAGGCTATGGGTAGGTCATGCTTAGAAAATTATATGGTTGGAAGTGGGAGGAGATGGATACCAACCGTTGCCGAGATAAGGGACTTGAAAATGATTTGGTATATTTTTATAGATAACCTTGATTTGAAATTTGTTAGATACATACTCATTGGACATTTTCAATGGTTTGTAAATTTTACCCTCTCTCTCTTTGTCGTGCTCCTAAAGCAATTAAAATATAAAACTCCCAATCTTCTTCAAATAAAAAACGCTTGCGTTAATTTACTAACATTCTTTTATCACGCGAACTGACCTATCTTACTTTATTCTAAGTTACCGGCGCTTAGGTAATCTAACCGACTCAATAAAAATAACACTTAACTGCGACTGCACACTGAACTGCACTCGCCGGACCAGTCATTGGCCTTTTATGTCCGATACTTGGAAGTAACTTTTACTCACAACGTGGATGTAACAACCTTGTCATTTGTTCCAGCGGTTGAAGTACCTAAGTCACTTAGTAGTAAGCAATCGCATTATATAACAATTACCTTGCGAGGTTAATTAGTATCGTAGTCATCGATTGCTCCACTAAAGCGCTCATCGCACCCATCTGTAGGGCTAATTGGCAAAATAACTAACAGCTGCAGAACAATGCCGTGCTAGGTAATTGTTTAGCAATCACTGATTATTCGGCCAGAATGTGCCCTTGGCTGTTGAAAGCATCTTCCGTGCCATAACATCTTCTCCACTTTGCAACTATGGCTCAACAAAGTCGAAATTTCGCTATTTAACCTAGTTTTTATACCCCATGGAATAAATCGGGAAACCCCTTCTTGGTGTTGCCATATTTTACGGATACTGTGAAAGGGATCAGTCCTGCACATTTTTATTGTATTAGAATCTTCTTTAGAATATGAAATCCTATAAAATTGGTTACAATCATTTTTTCCGTTCAACCAACCGTTCTAGAAATATATGCGAAAAACCATTACAAGAATCAAAATTTCTCAAATGGGTGACCACACGAATTTCCATACGGACTTTCATCTAGGGCAAGGGTCTCCAAACTACGGCCAGCGGGCCAACACCGGCCCCGAACTCCAAGAATCCGGCCCGCGGATCAGATTTTTTTTTATTTAACGACCAACTAAGAACATATTAACTGACATATATATATAATGAAAGTAGACACTTTCAATTGTAATTAATGATATGAGATTTATCCTAATAACTTTCAATAAGTTACATACATAGTAGTTATTTCACATAATGCAATTAGACATTATAATTATGATTAATGAGATTTATGTGCTGTAACTTTTCACTGACAATTGTTTGCAGTTGTGGATCAAATTTACTAGCGGAAATTATCAGCAGCGATTTCAAATGTTCATCGCTCATTTTGGATCTGTAAATATTTTTTGTATATTTCATTTTGGAGAATGTTTTTTCACGCATATAAGTAGTGCCAAAAGCGGAAAAAATTTGTGCAACTGATGAAACTGTGTGAGTGGGGGACTCTTATAAAATTTCAGCAATGATGACTTTAAAAATATCGCTACAATGCAAATCAATCATTTCCATTTGAATTCCTGGAGCAAGTGCTTCTATCGACGTTAAAAGAATTTTGAAAAATCTTGATATCGTTTACAATTGCATCAAAATCCGAAAAAAACGAGACTCGAAATTTATTTTCAAAGCAACCAAAGCTTCAATTGCGAAATCTACTGGAAATGGAGTGTTATGTCGTTTTCGTTTGAACATCAGTTTCGCTCTGGAGGTAATCTAAGTGCTGTCAAAGCGTTCGTTTGAAGCAAAAATGAAGTCATGGTTTGCCTCTGGTGGCAACCCAAAAAGCATGAAAATTTACTCGAGTACACGATGAGTTCACTCACACAAACAAAGTCTAGTTGTGATTTGATATTATTTAATTAATTTTAAAGTCAACAATTATTATTAAGACCACTCTACTATTATTATATTATCCTCAAAATTATTCTGCAAACAAATTACCAACAGTTTTCGCAAAAAGTTCATAGCTAGTGTACATACACAAGCGAACTTTTTCAGGTGCACTCTGAAACCATTCGATTGAACGGGGTTGCCTCCAGAGCGAACCTGGATGTTCAAACGAAAACGACATTAGTTTGCTGACTAAATGTTTGGCATGTATTAAGATGCGTGAAACATTTTTTGTTCAATTGAGATTGAAACAATACAATTCTTTGTCGAAAGGACTTAATATGGGTATACAAATCAGGCAGAAGCTGGTTTTCTCCTTGTAATTTTAAATTAATTTCATTAATATGTTTAGTTAAATCTGTATAAAATGATAACTTCCATAATCACTCATTGTTTTGTAACTCTCTGCCATAGGACGATTCTTTTCATTCAAGAAAATTTCAATTATTGTTCGAAGCTCAAAAAATCGCGTTAGCACATTTCCACAACTAAGCCAGCGTACTGCAGTATAATATGGCAGGTCATTTTCTCCAATCTCTTCAATAAACTCTCGGAATTGACGATGATTGAGCGCATGTGATCTGATATAATTAACAGCTGACATGACTGATTTTGAAACTTCTGACATATCCATGCATTTTCCGCACAAAGACTTGATGAATGATGCAATGTACGATTAATGGTTTTGAGCCACCGTCATTTTCTACGGCCTTTGATACGAGAGCGCCGACACCTTTATTTTTCCCACACATGTTTTTGCCACCATCAGTAGTGATACACTTCTGGTTTTTTTAACAGCATTTTCGACTCCTTTAAAAGTATCTATAAACGTCAAGACGCTCTTCATACACTTTATAATTTTTATCTATCCCTCGAATAAAAAGTATCACCTGAGCAGTATCTGAAATATCTGTTGATTCATCCATGGGCCAAGGAGAACCACTCTAAGTATCGATTTTTGTCAGACAATTAACTTAATATATTTTCTGCAATATCATCTACTCTTCGAGCCACAGTGTTTATTGACAAACTAATATTTTGAAACAAATAACATCTTATTTATGGTATTTTTGTGATGTAGCTGTAAAAGCTACAAATTTTGTTTAGATAATCAAAATAAACTCACAATAAATATACAACCTAACAAAACTTTCCAGTAAAGAGCAAATAAAAGAAATCCCAACTGTTTGCTGCGAAATCGACTACTCAATCCGACATCATTTCGACTCAAGTACGCCAGCCAAGCGCGGTCGAGTCGACCCAATTTCAACTCGAGCCGCGTATACATGGAGTTGAACCATGGTTCAACCCTGCATGTAAACATGGTAATTGTCGGAAATCTCGTCTGATATGAGCCACGGCGGCCATCTTGAGCGTCACCGCATCACACGACTGTGCTAAAGCCATACATATAAAAAAAAATAAATAAAAAAATCGGAAGTCTTCATATGAATTGATGAAGTGACGTCATTGCATTACCTATCAAAAATCTAGTGGGCATATCTTCTTAATATTTGTATACCGTGACACGAATCTTACTAACAAGCAATCACGCAGCGCAAGACTTCTCCATAACATGCTGTAGCTCTGGCGTTATATACTTGCCAATCGCCGGCAAGTCCCAAAACGAAAATTTACGTGTAATTAAAAACTACAGTATATTGGTATGATGAGCTAGGTAGGTCTTAGCCCCTGGAACTTAGTGGAGAAATCAGTGTGGCCCTCAGGCTAGAAAATTGGAGACCCCTGATCTAGGGTATCATAAGAATTCGTCTTAGACCAATTCTAGCTTTTTTACTTCTTTTTTATATTTTTATCAAAAAATACGTCATCAACACCAATTTGTCATATGTTTTGGATTTAAGAAGTTCAAAAGCTGAAGTGTTTCGTTGGATATGTTTAGAGAAAAAAACCCAGAAATGGTGACATTTTCGATACAAATCGTGATAGGTCATTTCAAAGGGAGGCTTTTGGGCTTCTTAAATCCAATACGAAAAATGGATATTGATGACATGTGTTTTTATAAAACTAGTAGTGAAATAAGAAAAAACAACAAAACGAGTTAAAATTCGGAAATTTTAAATATGTCGAGCCATTTATTCAAAACAGATTAGAGGAAGGGAAAAATTTGTAGACCATTGGAAGGGTAAAATGATAATCTATCTAACAAATTTTTAAATCATAATCATGTTCTACATACCCGAATTTCTTTAAGTGCCGTTATCTCGGAAAACCTTAGGATCCCCCTCTCCCTCCAGAAACAAATTTTGCTCGTATAGGCATGACCTAACCATAACATTCGGGTTACACACCACTTACGAGACACCCTGTACGTATGCTTAGCTCAGTTTAGATTGCCATGGCCCAATATTCAAATTGGTGCAATTGTGACATCACGACTGAAGCAAGCTGGTAATTAAGAATTTTGCAATAACTAAGTATTTTACTTCGGGTAGCTAAATGCTTGCCGGTTGAGAATTGTTTACTAAACAAATAAAAAAGCTAGAATTGGCCTAGTACCAGTTCTTACGATACCTTAGATAAATCCCCTTTTTCATTTTCGTAGTTTGATTGTTGAAGGGGTTTTCCACATATATTTCTAGACGGGTTCCTCGGACAGTAAAATTAATTGTGACCAATTTCATATTCTCAAGAACGTTTGCAAAATTTCAGGTCTCTAAGTACACACGTTCTCAAGTTATCGTGAGGACAGATAGACTGATGGACGGACGGAAAAAGGAGAATGCAAAAATAAAAATAACTTTAAATTTTTTGCATTGGTGTCCAACCAATTTTGCTCTACCAGCATTATTTCTGTGCGTTACAAACGAAACAACGCTAATTTAAGTTCAAAAATGGGACAAATCGGGCAACCCTTTCGTAGGGTTGCCACACAAAAACTTCGTTTTTAACTATTTATTTTGGCATTGCATGAGACCGCGTCGACGTGGAGATCTTAAATTTGGTACTTGGTGTTTTTATAGCAATAGCAAATAAAATTACAAAACTGGACTGAATCGGGCAACCTCTTTTTGGTGTTGGCATACATAACTTTAGGTTTTTACGATATATTTGGACACAGCCCCCGAGTCGATGTGGAGAGCTGAAATTTTGTACACGGGACTTTCTTTAAAAAAAAATGTAAATTAAGTTTATAAATGGGACCAAGCGGGCAACTCTTTCGTAGGGTTGCCATACAAATAATGTGCTGTTTGGAGTTTTCATAGTAATGGTAAATAAAATTTCAAAAGTGGACTCAATTAGGTTATCCCTTCTTAGTGGTGCCACACAAAAATTTTGTTTTTCACTATATACTTGTTAGCTGCTGGAGAAGGCTTCGAGGTGGAGAGCTGATATGTTGTGCACGGCGTTTTCATAAAAATTGCAAAAACAATTCAAAAATGGGACCAATCGGACAGGTCTTTTGTAGGGTTACCATACCAAAATTTCGTGTTTTACTACATATTTGAGCACTGAATGAGAAAGCGTCGACGTAGAGAGCTACACTCTTCTACACATATGAATGTATGCATGCACACACACACACCCATTCAGACACAGAGTGAAACACTAGAGTACGGAATCGCGCGATCGAGTCAGATAATAAAGGGTTTTCCAATAAGAGGTGTTATTTAAATTAGCCCGCTGTTTCGGTAGATGTCACTTTTGGAGCTGTCATTTTTTGACATTTGACAAGTAGAAACTGCGCTATTAATAAAAATGGAACGATACAACATTCAACAACGCATTGAAATTATTAAAATTCACTATAAAAATGGTGAAAATGTGGCAGAGACGGTTCGTAAAACTCGAACATTTTTGGGTCGTCGTGAAGCACCTTGTCGGACTGCAATACAGAAATTGATAGAAAAATTCGAGCTATCGGGACAAGTTAGTGATGTGAAGAATAAAACCCGTGCACGTCGCTCAAGAACAGCCGAGAATATTCCTGCTGTAGCCGAAAGTGTTGAAGAAAACCCAAGTTTGTCCATTCCTCGTTGTTCTTTGGAATTAGGTATTCCACAAACGTCATTGCACCGTATTTTGCATAAAGATTTGGATCTTAAGGCTTATAAAGTTCAGTTAACACAAGAATTCAAGCCGGCCGATCATCAACAACGTCGAGTCTTTGCTGATTGGGTCCTTGAAATGCATGAAAATGATCCGGAATTCCATCGAAAACTCATCTTGAGTGATGAGGCCCATTTCCACCTCGATGGCTTCGTCAACAAGCAAAATTGTCGCATCTGGGGCTCGGAAAACCCAAGAGTTATTGTTGAAAAGCCTCTCTATCCTCAACGTGTGACTGTTTGGTGCGGTTTATGGTCCCGCGGGGTCATTGGACCTTACTTTTTCGAAAATGAGGCTGGAGCAACAGTTACGGTGAATGGATTGCCCTATCGACAGATGATTAATGATTTTTTATGGCCGGAATTGGATGGTGTTGATCTGGACAACGTTTACTTTCAACAAGACGGCGCTACGTGCCATACAAGCAACGAAACCATTGATCTTTTACGGGAAAAGTTTCCGGACCGTGTTATCTCTCGAAGAGGTGATCACAATTGGCCACCGAGATCTTGTGACTTAACACCTTGCGACTTTTTCCTTTGGGGCGACGTGAAAGAGAAGGTCTACGCCAACAGGCCAGCGTCGATTCAAGACCTCAAAGATGGAATTCGTGAGGCTGTAGGCGTGGTCTTGGTGGTCATTTGGCTGATGTTATTTTCCATTATTAACGGCATACCTTCCTCTTTATAATGAAATAAAGATCCGATCATTTATCTCAAAAAATGGCATTTTTCTTTGCTAGCTTAGATATTATTTATCTCTAACCACCCCGCCCCACCTCCACCCATCTAGATATCAATATTATCGCCGGGCAACGTCGACGGGTTCCCCCTAGTAAATATATAAAAATCACTTGAGTAATTTAAACATCATCGCCATACACATTATATATTCTTGTTTCAAAACTGTACCGCTGCAGCGACAACTTCAGTGAAAGAATAAATGCTCCCATCAATGAAAATGGCTACAACACCTACATTTGGACTGAAGTCAACACTTAAATTTACATTGAGATGTCATAGGGCAGGAGCCATAATGGCATCTTTCTGAATTACGTATGAATCAGTGTTTTCTTTTCACTGATTACGAAATATGCAGTACTCTTTAGTGAAATAAGGTTTCCTTTCATTGATGTGCGCTGTAGTGGATACAGGATTCCCTTCAGAAATTCTTATAAGAAAATAGTTTGCACTGTTTAGCTTTCAACACGAACTAGGTAAAACTAAACTGTGAGTTTCCTTGCTAAAACTAGCCTTCTCGATGAATTGACTCATTGCCTGTCTCTTATTGTTTTACATGCTATGACGTCCGTGTCATTTCAAAGAAAGAATTGCTCACTTACTTTTTGCATTACAGGCACATTTTCATCTTGTGTTACATTTTTATTGTGTACTGCGATGTAGTCGTAAATGATATCTTCATAAATCCGGATATTTGCTAATGCGAAACTGCACCCTATTGAAACTTAATTTTTACAAAAGTTGAGACCAAGTAAAAATACGAAACGAACGCTACTTCATAGAAGTTTGGCAGATTTAAGTTTTTTAAGTAATTTTGCTTTGACAATAGTAAATTTATTATTGTCAAGTCATTGTTATTCTCAGGTTATTCCCTTAGCAAATATTTCACTACTATAGAGGTGCACCGGACATTTCTGCTAAAATACACATATTATTTAGAAAGTAAGAAAAATTTATAATTTATTGGAGAACTATCATGGTTTATTATTGCATAATTATTATATGTCGTTGTCTCGACGTATGGATGTAGTTACTTTGGTGTCAATGAAGACCTTGCATCCTCAGTGGTTGACTTCCGCTTCTGTGCATTGTAAAATTGCACACAGACCCTCCTCACCAGCCACTCACAATGTTCTTCTTCAGGTTTAGATCCAGCCATCAAAATAACTCCATATTATTGTTCGCAAACTAAAACGATGTAAAATGGCTTGCATGTAGGTATGAGGACGTTATCCTGTTGATTCATTCACCAATTTTATAAATAAATCTCCGTTAAATTATACTAAACAAGAACTGTCAGATTACACTAGGGTTAACTTCCTCGATGAGTGTAAAAAAAATTTAAACTAGTTCTGTTTTCATCGAATAAACATACATATTATTACGTAAAGCGCAGGGAACAGTATAAGGTGAAGTAACGTCATCTCATAATTTCAATGGAAAGTAAAAAAGACATCTACAGAGAAATCTACAGCAACTAAGTGCTAAGTTTCTATATAGTTGAAAGTTGGAGTTAAAAGATTGAGTCGAGATTGAGTTGAGTTTTTGACTCGTGTTTTGAGCATGCATATGGTTGATGGATTGAGTTGAAAACGGGTACAAATTTAAATGAAGTGCCAGTTATACATAAGATCTCATTTATGGTATTTTTGTGATAGAGATATAATAGTTATAAATTTTGTTTAAATAACAAAAAAAAAAAGATAATAAATATTCAACCTAACAAAGCTTTCGAGTAAAGAGCAAACAAAATAAATCCCAGCTGTTAGCTGCCAACTCGACTACTCAATCTGCGTTTATAGGACACCGTTTCGACGCGACTATGCCAGCAAAGCGAGGTCGAGTCAAGTCGACCTAATTTCAACTCGAGCCGCGTATGCATGGAGTTGCGCCCCAGTTGAAGCATGGTTCAACCCTGCATGTAAACATGGTAATATAATAATATTAATTATGCTGCATCTCCTTATATGAACACCAGGCGTACAGTCACTTCTCGACTGACACCGGATCTCAATGGCTTGGATCGGAATGGTTCATGTCTGCGCGCACTCCAGGAATTTTCTTTTAACTATAGGAAAACTATTCTAGTCAACACAACTTTCTTTTTATATGCATCTGGTGAATTATTTATTGGGATTCCTCAGGACTATTCTAAGATTTTTATCCTTCGTCCTTGTCTTTTACAATACTATAATAATATTGATAATTTATTCCCCTCTGTGGAATTCTCAGCACGTTCAACTTGTTCTTAATGTTTAACTGACATATGTACCTACATATGATTCCAAAGAAATTTGTCCTATTTCCTTGCCATGAAGTGACAATGGGGCTGGGTAGCGAGGCTGACTCCCCTTGTTCTCTTATGTCTCTCCGCGTAGAATCTTTACGAACATATCTTCGGCTGATATTGGAGGCACGTTACTAGATATTATGCCTGTAAATGCTATTGGAAGGAAGTTAAAAAGATTGGCACTGCACTTGAATTTCATGATGTTGTCGCAGTCATGTAGTCTGCCCTTCTTAAACTTTTTCGTGTTTGTTTTTATGAAAAGCAAATAGCTGCAACTGTACTATGATGAAATTATGTTGCAATTTTTTATTCAAAATGGTGCATTACTTTTGAAAGTATGGATTAAACGGCTATCAATGAAATTTTTCCTCCGCCTACTGCGCCAAGAATAAGGATGGTAATGACACTTTGAGTATTTTCTAGAGCTTCGTCTATACAATGTAACAAAATGGCGAAATCTATTATAAGTTATGGACTAAGTAGCAAGTTAGACTTAGTTTTAAGAGGATTAACATGTAAGTTTTATATGAGTGCCAGGATTAAGACGAATTTAATTTACTTCCAGAAATAGCTTCAAAATAAATATGATTCTAAAACAGAGCTCCTACTTTATCGAAGATATCCGAGTATCTTTCATTTTCCAAATGATTGCCCCCTGGCAGGATACGAACAGTAGCATGCGGTCTACTGGACCGCAGTTTTCAAAAGATAAAGTAAGTGTTTCATTTTCTAACTTTTTATTATAAAAGAAGGACATCTTAACTTTTTATTCTAAAAGGGAAAACTAAAAAATTCATGCTAACAATATTCCTAATTAATTGTTAATAAAAGCCTTTCTTTTCCTGATTTGTTCGCTTTGGAAAAAAATTGACATTTTTCTACCGTCCGCGTGCGATCTGTGGGACCGCAAACTACAATATTAGGACAGAAACATATGCGGGGAGAGTTGGCGGCTGACTGTCGTGAACGTTTTAATTAAATAATTGCTTGTATTAATTTATATTCAAAACACTGTTAAATCGTATCCATTTGACGTAAATCAACTGGTTAAGCCACTCAAGCCTATCTTCATTCAATACACTGTTATATCTCAAAAACCTTGAAGTATTTCGCCAGCCAAGATCGATTCAACACACCGTTGAATTTTGCACCTCAGACCTCACCATCAAATCTTGATTCAATGCACAGTTTAATTTTACACAACTGTTTATTACTGACTGCCTAAGCACGAAATCATATTGGTAAGTTCTACTATTATGTAGTGTAGCGAATCACAATCCTGTTCGTCTTATATGGCCTATATTATTTCTAGTTTTCAAAAGAATGTTTACATTGACAAAATGAAAGCAGGCACGTACGTTCACTGAAGTGTACATCTACAGAGGAAAATATTAGTTTTGTTTAAGTTATCAATTGTTTAGAATTGAAAGTGCGTATGTCCATATTTTGATAATTTTTAGGGTTTCGTACCCAAAGGCTCACAACGGGAACCCTATTACTAAAATTTCGCTGTCCGTCCGTCAACAGGTTGTATCTCATGAACCGTAATAGGTAGACAGTTGAAATTTACACAGAGTGTGTACTTCTATTGCCGCTATAAAAACAAATAATAAAACTAAAATAAAATTAAAAATTAAAGGGCGGCCCCATACCAGAAACGTGATTTTTTCGGCGTTTTTTCCTCGTTTTATTCTCATTCATTAGTACATAGTGTTAAATTTTGTACGATGGTACGGAACCCTTCGTGCGCGAGCCCGACTCGCACTTGGCCGTTTATTGATTTTAATGGGAAATAAATTGCATAGAGGTAGACCAATTTGGTGTAGAAATGTCACATGTCCATACCGAACTGAAGTAACGTTATCAAAACAACAAATCAACAGCTAGGATTGAAACAACACACGTTCAGAATTTATGGCACTTCAAATATCAACTTAGTCTAGGACTTTTGGGATTCGGACGTACGCCATTTCAATTCTAAACTATTGAATTGAAATCAATTCTAAATATTGAATTATATATAAACGCACATATCTGAGGCCCATAGCACAAAGCCACAAGTACTATACTTTTGGAACAGGAGTATATCTTAAATACGACCAACTGCGGTATGATAAAACAATAAGGCAACATGCGATATAAAAAGCCAATTTTTAAAATATCACAAAGGAAAATTGGCTAACTGTAATCAACAAGTGAAAAAAAATATTAATTGAAACTTGCTGACTTATCAGAAAATGTCTACCAGTTATTTCGGACTTGTTAGCTGCCATTAATGAAGTGAAATTTAATAATCAAGTGTGTTGGCCTTGGTCTGCAAATATTGCTTCAGTTATTTAAATGATTTTCGAAAATGATGAGAAAAATAGACAAAAGTTTGAGAAAAATAGACAAAACAATTTTTATTTATTAAAAAAAAAATTTAAAAAAAAAAAAAAAATTTCAGCCCACTGCGTGGCGTATACAGGTTCGATTCGCTTCGAATGAATCTGTTTCTTTAAAAAAATTTTTAAATTTTTTTTAATAAATAACTGTTTTTTCTACTTTTCTCAAACTTTTCATTTCTTTCTTATTTTTTCATTTTTTCATTTGTTTTTTCAAATCACCCAATTTCGCTATTTGTGACCTGTTGAAGAGTCGAACCAAGACTTGAAACTTGTCACCAAAAATTAATGGGTTGTGTGATGAAATAACAAATTAGAACATTTTTTAGCTTTTGCTATATACCGGAGATATCCCAAAAAATTCTTTCTTGAACAAAATGTACATAAAGGTAAAAGACATTTTATCGAATCAACATATCATCAATTGACGATTTCTTCATTCTTTTCATTGAGCATGTAATTAAGCAGGTGTAAATAAAATATTGAAATGTATCAGTTTTGCAAAAAATATGAGCACATTTTCATGTTACAGAAATTATCATTAGATATTTGCACAATAATTAATGCATTAAACTGAGTACTTGTTAGCTTGTTGTTTTGTGTTATATGCCCCTGTGTTATGGCCCAATATACGGAAGATTCTTCCAGCAGCCAAAGACGCATTCTAGCGAAATAATCAGCAATTGCTAAACAATAACCTCGCATGGTATTGTTCTGCAACTGTCGGTTATTTTGCTGATTAGCCCAACAGCTGGCTGCGATGAGCGGTTAGTGAAACAATTGACGATTACGATAATAATTAACCTCGCATGGTAATTATTATGTAAAGCGATTGTTTACTACTAAGCGACTCAGGTGCTGCAACCGGTAGAACAAACGGCAAAGGTTGATGTCGTTTGTTTACATCCGCGTTGCGAGTAAAAGTTTACTTCCGAATATTGGAGCATAAAAGACCAATGACTGGTCTGTCGAGTGCCTGTAATATTCTATTCTTCCAGTGAGCAGTCGCGTTGCATAGTGGTGTCAAGTTTCCGTTCGGTGCGGAGTACGTAATAATTATTAAGATAGGTCAGTTTGTTTGACGTGAAATAATAAAGTACATAGGTTCAAGAGATTCGAGCGTTGTTTTTCTGAAGTTTTATTATAATCCGGTGTTCTAAAAATAAAGTACATAAATAAAGAATTGTTCTAGTGTAATTCGAGAAGTGTTTTTTTTAATTAATTCAATAATTTCGTTGGTTGATTGCTATAGGGGCACGACACCTGTACTTAAAATTTTAGGACGCCATACCTGCGCTCTTCCAACGAATATCTAAACAAAAAGAAAATGAAAGTCTTGTATGACATCCTTACAAAGGAGGACTTGCTTGATTTTACCCATTTTTAGGCATAGATATGAAAGTGCGGGGTACGCTCGCTAAGGCTCTCTACGTCCACCCGTTTCCAATCAATTTTCAAATATACAAGGTGTTTCTCACTAGGAGGTCAATAGAGCGGGAGATGATAGTACTCACCTAGACGAACCAAAAATTGTATGGCATGGGGGGGGGGCGCATATCAACCGTTTAGGAGTAACAGGGTGATTAAGAAAAAAAGGTAGTTTTTCACAAAACACCCTGTATCTTAAAAACTACAAGGCGTATAGTCACAACTAAGAGCTTATTGTATGTACAACTACCTGGCCTTTCCAACGACTGCTCAATCACCCTATCCTATAAAGAATTATGGTTGGCTAAACTAAAAATTTCGGATTTTCTTACCTTTTTTTTAATTTAACCTTTATTATTTCTGCAACGAGGTCGTTAACATAACTTTTTTTTATAAAAACTATAAGCTGTAGACTCTACTCTTTAATGTGACTTATTACACCCTATGTGTTAACTGTAGCCGTTAAACAGTTATTAACTCATAACCTATTCCGGTCACACCGAAATTAGACGATATTTTTTAAAATGACGTGCTAAGGGAACAAATTATCGTTGAGAATAGGTTTGAAAATAGGTTTCAGAATAAGTTTAGAGCTAATAACTCTTAAAGGGCTTCAGATAGCACATTGCATATAATAGGTCAACTTAAAGAGGAAGGTCTAGTTTACAATTTTTATACAAAAAAGTTATGTTAACGACCTTGTTGCAAAAATAATAGAGGTTAAATTTAAAAAAAGGTAAGAAAATCCAAAATTTTTAGTTTAGATAACCATAATTCTTTATGGGAGAGGGGTATGGCGCTGATTGGGCAGTCGTTGGAAAGGCCAGGTAGTTCTGCATACAATGTGACCGTACGATCTGTAGTTTTTAAGATACAAGGTGTTTTGTGCAGAACTATCTTTTTTTGTTAATCACCATGTAACTCCTAAACGGTTGATATGCCCCAACCCCCCCTGCAATACAATTTTTGGTTCATCTAGGTGAGTACTATCACCTCCCGCTCTATTGATCTCCTAGTATGAAACACCCTGTATAGCGACAACTAAAATTTTGGTTATGGCAACGATGGACAGGACTTGCCCGCTTGGATCTTGTTCAGTCCACCATGGTAGTCTTCTCCCGCTGAATTAAAAACAAAGCAACAAACGTAATTTATAGGAGATGCAATGAAACTCCCTTATCTTTGGAGCTTTATTACCTTCTTTCTGAATATATCTATAATCGATAATTGTTATGTACAACACAAATATTCTCTAACAAAGTTTTAGGCGAATCAAAGCCAATTAAAAACAAACGTCATTTACGAATGGCGCTTGGTATCTTCTGAGTATGTATCCGGCTTTTAGTGATTAATATCTATTTATATTACATGTACAGCACGTTAGTCTCGTGAAAAAGCAAAAGAAATAAACACAAGGTATCGTGTTCCCAATGAAAAAATCAACACAATACTTATATAACAATAATCTTACAATCATAGGAATTTATCTCATCGTTGCCCTCCTTAACATCCTGGGCATCACTGTCTCTGAAACAAAAAATAATAGAAGGTTTATTAGTAACAAATGACTAAAAAGAATTAATAAAACTCTCACCAAATCACATACACATCCGTATATTTCCACTTGTAATGTCCTCAAATGACATTATTACAACCAATTGATTTCGCCTCAAATAGAATGCAAGTAAATGCTGCAACTATCGCTAAGGCAACAGCTAGAGGTGAAAGAAGCATAACTGATTGCAGCGGCTATATAAAGCCAACGAATGGCAGTAGTAGATGGCACCATTCTTTTCACAGAGTTTATCTGAGTATAAAGAATTGTGCTACCTACCTTATTACGGATGGTTAATTCTGGTCAGAGATAATGTGAGTTTCCTATCCTCATATAGAAGATAACTCTGTTCAGAGATAATCTGAAACTATTCCTATCCAAAATACACAAGCTGATTCTGGTCAGATATACTATTTTCAGAGAATAATCTGTAATCTTCTTGGTTGAAATTCACCTGTTTTGACCTTACACGTTGCAGCACAAACACACTGCAACACTTTTACTGCTTTACATTTGTTCTGTACTACGCGCTGCTACACATTTATCTATTCAGCCCTCCTGCCTACACGCAGCAGTCCCCGAGGCGGTTGGTTTTTCTTCTTGTATTTATTAATTTGATTTAGAATCGTTAACAATAAAAGTTCTTAAAATTCTTCTTTATCCATCATTGACTGATTCTAACAAGTGTATGTTCGATTCCCGTCCGGGAAAAAATAAATAAAAATTGAATTTACAATTTATTTGTGCGCTTTCATCGTTACTGATTAATGCCAGCTGAAAGCAAATCGTGGCTTAGTAGGCTAGTAACAAATTGATGAATGCAAGAGGGAAAATCATCTGTCTCGTTAGCTCAGTGGTAAGAGCAGTCGCCCGGTAAGCGGAAGGTCCCGGTTTCAAACCCCGGACGAGGCGGTTGTTTTTTCTTCTTGTATTTATTAATTTGATTTAGAATCGTTAAAAATAAAAGTTCTTAAAATTCTTCTTTATCCATCTAAAATACAACGATGCTTCTTCTCGCTTGCTTTAATTCTGAAGAAAAAAGAAGAAGAAGATCTGAACAATTGCCGTCAAAAAATTTTCAATATGTATTAATTGACAAACTGCCTTTCTTGGTGCGTGAGGGCACAAGGAAGTAATCAGACACTCAGATTATTTCTGATCAGAATTATTTTCTGTGATGGCACCAGGGTAGTAAAATTATTTGTTAGAAAAATCAGACACTCAGGTTGGCAGTTTTCTGCGCGTGCGCAGAAGTGTAGCAATATGCTACTATAACGAAGAAACGCAGATAAGTCTCTGCAGCAGAATTATTCTTCTGCTTAGAAGTGGGCAGGAGTATAGCAGATTAATCTCTGCGCAGAATTATTCTACTGCTTAGACGTGGGCAGGAGATGTTGCAGATTAAACTCTGCGCAGAATTATTCTTCTGCATAGGTGTGGGCAGGAGTTTTGCAGATTAATCTCTGCGCAGAATTATTCTTCTGCTTAGGTGTAGGAAGGAGTATTGCAGATTATTCTCTGCGCAGAATTATTCTTCTGCTTAGGTGTGTTGGAATATTGGATATGATAAGATTTTCAGATTAATCTCTGAAATATAGAATTAATCTTCTATAATGAGGTTGGGAATAAAATTCTTGTCACTCGGATTAATCTCCGAATCAGATGAGCTCTGAACCAAGAATGATTTTCTGCTGCGGCCCGTCGGCTTTATATAGCCGCCGGATCCAGTTATGCGCACTCGCCTGTCGGTGTCGCCCTAGCGACGTTTATTGAATTTGATGAATGAAGCGAAATCAAATGATTTGACGTAATGTCACGATGTGACATTACGAAATATAAATATACAGGAGGGATGCGTACTTTAGGTAAGTTGATGATATATTTATAAAATTTCGTTATAAATAATAACAATTTTGTATGTTTTAGGTGTTAAATCTGTTTGTTGGAATGTTTGGACATCGCTGGACCAAAAGAAGGAAGTTCCCGACTACCAGATGAGTATTTTTTAATGATTTATTTTAGACTTTGGTTCTTTGTGTTTCCTTTATTTTGTCTTTTTAAGAAGAAATAAATTTGCAGCAACAAGGAAAAGCATCGGAGGAATAAATTACGTCGGTGGACTGAACAGTACCTATCTTAACTAGAAGAAAGGAAGATGATAGGATAAAAAAAAACAATAATTCTCTTTTTTTTTTTTAATCGAAAATTTTTGATCAATGTAAGTCCATAAGATCTATACCGAATTTCACCTGCGACTTCCGGGACTTCGACGACCGATAAAATGTAAAATTATTTATGTCACTGCAGTAAAGTTCTCAATCAAAATCGTAATTATGGTTTAACTTGTAAATTGTTATAGTATGTTATAAATAATTTCCGTTACTAGTAAATTTTCGGAAGACACTTTTCCGAAAATTTTAATGCTTAGGTTATAAGAAATAAAAAGGAAAAAATTATTTCATGAAACTGAACTATAAAATTGTGATCCCGATTCACTTTGAAGTAGATTTAGTATAGACTGTGAGCTATTTTCTATTAGACAATGGTTTCATTTCAAGGTGCCCATTACTTGTGCCTCTTCTTTTAGTGAGCAGAAAAAAACTGTTTTTGTGTTATTACTGCTAATCACATATTTCGAAAATTAAATTGGCTGAATTGGGTAGGCTTAAGCTTAATAAATTTGCTTGCCACTACTTCTGGCCTCTTGACATCCAATTTAATCAATTTACGCTTAAAGCCTTAAAGCATTTAATAAGAAATTAATTCCATAAAGCAAAACTATTATGATATAAATTTAACCATTAAAAACGTTTCAAGGCATTTGATTTATAGCATAAACACGAGAGTTATAAATATATGCAACTTTGATCTCTGTAACCACAGAACTCTGACAATTTGACATAAAATTTGGGGTTGAACATGCTTACTATTCGCCACAATGGCAAAGTATGCAAAACTTTTAATTGCAGTTAAGGGTTTCGGATGTTGTCTGTTAGATTTAATGGACTAGAGTACCCTAAAATATCAAATCACAATATTATTTGAAACATTTTTGGGGTAAGTACCTAATTTTGAATAATTTAATTCCTTTAAGAAGAATGTTTACGTTTGCATTGCCGCAAGATTTTTACAACCGCCTAATTAATGGGCGCAATAATTTTGGAGGACATTTATATCTTTCAAAAACATTTTGAAGCTTCAATCTATAATTTCGCAGAGCTGAGTTATGTGAGTAATAAAGCATTACAAGACCTTCTTAGCGTCATCTGAGGACTTATTTCGGTATTGATTTATAAATTATACATCCTTACAAATGTTCCTTCGTATGCTAAAAGGGTGCCTCTATTTTAATTACTTGAGGAGAATGAAAATAAAAGCCAAAGATCAATTAAAAATTCCTAAACCCCAGGAAAATTTCGAACAAAATTTTCTGTTAAGATTATACATTTTTTTTCCTCTCTATGAAAGCAACATCTAACTTACTGGTATGGACGATTAGTGATAGTTGCTCAAAGATTATTTCCCTGGATGTATAATTTGTAGGCACGTCTTTAGATTTCGCTAAGTTTTGTAATTGTATATAGCGAATTTTCGCACTTTACATTTTAATTCTAGATCTACTGTTCGAGATCTGTCAAACGCCGATGTCACTGGATTTCCTGAAGCTGTGGACAAAAGAAGCGAAGGACGCATTCCAGTAAAATACTCTGTACATCTACAAAAGATCAGTTCTTCTGATAAAGCGATCGCGAGGGATCAAGTTATTGATATGGAATAGAAGCGGGCAGTCGGTCACTCTGCTAAAAGTATCCATTGGTCCTATCGAGCCGGATAATACCCCCAAGTCGGTGAGTACCTAAAAATTTGCACAAAACGAAAGAATTAATTAGAATCAAATTAAACAAATTAATTGAGTTATTTACATAAACAACGCAATTAATTCGAGTGGTTAGTGTGTTGCAAAAAAAAAAAAAAAAAATGGGATAGTGACGGAAGGTTTCAGTTTGTTCGCCAGACCCAGCACAGCGCATTATCAGACAGAAATCTCGTCTCTTTGGTATTGTTTTCAAAATAAATGGTAGAAAACGGCGCTCGGGCTTAAAGTTATCTGTACAGTTGGTCACTCACTGGCATTGCAATTTTATAATTTGATTGCTTATTTCATGCGTAATCGCAGCTTACAGAAAAATGGCAAAGGTTGTAGAATTCAGTAAGGAGCAAGAAGTCCTGCTACAACAGTAAAGATGTAAAGAGAATTATGCAAATCTCCCAAAGACAGATTACTTAGTGTAGGTCATCTTAGTGGAAGAATTCAAGCTTTGGATTCATTATAGTCAGTTTTCTGTAGCAAGGACAGAGCCATTCTACTTCTGCCATCACACCCTTCTAGAAAACCAGTGACAAATATATCCAATACACAAAAGGGTAATGAAACGCAAGATACTAGTGCTTCTAAAGAAAATTCATCAGGTATAGAGACGACAATGCAAAGTGTTTGTGAACAATTTTGCCCTCTTTGCCCTTTTGCTGGAGATTACAAATCTTGGCCGTCATTTTACGATTTATTCAGTTCTTTAGTGGATACGAACAACTTCTTACCATTAGTGCAGAAAATGCAGTACCTTAAATCGCGTTTTACTGGAAAGGCGGATAGCATTGGCGTAACTAGGCAGGGCCCAGGGCACCGGCCTCCAGAATGCGGACCCCCCCCCCTCCCCTCCCCTCCCCGAGGAAATTACAAAAATTTCTAATAAGCATTCCTTAGTTCGTATAGTGTTACTCTTAATTAAATTGAATCCGTTCGGATCGAAATAGAAAAGGCTTAGACAGTTCATTCCCTTAAAAAACTCTATTGAAAAGTTTTTAAAAACTGTTCTGAGATTGCTCTGATAAATCGAAGTAAAACTTGGTTCATCCTTTCATTTAAGATGTTCAAGGAATCGAGGAAAAAGTGAGTAAGATTACTTTATTATAAGTCTTTTCGCATAACTTGTCACGTTGCGCAGCTTGTAAAAGCAACACACATATGCTTGGTACTATGGGATGTATATGTACATGATATTATTCAGGATGCAAGATGACACGCGGCTGCTGCAGGCATCATATTCCTACGAAGATAAATTTTATCGCGGAAGATTATCGTATTTTTTTTCGGACGTCACGTCTTTCGGAAAGAAACATGTCCCGAAGGCAATACTTCTTAATGAATTGCTTTCGAATCATCGAGAGAGCGTGAAAGCAATATACCTACAGAAGACAAAATAAAGATTTCAATTCAATTCAATTCAATTCAATTTATTATATATATATAACTACAAGTCTGAGTTGAACATGCAAACTGAGTAGTCGTGTTTCTAAGAGCTCCTGAATTTTCGTCTTTTTCCGCATAATTTTGCCGAGTTTCGAGTGATTGCAGAGTTTAATTAACAAAATTAACGTGTTTATCGTGGCGATCTTTGATATTTATTTAATTAGTTGAACTGTGAGTGAATATCTCGTTAAATTTTTCATAGCTTCAAAATGAAAAGTACCAAATCGAATCTGAAAAGTGCCAGCACCACTACACCCACAGATAACGCTAGGAGCACGAGAAGCAAACAACAACAGTTGGCAGGTGGTATACATAGTGGCATCAGTACCCCTCCTTCATCATCTCGATCTAATTCCATTATCTCTACGGACTCTTTCGAGCTATTTGAGCGACGGATCATGAAAACGTTTACTAATGTCATATTGGAGAGGATTACTGCACTTGAGCAGTCAATGACCGATAAATTCAACAAAATTATTGCATCTATCAGTGGGGAGTTGAACGAGTTGAGTGCAGAACTGGATGTACTTAAAGGTGAGCTTGTAAATGTACAACATGACCTTGAAGACGAGCGCAGGCGTTTTAGGCTCACTGATGCTGTGTTGACTGGTGTACCTCATACTGCTAACGAAAATCCTCAACAAATACTAAGCAGTATCTCATCCATCATAAATCACACGCTATCACCTTATTCGACTGCTTTCCGTAGTAAATCGAAACATCATGACCGTGGCGGCAAACACAAAAATTCCCCGATAGTCGTAAAGTTCTCCTCTGTCAGTGAGCAGAAAATATTTTTGCGGAATTTCAAAAAATTTGGTCAGCTACAACTAAACAAAATTTCCCCTGCTTTTGTCTCTGCAAGTAAAATAAGTGCGTTTGAAAGTCTAACCACATATAACCATCGGATTCTGCGTAAGGCGTTGGTGATGAGGTCAAACAAATTGGTTCACTCTTCCTTCACCCGTAATGGGCTGGTACATGTGCGTTTGAAACGAGATGACGTCCCAATTATGATCAACGACATAAGCTCTCTCGATCAACTTGTTTTGGATGCGGAAACTAGGGAGGCTCAGCTCGACTGAATAGTTATTCTTTCTTAATCTTGGTAGTAGTCTTAATAAGCTTAATTTTTCTTCCTGTCTCTAATTAGCCTATCTTTTTTCATTAATTAGTTTCTTTTTATTTAATTCTTATTTATGTAATGTCTGTTTACTTTTTCTCAGTTGATAATTATCCCTTCCGTGAGTTCCGCTGTGAGAATAATTTGGGAAATTTCTTGAATGGGAGCGTGAGTTTTTCGAATCTTGGCACTGATGGGGGCGCGGGGACTATTTATCACGAGCCGGGATAACTTTACTGGTTTGGACAGGGTAAGGGTTTTGTTCAATATTATGTGCAATCGTTCTCGAGGACTCAATGTGTGTGTATTCAATGCGAGAAGTTTGCGTAATAAAATTGATGATTTCAAGTATATTTTTTCAGGCTCTGCTTTGCATGTCATAATGGTTAGTGAAACATGGTTGAATGAATCAATCCCTTCCTCTCTTGTCTCGATTCCCGGTTACAATCTTTTTCGAAGTGACCGTAAAGATCGTGTGGGTGGAGGTGTAGCGATTTTTGTAAAGGATGGCTTGAAGTCGAGGTTGGTTTTTTCATCGAAGGGTGGGGTGATCGAATTTGTCGGCATTGAAATAGCTTCGGGGAATTCTAAATGTATTTTATTGAGTGTGTACTGTCCGCCTAATGGCTTCAGATCAGACTCTGTGCAGGAATTGGAAGGTATATTGTCTGACATATCGCATACTTATTCTAATGTTATAGTGACTGGCGACTTCAACGTAAACATTCGTCGGCAGGATCCTTCAGCCGATCAATTTCTACATTTTCTTACCACCTTGCACTTAAATGTTATTAATTCCTACCCCACATACTTCAACTCCGCAAATCCTTCACTACTTGATTTGGTCCTTACTTCTGATGTTACCAAAGTAAATTCTCAAGATCAGCTCTGCCCATTTAGTAATTTGGATCATGATATTCTATTTTTTTCTTATGACATCCCGCTAAACCCTGAATCACCTCACAGCTTTTCTTTTCGCGACTATAAAAATATCAACGTCAACGCTTTATCTGAAGAGTGTGTCCTTTTACCTTGGCACTCTATATTTGACTGTTCATCTGTCGATGACCAAAACTCTGCTTTTACTTCATTGATCAACTACTTATATCAAAAATATGTGCCGTTACGAACTAGGACCAAGCAAGTTAATGGATGTCCTTGGTATACACGTGAAGTTCACTCTATTATAGCAGAACGTGAATTTCTTTATCGCCGGTATATACGTACAAAAACTGTTCATGACCGTTCTCTATACCGAGCAGCTCGCAACATCGCCACAACTGCAATACGTAGAGCTAAACGCCGCTACTTTAGCTCAAAATTTAATTGCCATCTCCCTGCAAAAACACTCTGGCATAACCTACGGCAAGCAGGAGTTTTTGGTAAGGACAAAACAAGCTATGAACTTGACCCGGATGTGCTCAATGCTTTCTTCACGTCTCCTATTAACATACAGCGGGGACCTATGGATGAAATGCGTGATAATTCAAATCTAACGACTTCCAATAGTACAAGTGGTAATGTTTCATCTTTTTCCTTCCGTGGAATTGACCGCCGCGAATTAATTGAAGCAATTTTTTCTGTCAAGTCTTGTGCTGTCGGTCCAGATAACATGTGTCCGCGGTTTGTTAAGTTGCTGCTCCCTTTCATTGATACCTATATCCTCCATATCATAAACACGTGTCTTATGACTTCGTCTTTTCCCAGCGGCTGGAAAACTGCAACTGTCTTACCAACACCCAAAAAATCGTTTCCTCAGTCTCCTTCTGATTTCAGACCTATAAGCATTCTATGCTTTTTATCGAAAGTTCTGGAAAAGCTAATGAATAGGCAATTAGTTGAGCACCTCGATTCGAGAGAGCTCCTAAGCAAATGGCAGTCTGGTTTTCGTCGTAACCACAGCTGCGAAACCGCAGTACTACGTGTATCCACTAATATCAGAGCTGCCATAGACCAAGACAACTTGGTTACCTTGGCACTGCTCGATTTTTCGAAAGCTTTTGACAGCGTTGATCTTGGCATCTTGCTTCGGAAACTCAATTGCTGCTTTGGTCTCTGTCCTTTGGCAGTCGCTCTTATCCGGGACTTTCTGACTGATCGATGGCAAGTGGTAAAAGTGGATTCTAATACCTCCTGTCCTCTCCCTCTTCTGTCTGGCGTTCCTCAGGGCTCAATACTGGGCCCTTTGTTATTTAGCTTATTTATAAATGATCTCCCTGAAGCCGTTCGGGACGTTAGCGTGCACATGTATGCTGACGATGTTCAGGTGTACCTAAGCAGACCTGTTGGTTTGCTTGAGGACTGTATTGCTCGCATTAACGACGATCTAGAGAGAATCAATATCTGGTCCAAAGCTAACGGCCTAAAGCTAAACCCTGACAAGTCCCAGTGTATTGTATTCCATAATGGCACTTTTGACCCGGATGATTTACCTATTGTGGTCTTGGATGGTACAATCTTGGATTTGGTGCCTAAAGTTAAAAATCTAGGCATTATTTTGAACCAACATATGAAATGCTGCGACAATACAAAATTAATTATCGGTAAGGTTTACGCTGTACTTCGCAGGCTCTGGCTCTCGGCTGACTCACTATCGGTCGAAATCCGCTCAAAACTGGTTAAAACCTTAATTCTACCATACTTTACCTTTGGCAGTCTGATATACCCTAGACTCGATAGCGTCTGTCTTCGCAAGATGGAAGTTGCCTTTAACGATTGTATTCGCTTCATTTATGGACTTCGTAGGTTCGACCATGTTTCACCTTACCGTACAAAATTACTAGGTTGCTCAATACGAGATTATCTTAAGCAGAGAGGACTGATTCACTTTTATAGCTTATTACGTGCAAACAATCCGTATTATTTGCGTGAATTTTTCCAGTACACAGCTTCGGAACGCAATCGGAATGTGATAATACCTCGTTTTCACAGATTAGTTATGGAGGCCTCTTATCCTGTCCAATTATCCCGTCTCTGGAATAGTCTTCCCCCTAGTCATCAAAACGCGCGATCTGTCGGTGCATTTAAGGATCTAATCAGGATCCACACTTTCAATTAATCCTCCCCTTTTTCTATTTTTCTGTTTTCCTATTCTCTTGTTCTCACGGCGTAGCTCACTTTCAGATTCTTTAAAATTTTCATAATTTTCATAATTTTATCATACCTAAAATTTTATAATTTATAATTTTCAATTCTCAATTACTTTCTTAGTTTCTTCTTAGTTTCTTTTGTTTGTTTTTTTTTTAGCAGTAGGTACTTATACTTTTTCTGTTTATTTTATGTTTATTCCCAAATTTTTACTTAATTTCAGTAGGTTTTTATTCTTGATTTTTAATTTTTTAATAATTTTTTAATTATCAATTTTTAATTTTATTTTAGTTTTTGTATAGTTAGGATATTTTTATTTAGATTTCTAAAATGTTCCCATAAGTATTCCCAAAAGTTTTTGTGCTGAAAAGATTGTAAAATCTTGTGTACTTTTAATGAATAATAATAATCTTTAATCTTTAATCTTTAACTACAACACTATACATATATATTCATGGCAATGCAACAGTAAGATACAAGATCTTTTAGTAGGTACATGTTTAGAAAAAATAAAATAATACAAGTGCCTATGTAATAGAGAGGTTTAAAGCTACTTCAAATACATTTCATTGGTCTGTATAATACAAAGGAAAAGCATACAACTAGAATTAAGTACATAATTCAGATTCAGAAAAAGTGTTTACAAAATAGTGCATAACATTACTAATCCATACTACACTATTAAATCTCAGTTAAACTGCTGAGTGATTTGACCGAACTTAAACAAAATCACATAATTAAAATGCGCGTAATTCTGAGGACCTAAGATGTTCCATAATGAGTCGCCTGATCGAGGAGAGCGAGCCTGCCCAGACGGATCGCTTAATAGAAGCAGGTAAGGAGTTCCAAAGCTTGATTGTATGAACGAAGAACAGGCGCTGGGAAGATAAGTAGGAAAATCTGGGCAATATTAAATTGCTATTTCTGTTAGAATTTCCGAAATTGAGAATGCGAAACAAGTATGCTGGACAGCGAAATTTCATTAACTTGACCAGGACAACAAGACACCGATAATCCAAATAGCAGAAAAGGCCACAGCCAAATACAGAGTTACTAAAGGGCGACACATGGTCAAATCTACGCAGATTAAATATGTATCTGATCATTGCATTAAAAACCATCTGAAGTTTATGCGAATTATTGTAATCAAGATGGCCATACACTTCACACCCGAAGATGAGCACAGGAACAAGGAGAGATCGGCATAAAAACAATCTTGTTGCAGTAGGTGTAAAGTGACTGGAGGCCGACAGACAGCGTATAGAACCATAGACTTTACGTATTACCGCCGAGATATGATTATCCCAGGTTAGAGTAAATATAACTCCAAGATTGCGAGCAGTCTCTGCAAAAGGAATAATTTCCTCTCCGATCATGACAGGCGAGAAGCCAGCAGTGTCAGTATTGGTTCTGCTAATTAACAAACAGTTAGATTTACTGGCATTAAGCTTCAGGGCATTGACCACAGTCCAACGAATAATGCTTAGTAAGTCGTCATTAATGCAACTAGTGCCATCTTCAATAAGACCAAGCGGCCTTGACAGGTATTGCTGAGCATCATCAGCATATAAGTGAAGCCAGCTATGTGTAACACACTCGAAGATATCATTAATGAACAACGAGAAAAGCAAAGGACCAAGAATCGATCCGTGGGGCACACCAGAACCAACTCGCAGAAGAGACGAAGAAGAACCATTGCAGAAAATACTCTGAAATCTATCAGTAAGATAATTGAAAATCAAATATGTTGCAGACGCCGAAAAATTAAGCTTTGTAATTAACTTCTTACAAAGAAGATTGTGATCGACTACATCAAACGCCTTGGAAAAGTCCAACAAAACTAAAATAGTAATATTATCGGCATCAATTGCCCGTCGAATATCTTCAGAGACACTTAATAGCGCTGTCGAGCAACTGTGACCAGAGCGAAAGCCAGATTGATGTTCATGAACAAGACCGTGTTCATGTAAATATTTAGAGATTTGGACCGAAATTAACTTCTCAAAGGCTTTTGATAGGATTGGCAATATACTAATTGGACGGTATTCACAAGGATTAACACCAGTAGTTTTAGGTAGAGAGATGATCTTTGATTTTTTCCAGGAATTAGGGAAACGAGAAGTTGTGAGACATAGGTTGAAGATATGAGTTAAGGGGACGAGAATGTAAGGTAAACAAATTTTTATGAATCTAGGAGATATTCCATATTCCTGTGGCCATAAATTTTACACGAAAAAAGGTATCAAGCACTTCGTCAGGATATACCCTAGGAAAACTAAAAGATGCGAAACTGTGGATGGATTGAATTGAGGAATAGTTTAAAGGAGAAAAAGTGGAAGAATTGGAGGAATTAGTGAACGATGTAAACATCTTATTAAGCTCATCCGGATCTGGATTTTAGCTTTGACACCAAAGGCTTTAATATTCTTCCATAGAACTTTAGACTGCAAACTAACTTTGAGCTTTGATGAATAGTACTTCTTCTTAGCAAGGCGTATAGCACAACTTGCCCTATTACGAAGGATTCGATAGTCCTCCCAAAATTCAGGAATCCTAAATCGCTTCCACTTCGCAAATGCAAAATCCCTAGCCGCCATTAATTGTCTGATGCGAGATGTAAACCAAGGGTATTGCGGATTTACAATATTCTTTGTAATGAGAGGAATATATTTATCATGAAAATAGTTTAATGAATTATTTAGGTAATCAATTTGATCATTAACATCAGTCATATAGTAAACAGCATCCAAGGGAAACATTCGAGCTTGCAAGTCAAAAGCTAGAAGATCAATCAAACCATAGGCGAAAAATGAAAACGAGTTTGGTGAATAAACTTTATCTGAAGTTAAATCATACGTAATAATAATAAGATCATGATCCGATATACCTGGAAGTGATACCTGATTACAAAATAAAACAGAAGCAAGATTGGACGTAAGAAATATATCAAGTAGTGAAGATGAACTGCTTGAAAATGAGTAGGTTGTTGATTTACACGGTACAAATCTAAGGCATCAATTGAAAGCTGAAATGTATTGGTCTGACCAGAAGGAATAAGAAAATTTAAGTTAAAGTCACCACCAATAACCACATCTTGATACTGTGGAGCTAAATGAAATAGGTCAGAAATAAAGGCCTCAAGAGAGATGACATCGGGTGGTTTGTAGACTGCTCCAACTAAACATTTATCCACTCCACAGATAACTTCACAAAATAAATACTCAACTCCCGAGTCACTCCCGCTACTCAATATAAACTTGCATTTAAGGGAGTTACTAACAAAAATCGCCACACCACCACCACGGCGCCCAATACGATCCCTTCGAAAAATTCTACGATCTGGTAGGCTAATTTGGGAATCAAAAACATCTAGTTTAAGCCATGTTTCGGAGATAAGAACAATATCGAGTGTGGAATCGCAAAAAAATTCACGGAATTCGTCGATCTTTGGTAAGATACTTCTGGCATTTAAATGACAAAATTTAAGTCCGTTAGCCTGTTTGCTAAAAATATTTAATAACATGTGCAGCTTTCCTGCCTCGTTCATACAATCATCATAATGCATTAAAATTCAAATAGAAAAGTCCGACAGGCACACTCTACCGATCAAGGAAAGACTTCAACCGATCAAAACATTCATAGATCCAGTAAAACCACTCAGCATCATTAATGTGAACAAACATAAATCTACAAGTAAACAAATTAAGTAAAAAGAAAAAGTTCAATCAAAAGAAAAAGTATAAAATAAAAAAGTAAAACTTAAAAAGATAACAATAACTCCAAGCAAAATATTGCATATTAAAGAAGCAATTCTAAATATCATGCAACTCAAACTCCAGCGGGAAGTTCATCCAAATTAGATATAAGTTCAGCTTTATCATTGACATTCCGATGAATAAGAACCTTACCAGAACGAGTGTATACAGCGGCAATGCATTTTTTACGTTTAAGCTCAAGAGCTTTGCGAAGAATCGCATAATTTTTAGCAGTTAAATTTAAAGATGATGATGCTCGCTCATTGGAGGCACGACGAGTTTTGATCGTTTTCCTGACAGCACTAAGCAGCATGTTTTTGTCCCGCAGACAGAAAAATTTAATTATTATAGAGGACTCGCCGGTCTTAGCACTAATACTTTTTGAGCGAAATATTTGCACTGGGGATAGAGGACTATTTAATCCAAGTGATTTACAGAGTGCGGTGAAAAGTACTGGGAGGCTTTCTTCTTTCAGAGCTGGAACTCCACTAACAATTACATCAGAAGCTATTTGATGACGCTCGACAGAATCAAGGCGATTATTCACAGTGCACAGATTAGACTGCAAATCCACTAAGCTTTGTTTGAATTCATTGAACTTTGCATCAATCACTTTTAATAAATGGGACTCCAAATTACGAATATTTAATTTAATGCTCTGTGTCACATTTTGTATTTCGCTATCAAATAATGATTTTAATGAGGAGATTGTTTTTTCCAGTGAAAATTTCAGCCTTAATGGAGGCAGGAACACTTGCAAGTGATGGAGATGTCACGGTGTCTTCTGTCGCTAAGCCAGCAGCTGCAGCTGCACCAAATGCACGTTTTGGGGGCATGATTATACGTGTGTAATGGAATCTTGATTCCGACACGTCAAAAATAAATTAACAAAATCTCAGAAACTAGAAGAAACTTGTCGAAAATTCCAATAACTGCAATAAATTATTATTTGTTTTGCTAATATGTAAATCTACTATGTAACTTTCTAAGATGTGCCCAGCGCTATGCGTGCCTTTGGCAGGGGTACTCAAATAAATAAATGTTTATGTTTATGTTTATGTTTAATAAGCTACACTTCAAAATGATTTTTAGACTGAACTAAGCGTAATTAAATTTATAACAATCAAATTTCCGTGGAGATTGCTGAGGCGCGCTACTCTCTAGTACACATCTTCTTCTTATTTCGCCTGATATAATCGCGGTGGTATTAGAAGGAATCAGATTATTTTAAAATATAACTTTATAAGTTACAGGAGTAAAGTATTATATACTTGTACTGTATATTTGTATAAGTAAAATATGTAGGTATTATATATTATATATACATATGTAGGAAACTGCCCATTAAGTTAATCCGAACGCTTTACCAAAGATAACCTAATAAGAAGATAGGACACACCCCAACAAAGTTATATTGGCGATTATTTTTGGAATTATCTCCAATCTATGTTAAGTTGAAACAATTAAAATAAAAGAGTAGTTTTTATGACGTCTTTTATTTCAATTTATACTCCCAACGTTTCGACCCGCGGGATTTACGAGTCCTCTTCTTGGGGCTATACAATTTTTTTTGTAGAATTGTATCGAGACACTTTTTTAATTACAACAAAATTACCTTACGATTATAATAAATTAAATTTTAACAATCACGTATTGTAAATGTCAAATAAACTAAAATATTACACTAGAAACATTGTTATAAATAAAATTAAAAAGACCAAATTACACGGAAAAAACAGACTACTGACAGGACATGATTAAGCTATTGACTAGACTAAACAATTATGGGTTGTGGGTGCCTCAATCGGTATCGATATTTCGATATTTTTAAAGATGTTAATTTTTGTATGTGTGTATTTTTTTTTTATGTGATCATAGTTGAGTTTGTGTAATGTTGCAATGTTGAAAGTAAGTATTTTATGTGTTTATAGAATTAAGTATGTGATGATATTCATTATGAATGGTCTCTTTGTCTAACCTAATATTAATTAAGTTGCGTTTATTTATATAAATGTGGCAAGCTTCTTTGGTTTCTCTTTTTTCTCTGTTTTTTTTATTGGCAATGATCATGGCATCATCAAATTTGAATATATGTCCTGTTTCAAGGGAAAAGCTAATTATTACCCAACAAAGTTGGAAATTTTTCGTGTTTTTGGGAATGAAGCAAAACCAAAAATCGAGAGAACGTAGGATTACTCGAACGACAAAATCTTATTGAATCCTTCAAAATCCTATCAAACTATTCATAATAATGTACATCTGGTCACACTACCTCTATTTTATAAGAAAAAGATAAATTTCACTTTTGGCTTAGGTGCAGAAAGGAGATATAAAATTCCTCTCAAATGAAATTTTAATTTTTTCTGAAAATATCAGACAATCCAGCATGAGTTTCTCCCACTTAAGCTCTTCAGAGCAAAAGGAATGTAAACAGAAGCACGTGCTGCTCAAATAGCATAGAAATTACTCTAAAACAGGTAGTCGTGGGGCGGTGTTCCCCGAATTAATTGCGTCCACACGTATTTACGTATTTACTCTGCTCGAACGTTGCGGCTGCGATGGAAGGAGAGCTATGAGTCAAAACTACTGAAAAATGTCCCACAACTTATAAATACTTACAGGACGCGAAGCTTTTCTGTTTCTTTAATTAAATGAATTTATTTTATTTATCATAAAAATATCTTAAACCATGTTTAAATGTTTTACATTAAAAAATGAAGAAATTCAAAAACATAAGATCTTTTCTTACAACTGCAAAAATTCGTCCTGAAGAAACAACTGAAAATGTTAAAACAATTACCAAGGAAAAGACAAATACCAGTGTACATCATCAGCAGAGGTAGTTTCGACAGATGAAAAAATTGACACGAAGAACACTAAAGGACAACAACAGTTAAGTCTCACTACCCAACCATATTCGTCACCAACAACTTCAGCAGTAGGTGGTGTTTTCTAAGATGAAGAAGTTGGGATCAGGGTTATTGAGGGAAATTTAAATCTTGGCATGCTTGAGATTGATCCATTGTGACCTCGGACAAATTTCCCAAAAAGTAAATTTGGAGACAGGCAGCGATCGTTTTTAGCAAAATAATACGACAGACATACCTTGCTTGAATATAGCTTAAAAGGAGACATCGTTTATTGCTTCGTGTGCACACACTTCTCCAAAGGAACTTTACGGGATGAAAGTGAAAAGTTTGTTAGCTACGGATTTAATAACTGAAAAACAAAAATTAAAAAGGCGCTACAAAAACACGAGCAACCATCTCCTCATATTCAATGCACTGAAATGTTTTATCTTACGGTCAATCTGCGTACATGAAATCCTTGTAATGCAGCATACAGAGGAGGTACTGCAGAACAGAGACTACTTGATGAAACTTATAGATATCATGTTATGCATGGTACGTCAGGGTTTACCTATCAGGGGACACCGCGAGCACCACACTTCTAAAAATAAGAGCAATATTTTGGAAATTAGTGAACTCTTTGCTAAATACGATGAAAATTTTTCAAACCATTTGGAACGACATACGAGTTTTGCAGCCCCAAATCCAAAATGAAATTATTGACAACATAGCTGAGCTCACTCTACAGGATATAGTGAAATAGGTGAGAGCATGTGGATTTTTTCCTTTAGTGGTGGATGAGGCCAGGTATTTTAAAGAAGAGCAATTGTCGATCACCATTAGGTATGTCAAGGACCTGGAAGTTGAAGAACGATTAATGGGCTTCATAAATTGCTCCACCTCCAGTGATGCTGAGGGACTGTCGAAACAATTTTAAACTGTTTAGGAAAGTGCACGTTGGCGGATATTCCAATAATCGCACAATCCTATGATGGAGCTTATGTCAGGGAAACATCGGGGTCTACAGCAATAATAAAAGGAACCTACCCTCAAGGAATTTATATCCACTGTTTAGCTCATTAGCTAAACTTAGTTGCTGTCGATTCATGTGGAAAAGTTTTATCATCTACAGCATTTTTTAACACCCCAGAAGCTGTATACATCCATTTCTCCCAGCCCGGTAATCATGTCCATCTTATGAATGTTCCTAACACCCTTGGTACCAAGACTGGCCATAAAATGGGAAGCTTGGCTAATACAAGATGGAGCTCTCGTTATCAAAATTTCAAAGCTGTATTATCAAATTATGATGCAATTAAAACAGCTTTGGAGGAAGAAATCAGCCAGGCTGAAGACAAGAACTCAGTAGAAGCACTTGGTATATTGCCTTGTATCACGAAACCAGATTTTGTTGTTTCTTTATTTGTTTTTAAGGGCTCCGGGAAATAACGCCCAACGAAATAACGCCCAAAAGTGATAAGTGAAATGAGACCCAAAAAGTTTGGGTCTTATTTCCAAATAAATAAGGCCCAAAAGCAAATGTGAAATAAAACCCAAAGTAGTATTATTCGATGCGCCCGACACCCCTTGCCGACGCCCCTCCCCCGCAACATCTCGCGTAACCCGTTCTTACTTTAAATCGAACTTCAATGCGCCCTGCCCGCCCTACACGCGCGACGTGTTCTTACTTTACGCACATCTTTGAGAAGTATTTCCTTCATTTTCTGAAATGATTTTTGGGCATTATTTCATCAGGATCAATTTTGTTTCTTGGGCTTCATATTATTAATAAATAGCGCCCCAAACTGATAAGTGAAATAAAACCCAAAAGTTTGAAATAACACCTATAACTTTGGACATTATTTCACATTTGACACGCTAAAATTTATATGGAACTTTCGGGTCTTATTTCACTTATCACTTTTGGGCGTTATTTCGTTGGGCACTTTTTGAGTCAGTGTTATCAATAGTGAATGTACTGAGTAGGTACTTCCAAGCAAAGATGCCACTTTTGGGTCAGCGAGTGACATAACGATGGTCTTTGAGAAGAAACTCGTAGAAAACGTGAAATTTGTCTAAAACCTACTCGAGTCTCGAAAAGGAGAAGGCAACCAGAGAGAGGAAAAGACTTCGTGATAGAGTCAATTATAGTTAAAAGTAATTTAGTAAACTTGTCATCAGATATAAGGCCTTCCGAATATTGAAATATAAATATTTACAACCAAGTGATAATCAACACTATCACGAACTTCAAAAATAGGTTTGAAAATTTACCTTTGGCAATGAGTTGACTCATTTATAAAGTTGGTTGAAACAAGGAGAGCATTCGTAGAAAATTATAAAAATGTTTTCAATATAGACATTTCCACCTTACAAGCTGATACAAAAATACTAAAGAACATGTTCCAAAGCAAAAGCATTGTACTAAATTTGGAAGGACTGAAAACAGAAATTAAAAAAAGACTTCTGTCCAAATTTATACAAATATCTGCAGCAGATGTGGGTCTTCCTGTCAGCTCGGATGGCTGTGAACGGAGCTTTTCCATCGAGTTGAAACTTGGTTAAGAGGTTTTCAAACATGGCACTCATAAACATTGAAAATGAGATAAGTAACAGGTGCTAAATAGGTTTGCAGAAAAAAACCGTAAACTAAAACTTATATAGACTTTATACATAGCTATCTCTATATGAGTGCTAAATACAAACGTAAATAAATTGTTCGAATTGTCTATCTAACTTTATTTTTTCAAACGCATGCAAATGGTTTAAATACTGGACTTTATGCAGGGCATAGCGCTTGAGGAGTCTGATTTTTTCCCTTAATACGTGAAGAGGAGGAAAGGAAGGAAAGTGGAAAACAGAGGTCTCTGTAAATTAAACGACACCACTTTTTTTTTATCTTTCTTTTAAAATCGAGCAAATTTTATAAATGTAAACCGCGTCGGATATTGGAGAGGACTGTACAGAATATATAAGTGTCGCTTGGGTTCATTGTTATTAAAGAAAAAATGCACTTCCACTTAATTCGCCAATTCCATTCTGTACTAATCTATTTTCAAAATAATTTAAATGTCCGATTAAACTGAAACTAACAAATAGAAAAGAAATCAAGTCTAATTTCGAAAATACTCGTCCCCGTTGGGCTCCATTTTATTCCTTACCGCCCGATCGCCGAATGTAAAATGACTAGTTGCCCAAGAATGGATTGAAGCCTGAATCAGATTGCATGATATCGACAGAAACAGCGGTAGTGGCAGCAACGCAAAAAATGGTTTTACTGTTGGGTGTATCAAATTGCACCAGGTAGCAAGCAAGATATTCTGACATTTTTATATACATATGACATAATATCCACGCTGCCCATGAAGACAGAGGTAGCAAATTTAGAATTTGGAATAACTTGGCAGCACGGACGTTCGTGCTGCTTTCTCTCAATCAGCCATAAAAGCGAAAGAGTCTGCTTTTCGCGCCTACCTATTGCATCCGGAACTGAAACAAGTATACAAGACTGTACGGAACACTTGTAAGTCCATTATCCAGAGAAGAAAATTTCTATTTGCCCAGAATATTGACAAAGAATCTTGGCAAGCTGCAAAGGTAGCAAAGGTTTCTAGTCCTTGGTAAAAACCATCAGGAAGAACTTTACCAGTTCCTCTATACCTTCACTAATTAATAATGGTGAAGTGATTGTTGACTACCTGGATAAAGCTAATATTTTAGCTGCCAGATTCGCTTCAAGTTCTCGTCTTCCACCCACTTCACAACCACCTGTTTTGCATCTCCCGTGTGGATGTGTACAAGAGCCAATACACATCCGTACGAAAGATGTGTCCAAGGTCCTTAAGGCGATCGACGTCTCTAAAGCCGCAGGATCATATGGTTTCTCGCCCCTGTTAAGTAAAAGCTGCGCCTCATCCTTGGTTAAGGCTCTACGCAAACTATTCGATACGAAAATTTTGAACTGCTTTGAAACTAGCCCACGTTTAGCCTATTCCCAAAAAAGGAGAGGGAAGAGATCTCTCAAATTACCGACCAATTGAAATCCCTTCGATTCTTTCAAAGGTGTTTGAATCTATCACTAACTCCAAATTAATGAACTATTTAGAAACTAATCATCTCATCAACGATCGCCAATATGGCTTCCGAGCTGGACGATCAGCTCGTGACTTGCTGACTTTTCTTACGGAATGTTCGAACCGTAGCCTTCACAATTTTGGTGAGTCCAAAATCGTTGTCTAGATATTTCAAAGGCCTTTTATAGAGTCTGGAATCCAATCCTTTTAGCTGAACTCAAAGCACTTGATCTCTCCCCTCCTCTTCTATTATGGATTAAAAGTTTCCTACTTAGTAGCCAAACACGTATTGTGTTACATTGTGTTACATCTGAACCTCATCCCATAACTGCCGGTTATCTCTGTTATTTCTCCAACTTTCGTTTTAATTTTCCTTAATAATCTGCTTTCCCTTACTTTCAATCCCATCGGACTCCAGGGGAATACCGCATGTGTTAAACGAGATTGCATGATTAGATCATTGAATAACAATCTTGCCAATATCCTCCCTTAGGGCAAAGCGATTAGGGTTGCATTCAATACATCTATGACCAAAAGCTGAATTTCTGATTCACCGTCACTAAGCATTCTTGGCAATAATATTTCCAGTATGTTAAACTGGACAGATCACATCTTCTCTGTTGCCAAAAAAGCATCGAAATATCTTGTATTTCTGAAAAGGTGTAACAAATCTTCCAGCCCGTCAAATCTATCATATTAGACTCACTCGAGCACCGCTGCAATGTTGGATTCCTTTCGCTTCTTTATCGCTACATGCATGGCCAATGCTCTGATGAAATATATAGTCTAATTCCTTGTAATTCCTGTACGCAATACTCGCGCTGCCAACCGCACACATCCTTTTACCCTTCAAATTACTTTCGGCCGTACAGAAAATTTCCGTAATGCTTTTCTATCCCGAACAGTGCAAATGTGAAACAGTTTACCATCTTCTGTTTTTCCTCCGGCATACAATCTGCAGAAGTTTAAGGGCGACATACATCGGCACCTCCGCCACTCTCCTCATATGCCCTAATCCTTTCCCTCTCTCCTTCCTGCCATGCTGTGCCTTGCCTCATAGGGTATCCCCTTAAATTGGCTTAATTATAAAAAAAAAAACAAAAAACTTGTGATCCACGTTCCAGTCCACTGTTCTTCAAGCTTTGGCGCTCTTATATGACTACTACAAAACGGTACCAAAATCTTAGAATGTTGTGAAATTGTGTCTGTAAACTTAGAGGCTATTGACATTGAGGCAATTGGAAACTCAAGAATTTTTTGATGATTGACTAAGTTTTCATGTTTTCTAAAACAATTAGAATATTTGTGTTAAGACTAAGAATAGACCGTTAGGACCCTGTGAACCCCTCACTACACCTGTTAATCCAAAATAGCGGCTCCAGCTCCCATCAACGAAACCATTCACGGCGTGTTTTGGTTTGAATTGTTGTTCCCAGAAAAACTCATCTAAAGTTTAACGTTATGAAAAATCTTTGACAAGTTACTTCAGTTATTCCAGCACCATACAGAGGCCGTTCTTCTTCCTCCATGAATTGATTATGCTGAATGTCAAGGTTAACGGCTTCCCCAAATTTACGAGGGTACCTCAGACAGCGAGAAAAGGTCTCCCCAGCAAGCGCGCTCAAAGCGCCTCAGCTACCTGTTTTCCAACCGGCGGACGGTTCCGCCTCAACAGGCTGTGAATTCTAAAACACCTTACTTATGAAAATATCCTTTTACACGCGTATTTTAAACGCTTTAAGGATGAAAATAATGTAAAGAAAAATGAATTTTTAATCGTCATGAACGGTAACGTTCCCTTTGTAAGATTATAAGTAACACATATGGGAGGATAATTTTAATGAACTTGAAAAAAACAGCATCAAATTTATTGAACTTAAACGGCACCAGATTATGTTAATTACCATTTTATCCTCCTGAAATACTATTGTATTGCTCCAATGTATATGTAATCTTTTCAGACTTCATACAATCATGCAAATTGAAAATGTTTAGCAGCAAACAAGTTTTTAGGTAATCCAGATAAATTTATACCTAGACAAATTCTAAACCTCCCAACAGAGTCGATACCATGATATAAAATTCTAAAATTCTTAACTCTGTCAACTCTACAGGATGAGATGCTTTGAATTCTGATAAAATGCTGTTCAGAATTATTCTTATGATAAAAATTTTCTTTTCGTCTAAATTCAAATATTTCAAATCCCGATTAACTACATACCACAACGCTAAAATAATACTACAGCAACACAAAACATCTTGTGAAGTGATAAAAGGGCGGGCAATAAGTCACAAAAAGAATATTTTTTCCTATGTGTCGAGAGATTTTCTGGACGAAAAAACACCATAGGTGGCTGTTAAGACTGTAGAAAGATTGACAGGATATATGTTTGTATACTAGAAATCGCATTAAGGCCTTCCCGAATAAAAGGCAAAGTACGCCCAAAATGCTACCGACTAAAGGGTGATAATAGCATAGTAAGTCTTTCGAAGGGCAGTTGTGATAACGAAAAGTCACACAGAAAACTCCACATAAGCGCTCAGAACTTATGATGAAGAATTGAAAATAAATTTTTCACCGAAAAGGGGTTGGGTGGAGCGAATTATGAATAATTCAACAAAAAGTAAATTATCTCTTGGTGATTTATTATGGTAATTCCATAATGTTCTCGGAAGTATTCGGTTATATCGGTTGGTATTACACTATCGGCGTAGAGGTTCGTAGCACTTCATGAAAAAACTAAAATCTTCAGACACTTCATGTAAGAAGGCATGAAGCGCAAGCTTTTACACTATCTGCCTACATTTCATGAAGTACTAAATTGCGTCAAATATATATACATATATATATATGTATATAGATATATATACTTTTAGCAATATTCATGACGGTATTTGGTAGAGTTACCAAACTTGGTACTATCATAATTAAAACTTGCCTCTATAAGGGGCATAAAACATTTTGCATAATATCCTTTTTCAAGGATAAAGAAATATTCGAAAATTACTTTTTGTATATTTTTTGGTAGGCTTAGTACGGCTACAAAATTTTTTGTTTAGTTTAATAAAATTTGTCTGTGAACAAAATTAAATCCTTTGCCAAATTGAAATAATTCGTTTAAAAGCACGAAAACGGCTTCTAAATTATCAAGGCGTAACCAATTTTAATCCTGCTCCAGAATTTATAATGAATTCGTTTTTTGGAGAAGGAACTTACAGAACACGATTAATTGTAACGATTTGTGCTTTCGTACATTATTTAATCAAATATTTTCCTTAATTAGGCGGAACCTTTTTAAATTTGAAAATTGGCGGAAAATTTTACACTTATTCGCTAAAAAACTCAACCCAAACAAAATATAAAGTTATAATTGGTCTAACACCAATAATATTACAACCTAGATGAAAATAAAAGTTTAATGAAGTGAAAAAAAACTTTTATATGGCAACACCAAGAAGGGTTTGTCCGATTTAGCTCACTTTTGACACTTTATTTACTATCTCTATGAAAACGCTGTTTCAGGTAGTGTCAAAACATATAAGGAAAAACCAAAATATTGTGTGGCTACACCAAGAAAGAGTTTCCATATTTGGTCCATTTTTGAACTTGTCCTTGCATTTTTGACGAAAACGTCCGATACGAAATTTGAATTCTACACGTCAATGCATTCTCAGGCAGTTTCCAAATATAGAGTGAAAACCAAAGTTATGTATCGTACCAAAAAGAAGCGATTGCCCGATTTAGTCCATTTATGAAACTTGATTCACTACAGCCATGAAAATACCATCTACCTACTTTCCGCTCTCCATGTCGACACGTTCTCAGGTAGCGTCCAAATATGTAGTGACAAACGAAATGTTGGTATGGAAACCCTACGAAGGAGTTACCCGATTTGTCCCATTTTCGAACTTAAATTAACTCTTTTTTTTAAAGCCCGTGTGCAAAATTTCAGTACTCTAAATAAATGCGTTTAACAGACGGACGGAGATGCAAAAATCAAAATAACTTGGTAAAGCGAAAAGAAATGTTTTTTTTTTTAATAATATAAAAAAAAAAATTATACAATAAAAAAATACGTAATATTTATTTCGATAAATAATTTCCATTTCCATAATACTCAATACTACTCTCACTACATCTGTCTTCCCGTCAAGGTGGAAAAAAGCGACAGCGATTCCAATCACGAAAAAGACTGTGATAGCTTCCCCCTCTGATTTTCGACCCATAAGCCTTGTGTGTTTCCTGTCTAAAGTCCTCGAAAAACTTATGTGCAGCCAGATGCTGGCACATATCGGAAATAATAATATGCTTTCCCTCTGGCAGTCTGGTTTCCGTTCGAACCATAGCTGTGAAACTGCTCTGCTAAAGGTCACCACAGACCTGAGATGTAGCCTGGATAGAGGTGAAGTGGGTGTTCTTGTAATGCTAGATTTTACCAAGGCTTTCGATTGTGTTAATAATTTTAAGCTAATTAATAAGTTATCATCGAATTTTGGTTTTTCCCCCTCGGCTATTAATTTAGTCTCTAGCTTCCTCTCTGGACGATCTCAGCAGGTTCGCATTAATGAAATGTTTTCTGAATTGCTTCCTTTGTCTTCCGGTATACCTCAGGGTTCTGTTATGGGTCCACTATTATTTAGCTTATTTATTAATGATCTGACAGATACCGTACGTGACACTAACGTTCACCTATATGCCGACGATGTTCAATTGTACACTAGCAGTCCAATTGGTCTCATTGAAGACTCTATTGCACGTCTAAATGAGGACTTGGAAAGAGTTTATGGGTGGGCAGTAAATAACGGCCTTATGATTAATTCAGGAAAGTCTCAATGCCTTCTGATACGCCATGACTCCTTAGAAGCATATATTCCTCCCGTCTTTCTTGACGGCCGTGTGTTACCCTATGTTCAGCAGGCTACAAATTTGGGGATAAAAATCAATTCAAGATTGAGCTGTTGTGATCACATATCTTTCCTCATTGGCAAAATTTATGGTGGATTGCGGCGGTTATGGCTTTCTACCCAGATTTTATCAAACTGAAACTCGTCGAAGCCCTGATCATACCCCATTTTTCTAATAGAAGTCTTATTTATCCACTACTAGATTCATGTTGCCGTCGCAGAATTAATGTTGCCTTTAACGACTGCATTAGATTTGTTTTCGGTCTTCGCAGGTTTGATCACATCTCCCCGTTTAGTAAAGATCTTCTCGGCTGTTCTTTGGAGTCGTATCTCAGGCGTAAGGCACTTGTCTTTTTTTATAAGTTAGTGCACACGGGTGTCCCGGATTATCTGACTGACTACATTTCTTTCCTTCAATCGTCGCGGCATCGTAACGTTTTGATCATGCGATTTAATAGGCGAGTATTGGAAGGCTCTTACTTTGTTTATATTGCTCGTAGTTGGAATAATTTGCCAAATGGGGTGAGGAGTGCGGGTACAGTTGGAGAGTTCAAAACGCTGCTTTACTCCCATATATCTTAATGGTGGTGGAATTGCTTCTTATGAATAGTAGGAGATATTAGTTATTTTATTTTATAAGTTTTTTTTTCTTTTTCTTTTGTTTTGGAATTTTTATTAGTACTAGCATCATTATACTGACACTTTATACTGGTACTTTAAAAGATTAATAATCTTGTGTACCTACTTTCTGAAATAAAATGAAAAATGAAAATTATTTATTATTTATGATGAATTTAACTTTGACTTGAAAAAGGCAGTGCAAGAAAAACATATGAGGTCAGCTGGGCTGTGCACTGTGGCCTGATGAGTAAACGGCTCCTGTTATTACGAAAAGCCCGCTTTTGCATAGAAATTTCTTTTTTTTTTTAAATATTTTTCGATTGCAAGAGTTTTTTTTCCACTCAATTCTCGAGCTTAGGACTTGGCAGCAAACTCAGTCAATTTAATATTGACTAAATTCTCTATGAATTCATTTCATGGCAAAACTCTGCTTGAGAAAAGCACTCAAGTGTTTTCGGACATCGTTTTCTGATTTAAATTGTTTAATTCGAAGGGACTGTTCAATAATTCTGAATAAACGATAATCAGACGGCGCTATATCAAGAAAATAAGGCAGGTGAGGCAGAAGCTCTAAACCTACTAATTCCTTACTTGTTTCCTGCGTAATGCTTGCTGCATGCGGCCTCACATCGTCGTGCTACAAGATTCGTCATTGTCTGTTCACCAGACCCTGTTTAGAATTCATAATGTATCACTCCCGAAATATCCCACCGGACATATAACAGAACCTTTTTAAGGACCGACCATCTTTGTTTTAGAACAGGTCTAAGACCTAGAAAAAGCCATTTTTTTATGTGAGCTGCTATAAAGTACCCATTTCTCGTCTGCAGTAACAATTATTCTCAGAAATGGGTCGGCTTCATACTAGGTCAACATCGAAGTGCAAATTGGCACTCTCAGATCTAAAGCCGACGACGATAAGTCGTGCAGAACCGAAATACTCTGTCTATGAGCTTTGCTGAGCCTTCTTTAATAATCTTTTACAGTCGACCAGGGACATCCGATATCCTGCGACAATTCCTTAATGGTTTTGCTTGGATCTTGGCTTATCCCTTAGATTTCTGTTACCATTTTTACATTGTTTGAACCAGCATTGGCAATTGCGGATATTCAAAATTTCACCATATGTTTCATTAACACTTTCTTCTGTTCCTTCTTTGGATTTAATCCTTTATCCGCAACTGCATCTCTTCAATCTCCGGTCTAGACATTTTTACTAAGCGTAAAATAAAAGAAACAAATAAAAACAGCAACAGCACGAAGAGAGCTTCAAAGTACTACCAATAATTTGTTATGGTCGTAGCATACTGCATGTAGCAGTATGCTACACTGAGACGAGTTGCTCGCATATGGCCGGTCCATAGCCTCTTGAACGGCGAAGAAAGACGCGCTGAGTACCGACGAACAAAAAGTAGAAGAAGAGTTTTTTTCCGGGCGAGAATAGAAAGGAAGGGACTTTTTTTCTGTGTTTTGTGTGGTGCCAAAAAGGCTGTCCAACATGGTGAGAATATCAATATAGAAAAAGGAAGAAAAGTTCCTGAGTTACAGTTTGGTGATGTTACAAAACGCGAGACTGAATCCAAAGTAAAATTCTACAAAAAAAGGTTTATACCTACGTAAAAATTAGTGGATGGGAGCGCGACGACAGTGGTGTTATAATCTCAGGCTCTAGTGATCCAGTGGCTATAGAAAGTATTTTTGGAGACATACATAAACCGCATCAGAATGGCGTGATAAAATCTTCAAGCTACATATATCTTAGCATCGAGCCTCTCACCACGTCATCGATTACTGATTGCTGTGTATATAACTGCAAATATCCTCTAGGGGAGGCCATATACTGAAGCCCACATATATCGGGACTTCTGCTGAGCTTTGTCATCGTTGTAATCCTACCGTGTTCCATTAGAAAGGTATTTGACAACCCAAACAAGGAATAATTAAAAGGTAAAAGAAGACACCACGCGTAATTAAATTGACCGGACAGTTAAGTTAAGTTGTTTTGTGTAAATTATAATAAATATTGGCTCTTAAAGTTTATTGTATTTCCCGAATTTAGGTATAGATCTAGTTGTTGATCATGTAAAAAGAGGAACAATGACGTAACATGCAAGTTCATGAATTTCAACAAAACTTAACATATCCTAGTGAGCATAAAGAATCCTAGGCCGCTTTCTTTTCATTCATAGCCGCAAGCTGACATCTAAGAGGCCTCTTCGATGGAGCACCATTGCAAGAAAGCGAACCTGTAAGTAATATCTGTAAGTGAAATAATAACTTCCTATAAAAAAAAAAGATCTTTAAAAAAGGAATGCCACAAAAAAACCAAAAGCAAAAACAAAATGATGGGGATTTTTTTGTCGCAAATACTTGAATAATTTTTTTGATACCATCTCTAATGAATACAATTGGAGAAACGTTAATTAGGGGATTTTCTGTAGCCCTAAGTAGTATTCAATATAAAATATAAAAGTTTTCATTTGATCAAACATAACAAGCCGGTCAGGCTAATGAATGAATTTTAACATATTGACAACATTCATTGGTATCATAACATATATCATGGAAAATGATTGGTATATAAAGATTCATTTCTTCTCATCTAACTTGATGTATATATGTGTTTCTTTCGGTCGTAGTTAATAATGCACCGCTTATTCATCGTTTGATTCTATCAAAGATTTCCTTTATATAAACTCGTATCACAAACATACATTTTTTTAAACGAATTAAAACAACTTCATGAACTTGAATCACGGACTGTATCCTCAATGAATAGTGTTAGCTTAAATAAGTTTGGTTCACCAATCCCTTAAGGATTGAGTAGATAAGATAAATAAGTTGGGATAGTTAAATTTTTGTTCCAATCCCGTAAAGATTGATTAAACATTATGAGTGAATTTCTTTAACGTAAGTTTTGTTTTCAATCCCGAAAAGAATAATTGGGTAGACTTTTTGAGGCGTAGTAAGACAGAACCTGGATCGTGGAGTGTATTCTCAATTAATAGTGTTAGATCAGTTAAGTTTTGGTCTCCAATCCCATAAGGATTAATTACATAAGACAAATCATTCCGTGTAGCTTAGTTTTCGTAATAATTCCTTAGGGCTCAATTGGATACTATCGGTTAAATTCTTGTTAGTAACATTACGCTTTGCACTTAATACATTAAAAGCTAGCCAATCAATACAGTATGTGTGGTACTGAAGGCACTAAAGACTAATATAGTGGATTAAATGTTTTTGGGAATAATGAATTCTTAGGTTTTCTTAATTTTCTCCTCTCACTCTCCTGGAACACTCTTAGCGTGAAGATCGCCTAGGTCCGCAAATTCTCTCTTCACAGGTCATCATAGGGACACTGAAAACAGAGAAGGCGAAATATCTGAGCCTTCACAATGGATGTAAGTAAGTGGTGTAAGGGTCCCTTCAGGACCGACTGTGTGCAACGGCCTTTGGTTTGTAGGCACGACATTTTTTTGAATATGGCAGGTAGCACAGCGGCAGATTTTTGTGGAACCTCCCCACACTCTCCGCCAATAGTCGAGGTAAGCTAGCGTGCCGCTTTGCACTCAACACTGTTCACCGAGTGATCTGTCAGCTCATGCTGGCAGTCTGGATTTCACGTCCAATTCAGTCAATCCAAATAGTTGTGACGTCGTTTGCTCGGTCGGTCGGGATTACTCGGGCGCCACAAGTTCGGTCGGTAGCAAAACGTCAGAAATTGATTCTGGGTAGCTTCAGTGGAGTGAGGGGTCCAAATGACAACAGTTGGGTTGAGTTCAAATTAATTCTTTATTCTCTTGCGTCCCTATTACAAATGTAAAATGATCTATATTAGTAAAATTCTTCTGTATGTTTACTAAATCTAATTTGAGTTTGTGATAGGAGAGACTTCCGTTGTACACGTACTAACTATTGGTTTCCGTTGCCCGCGTACCACCAGTAGTCCTCCGTTTTTCACGTACTGGTGACAGGATAGCTTTTCCGTTGTACACGTACTGACTATTGGATTCTGTTTGCTCACGTACTACCAATAGTTCTCCGTTCTTCACGTACTGGCTCACAGGCAGGATTTGGAGGTGGAGGAGGATTTTGTGGGTCTCCCGGACAAGCCAGTTCAACTTGCTAGAAATGTTGTGTAGGAAATTCGGGTAGGCGGATGAAGGTGTCTAGTGAATCTATATTGCCCTACTTATAGCATCAATTCAAAAAGCTGTTACATAAAGGAAAACTTTAGCTTCACTCATACATTAATATATATCTATGTACAGGTTCGTTACATAGTTCCATAACAAACTACGTACTTACTTGATTGTATTACGTAACGGAGACGTCAGAAGATATTGCAAACATGTTCCGTGTTTTGCGAATATTTTGTGTGGTAATGTTTTTTTTAAAGTTTGAAAAAAAAATATCGCCTAAGAGCGAGTCGTAATTAGGGTTACGTACCAGAACTTTCTAACACGAATACAAAAAATAGTATTTTTAAGTGGACGAACCCACCCCCTTAAAAATTCATAAAAAAAAACTCAGAAACTATTACTGTCGAAATATTATGTGCCCGTTTCAAAGATATTCTGCCATATTTCAAATTCCCACATCACGTGGTTTTCGAGAAAAATATCTGTGACAGACAGACAAATGGACGCACGACTGATCTAATAGGGGTTCCGTTTTTTCCATTTGTTATTCGGAGCCCTAACAATTAAATGTTTAAATGTTAATATTGAATATATTTTTTTCTATACCTTAGGTAGGTGGATATATGGTAAATTGTATAAAAAATAAAAAAATTTGAGTAAAAATCAGTCTACTATGCTTTGTATATATTTCTTTATCCTTGTAAACAGATTTTATATAAGCTTGGTAACTGTACCAAGAAGCGTTGTAAATATATTTCACATAGAGTAAAAGAAGAGAAAAATTGCTTTAAGATCCTTAAAAAATTATTTTGCGCCAAAAACTAGATATGCTACTGTATTTGTAACGTCACACAGTACCGTTACAGAAAGGAAAGAAAGGATTATTGAGATAATTAAACCGAAACATTTTAACATTTAGAATAAGCTCAATTTTTGTAAGTGAAGGTCAAAAGACAATGAGAGCAACAACAAATATGTCACCGAAAGTCTGTTGTCAATGATATGAATATATGGTAATCCAATATTACTTATGTAGCACAATGACAACGAAGTGACAAATTGCCAACAAAAAGTTTGGGTAATTCTCTAAATGTGTCGCGGCAATATATATTTTTATTTATATTTTTTTTTTTTTTTTATTTAAAAATACTTTAGTGTAGTACAAAAGACTTACTGTCTTTTGAAATACACAATCTAAGATACAGACTAGTTATTGTCAGGAATTATTATTAGAAATTTAAAGTTAAAATTAGTGTGCAAGTTACCTAACTACATATAAATGCTTTAAGTAGTAAATATGGGGTTATAGGGTAAATATAGGGTTAACAATTAAGTTGAATTGTACAATATAACTAACATAGCGGCATAATAAATGATATTGAATTTAGATTGATTATACAGTTAAAGATATACAAGACAGGAAAGATCAAATAGTTGGTAGAAATAGTAACAGGCGAAAGCAATTAAGTTCTAAATTACATACTAAACAAAAGTATAAAAATAAATAAAATGAAATAAATAAATAAATAAAATAAAGTTAATGATGTAACAAATATTAATTGTTTAGAAACACTTAGAATTAAATAAAACCTAAAAGAAATAGCCGAAAAAGTAGCAGTCCTGTTGAAAGCAGCACATTATATTGTTAATAATTTTTTCTTCAATACACCCACACCTCTCACACTCTGGATAGAGTTCGGTAAAGAATTCCAGGTTCTTGCCGCTTGAACATACTAAGAGCCCTCTTGAACCATTCTATGATAACGGCAAATTAAAATATTACGATGGCGTGACAAATTCAGGAGTTGGATGTTATTCCCAAGGTAATCAGGTTGTCCCCTATTAATGAGCTTATGGAAGAAGCCAAGTGATTTGCGTTTTAAGTATATATCTAGAGCACATCCGACTAACCTAGTCTGAAAGCCAAAAACGTGGTCAAATCTACGAAGACCGAAGGCGAGCCTCACACAATCATTGAAAGCAACGTTAATTCTGCGTAGGTAGGTAGAGTATAATTTCGAGAAGATCAGGCTCCCAAAGGTGAAATGTGGCAAAAGCTGAGCTTTGATGAGCTTCAGTTTGGTGTTCGATCGTAGAATTTGTGTAGACAACCAGACAGAGCCTGCGTAGAGCACAATAAACCTTCCCAGAACTGATCTGACATAACCACAACATTTCATATATGCATTGAGCCTTATTCCAAGAATTGTCACTTGTTCACCAAGAAATATGGAGGGGATAGGTCTGGTCAATGTACCACCACCCAAAATTAGAGATTGAGACTTATCAGGAATAAGGATTAGGTCATTCGCTAGAGACCAGTCATAGATTCTGGCAAAATACTCACTGACTCGCTGCAAGCAATCCTCGAATAACCCAATCGGTCCACTACTGTATAACTGGACATCGTCGGCGTATAAGTGGATGTTGACTTGTTGGATAGCACTAGGTAAGTCGTTGATGTATAAGCTGAACAACAATGGTCCTAACACAGACCCCTGAGGAACGTCAAGAGGTACAGGGAAGAAGTCTGAATCACACTCGTTATAACGAACTTGTTGACAATCATGTGGTCTGGATTGTGTTATTTTTGTGAGGCATAGGAAATTAACAGGCAATAAATAAGCTAGCTATTAAAAACTTGTTTTAATTATTTCGAGAAATTAATTGAAAATTAAAGGAAAAAGTTATGGTGAAAATCCCATGAACGCGGCAGGCGTCACGTCACGTCACGTCACGTTTAAGTTTATATTGGCCAAATAGCTGCTACGCTTGCCGGATTCAACTCGAAAATAGAGCAATTTTCTACTTTTAACGTTCTGCTGCACGTTCTTTGACAGTTCTTTTGATTGTCAACTGTCTTGTCTTTTTCAGATGGATGTGGTTCTGACAATTCTTAAATCATTTCCCGATTGTTTTCTAAAAGCAGGTAATAATTGTATAAATTATTTGAAAGATTTTAATTAACTTGTGGGATTAACATTAATTTAAAAGCAATTTAAGATTGATTTCCGAATAAGGTGAATGAAGACGAAACATACTTCAGCAGATAAGTAACAAGTAAAAATACTAAAATTCGTCTGTTTTTTTTTGTTTTTTATATTATTAAGCCTAGCTCAGCGGATACTCTTTGATGTAAAGCACAGCATCGCAAGAAGGAGATAGGAATTAGGAAATGTGAGGAGAGCGGCGGAGGTGCTGATGCACTATTAAACTTTCGCAGACTGTAGCCCGGAAAGAGGAGACAGAAAACAGAGGACTATTCCATATTCGCACAGTTCGGGATAAACAATCCACACGGAGTTTAATTGTACGGTTGGAAGTTATTTTAAGGGTATAATGCTGTGCGTGGTTTGCAGCGCGAGTAATGTGTACAGGAATAATTCTGCCAGGGATTAGACTTGATATTTCATCGGAAATCGCCAATGAGCTTACAGGCTCTCTATTAGACAACATCCAATGAAACCAAGGTTGTGCGACCAGCTCCGGCCCAGATATTTGAAATGTATTTCATTCTAGGTCTAATATACGACTTGTACGGGAGCACTAGATTTGACGAGCTGAAACATTTCTTATACCTTTTCAGAAATCCGGGACATTTGGATGATTTTTGGCAATAGAGAAGATGTGATCTGTCCAGCATAAAATATTGTATTATTAAAATATTAATGCTAAGAATACATAAAGGCGGTGTATTTTAATCAGAATTCCATAAAAAGAAACGGAAGTGGAAAAATGATTACGATCTTGTTTTAATGAGATGAAACAACAGCTTTCGGACTTAGATGCATTGGATTCGACGCATATAGCATTCCCTCTGAAGTCCGCAAGAGTATCAAAGGAGTAAACGAAATCAAGGGTACAGCTATCAGCGAAATTATGGATGGGATTGAAAGTAAGGGATAGCTGATTATTAATGAAAATTAAAAAGAGAAATGGAGAGATAACAGAACCCTGGGGCACACCGGCATTTATACGGTGAGGTTTAGATGAAGCGCCATCTGGTACAACTCGTATTAAGCGACCGGATAGGAAACTTTCAATCCACAATAGAAGAGCAAGGGAGAAACCAAGTGCTTTAAGTTTGACTATAAGGGCTGGATGCCAGACTCTATCAAAGGCGTTTGTAATATCTACGGCAACGATTTTAGACTGACCAAAATTGTGAAGACGACGGCTCCAACGTTCCGCAAGAAAAGTCAGCAAGTCTCCAGACGAGCGTCCAGCTCGGAAGCCATATTGGCGACTGTTGATGTAAGGATTAATTTCAAGATACTTCATTAATTTGGAGTTAATGATAGATTCAAAAACCTTTGAAAGAATCGAAGTGACTGCAATTGGTCGATAATTTTAAGGACCGCTGCCCTGACCTTTCTTGGGAATAGGCTGAACGTGAGCTAGTTTCCAAACAGTTGGAAATTTTACTGTCGAATAAAACAGCTATTATAGTTTGCGTAGAGGCTTAGCCCAGGATGAGGCGCAGCACCGAATTTCAGGTCTCTATGTTGACGCATTCTCATGTAGTGTCCAAATATGTAGTGACATACGAAATTTTTGTACGAATTAGTTACCCGATTTATCCAATTTTTGAACTTAATTTTACTTTTTCTTTAAAAAGAGTCCATGTGCAAAATTTCAGCTCTCTAAGTACACGCGCTCTCGAGTTAACGTGAGGAATGTTGGACGGACGGACATGCAAAAATCAAAATAACTTTTAATTTTGCTCTGCCATCATTATTTCTACAAATGGAATGACAAACTTAGTATACCTTTTAGATTTCATCTAGGGTATAAATATGTTATAAGTTAATTGAAAACGATTCTTTGTGTGTGTGGTAGACATTCATATGCGCGCATCTGAAAATGTATCATATATTGTGGTTCCCACTGTAAAAAATTTCTAAGAAATACTTTTTTTCACAATGAGTAATACCCGATAGTAAAACTGAATAAAAAAAAAGGAATAATGCGAATGAAGCTCAGTATGAGCTGCGACATTCGTATGAGCGCATCGAGCAATAACTGAGTTTTATACGCGAAATTTAAAGTTTTTTTTGCAAATTTTGTTTTAAATAGCATTAAAGAATTTTCAGGAAAGGTTTGTGCGTAATATATTTTGCAATATAATTCAGTATGAGCGTTGTTTTTGCAGCAATACCTTCGGGGAAGCGCTTAAATGAGGCGGAGCAGCTTGCTATCAAATTATTGAAAGAAGAAGACTACTCCAATAGGCAAATAGCTACTAAACTTGGTCGATCTGAATGTGCAATCAGGAATTTCCTAAAAAAAGGCAATAGCATGGCGTTAAGGCTCCAACAAAGGGCAATACAAAATTATCCTTGCGTGACAAAGGAAAAATTCGGCACGAGGCAACAACAAATCGGCTCTCTGCGAAACAAATTAAGGACAAATTAGAGCTTAATGTAACACCCCGTCATATTGCGCGTGTTTTAAGGACTTCGCCAAACATAGCATGGACGAAACTAAAAGGAACACCCCGATTAACTGCCGTTCACCGAGAGAAGAGATTACAATTCGCCAGAAAGTACATGTCTTGGACATCTGAATATGAAAAAGTAATTTTTTCTGATGAAAAAAAATTCAATTTGGATGGCCCAGACTGTTACAGTTCCTACTGGCATAATTTGAAAAAACACGACGTGGTCAGATCGAAGCGTAATTTTGGCGGTGGAAGCGTTATGGTTTGGGGTGCATTCTCCTGCAAAAAAAAGCTTCCAATCTATTTTATAACTACTCGAATGAACTCTCAAATGTACACAGATCTCTTGGAAGACGTTTTAATCAGTCATCTGGAAAGCTGCGACGAGGAAGATGTAGTTTTCCAGCAGGATAATGCATCCATTCATGCTTCGAGGCAAACCAAGGATTGGCTTTCTGAGAAAAATATTCGTACGCTTGACTGGCCCGCTTGTAGTCCTGACTGTAATCCTATTGAGAACCTTTGGGGGACTCTCGCTGGCAAGGTGTATGCAAATGGCCGTCAGTTTGATAACGTAAATGCCTTAAAAACAGCCATTCGCACGTGCTGGTCCGAAATTGGCCCAGATATTCTAAATAATCTGACAAATTCAATGCCCAACCGAATATTTAGTGTCATTCAAAGTAAAGGAGGCCACACTAAGTATTAAATGAAACAAGTGCCAAAAATATGAATTAATTAATTAGTTTTATTTAAAAGTGACAAGTGCGTTCATACGAATGTCTAACCATAAATGGAATTTTGTTTTTTTAAATAGGCAATAAGAAAAATATTTTGCCAAAAATGAATTGAAATCATTTCTTACAAAAGAAAACATAATATATCTCATTTAAAAGTATTGATTTTTTTTTATTTCAAGAAATATGTCAAAAAAATGTAGTGCGCTCATACGAATGTCTACCACGTATTAGTCCAGGATCTAGACATCGTCTGTGATTTCAGCAATTTTGTTTGTACCGGACAAGGATGAGCCAATTTCGAAGTGGGAATGAACTTTGTTATTTTAGAATCTAGACATCATCTACCATTTCTACCAAATAGTCGACAACATTCGACTACGGTCAGGAGGATAGTCGATTGTAGTCGTTATAAATCATTTGTCAGAATTACACTACGCAACGACTACACTACGCAAAGTGGCAGTGAACGCACTCCGTGATGTATTGAATTGCCCTGACAACGCTAACTTCGCAGTTCATTCCATCAAATTCTGACTGCAGCGAAGACGAAAACATCTGATGTGATGTAATTTCACTTGATGACATTACGAATTTGTAAACATGCAAGGGATGTACACTTCAGGTAAGTTTTATTATTTTGTTATTTTATTGAGTTTTTATCTGAAATAATGATATGTTGGTCTATTTTAGGATGCATCATCGTTTAGAATGGCTGTGAGCAGCGACTGCAGTATAGGAATGATCTCAATCAAATAAGTATAATGTAATATTTTGATGCTTTGTGTTCCTCTTTTTTATCTTTTTTGAAAATGAACATTAGGGAGAAATTTGCGTCAGTGGATCACTGAGGGATTTTGGTGTGGCATGAACAGGAAGTATTTCGAACTACTGCATTTTCTACGGAATTCTATAACTTTCAGAGAGCGTAAACATATAATATACATATGTGAACCAATCTTCCATTTGTAAATAAATACTACGACCCGGAATTTGAAGAGCACGATGATACGTCGCCCAATTAGGGGAAGCTTGGCAGTGTAGGAGTGTGGAATCAATTGCTTCAACACCCATTACAGATAGCTGCACTCTAAAGACCAGGTATTTACTCAGTAGAGATATTTTCTTAAAAAAGAAGTAGACAGGATAGACCCTTTTTATAAGCCATTAGCAAAGTCCATAATAAGTTCAAATAAAGGCACTTTAATGCAAAAGCATGAATTTGGTCACAGATAATAAATAAAGAAGAATGACACTGAATTAAAAATTTAAATTTATTTTGTTTCGAAATAAATATGGACAAAAAATAACTCAAAGGCGAAGTGCTTCCCGAGAAGTATTGTTGCATATAGAAAATCGTGCGCTAATCAGGTTTTGAGTATACTTCCGCCATACCCCTGCCACAACTTTTCCAAAAACAATGGGATCCATACTGAAGAAATTAACGCGAGGTAATTGTGCTGGTCAAGCAATGCCTTTACAGTTTTGTACACGTTTTTAGTACTGCGATGGATGTCATTCCGAATAGCTCGGCATTTGGATGCCATTTATTTCTGTCAATTGCCATCAATAGTACCGATGCAGTGAGGAAGTTTTCATTTGCCATTGAATACTTGCGATATCCCATACCATGCTGTTGCATTCGGTGGCGCTAAGTACATAAATTGGTGAGAATTCATTCCAAAAAGCCTCTACAAGTTTCTTACATTATTTTGAGATCTTAAATTTCCAGGCGTAAATACTTCTGGGACTACCGTGTGCAAGGTATCTGTAAAATTACAAGCTGGTAGTTTATACCACTTAATATTAGTTAATATTACTTACATTAATGCTGCGGCTAAATCACACTCTGCTGAAATCATTCTTCGGACTTAGCGCTTCCCTAAAGGCTCACGCAGCTTTTTTAAGAGGGCATCAAATTGCTCGACTCACATTCTTGTGGTCTTAAAACATTTCGAGGCTCTTTTCACGCATCACTTTGAAGAAGGTTTCAAAAAATCCTAAGCCTTCCTGATCCGTATACTAATTTCACGGTCCTGTTTTTTGTTACATTTTTGGAAATACGGCTTTTCATTCACTCCAGTCTGTGCAGATACAGCATTAAGCTTGCAGTGGAGAAATATGCTTCATTATCCTGCCTTCAAAATTAGCTACTACTGTGTTGGGCTCCGAAAAAGAAGCCTTTATTTAGTTGATTATTTAAAGAATAACCACCAGGAATTTTATATAAATTTTATTCGTTTCTTTTCTCTTCTGAAAATATTGTTAGGTGCAATAGAAAAAGGATAAATGACATCTACATACTTTGCGTGAAATGACTAATTAAATACTGATAAAAACAACTTTCGGAGAATCGTATCACAGAACAAAGCAAGCAAAATCTATAAAGTACGGGCATAAACAATTTTAGGTTCAGAGAATCGATGTTTCGAGAACGGAATATTCGGGAAGGTTCTAGGACAATTTGTATAATTTAAATACTGCGCTTGTCACCGCCTGGAAGCAGTCTTATCCCAGACAGTGAAGTGAACTATTTGGATTGCGATAACCAGACGTACAGTGCTAGCAGTAACTAAAGTAGAGTTGATTTGTGATTGTTTGTGAGCTTGTGAAAGTAAACAGTATAGTGAAAGAAATAAAGAGCTTGTGAGTTTTATCTGAAATATTATGTTTGAATAACGAACAAAGCCCACGCTCGTAATAATGTATATTTAAAAAAACCATAATGAGCGCCAGTTCTTAATTAAAAATTTTAAGAATTTGCGAAAAATTATAGAATAAATAGTATTGTATTTTACTCCGTTCAAAACAAATACTGCATATAAATATTTTAAAAGTTAATATGGAACTCTATTAGAGTATATACTGTATACGCTTAATTAAATTAAATAAATAATTTTTCAAAACATAATGAAAATAAATTAAATTAAAAATCTCAGATATTATTTAACATGTATACTGAAAAGTAACAGAACAATTAAATTAGTAAATGAGTCAAAAAATGGCTAGAAACATATATATAAATTTAAAAAATAAATAAACAAATTTAAAATCGCAAAAACTGTCCTTTTTGGAGAATTTTTTTTTTTTTTTTGAAAAACTTTTTATTTTTACGATTCCAATAAAGTTATTAATTAAAAGAGAAAAAACAGCCGCTTCATCCGGTTTTCAAGCCGAGACCTGCCGCTTTCCGGGCGACTGCTCTTAACCAACGAGGTAATAACTAAAGGAGATACAATCACACGTACGAGCCGTGTACATGAGCGTACCCCAAAATGCTTTGCATCTGTGTATGTTTTGATTTTTTTCCCGCCATTTTTGGTCTTCGCTGTCAAATTCCTGTTTACTTCGGTATCTGTTTGATTTGAATTAGTTGGTTCGGTATTTTTTAAAGTGAATAAAGAGAATTGTGTCGAAAAAATTAGCAAACATAAATAAAAACATATTTTAATAATTTTTTTTTTATGTATATAAGAATCTTTTATTAAACGTTATAAAAATGGCTTACATTTAAAAACAAAGAAAAGTGGCTCTGAAAACAGAAAAAACAGGCTCTAACTAAACTAAATCTAAAAGGTCGCAAAAGGCTCAAACAATACAAAAAGAAACTTGACAAAAGGTATGAACACTAAAACTAGACATGGCACACAAAAACACAAAAGAATAGAAAACAAAGGTAAAAGGTAAATGTAAAAATTTTCACAATAATTTTGAATTAAAGTTTTTAAAGCCAAAGTTGAAGTTATCCTAAATTTAAAAAGTGTGCCTATATCTACAGATAAGTGGCAGTTCCAAGAAGAGTCACCCATGAAAAATAAACCAAATAATTGACAAGAAATTTTTTTTTTTTTTAAAAACGATCGAATGAGAAATTTGGAATTTAGAAGCTAATAATTTTATTAAATGCCACAGATACTGTTATAGAGTCCCGCGAGGGCAGCCTGTAGTATCATAGACCTCTACAAACTGCCCTCATCATCCCTCCAGCTTAGCATCTCTAACAGAGTACTTGCCCTTCCCACAGCACGTGCAACGATTCCTAAGCTGGGAGAAGCCCCGTGGACTAGTGTTGCAAATGCTGTGGCATGCTATCACCAGCGAAAGACAAGAGCTCCATCCTGCACCGACGATAGTGGTTGTCATGTGCAGTTGAATGTGTCTGCGTTCGTTGCCAGATATTCAAGACGTAAACGTCTCTTCAATCTGTCAACGAAGTGGCGCTTAAGTGCTTGTGCGTGGTGTTGTGGGTCAGTGTTCTGATTCCCATCTCCGGCTCTCATGTAGTACAAGTGAATTGTAGATTTGGCCAGTGTCAACACAAAGCTAATCAAACAATTCACCCGACTACAAACCTTTGGTCCCCATAGAAACGATGTCCTAGTAATGCTGAAATTCGGGTGGATCAACTGACACATATCGCGCACCAGTTCCATTAGACTCTGCAAAGCTGGACAAGTGAAGAACCTGTGAAGCAAGGTGGCTTCACCAGAACAAACTGTGCAGATCCTCTGAACTCGCCGGTCGATATGTGACAACTGATTAGGATGCATAAGACTGTGATGCAGCAATTTGAATGCTACATCAGCATCTTTGTAACTAGAAGGATAACTGTAGACTACTCTGCAAGTTATCCCTCCCATCATGCCCATATTCACCCCGAGGTGTGTTCGCCATCTGTTGTATCCTGTGTACTCCGGAGGTCTTATTGACATAAGCACGTCACGGAGCACACGTGTTGTAAGTGTGCTGAAAGGTGTGTGAGGCGGTCTGTCCAGAACGAAAGCATCTTCCAACTTAGTGCCAGGGTCACTGGTCCCAAGTTGGCGAAATCTCTCCCGCGCAGAAGCCGCCAGGTCGTGTAGTTGTGGAGTGTTCGTGTTTATTCGACAGTTTCCAGAGATATCAATAATATCTCCGAGAACTGTCAGTGTATGCGTGTCAGCTTCAAAACATCGAGCATTACTGAACACTGAATCTATTAATTCAGGATTAAACCTGATTGGAATCGACGCGAATTGCGTGTACCGCAGAGCATTCCACTTAAGGTGAAATGCTGGCCTGATTCTGCCCCAGGTCTGAATCGTTGAGATTAGATCCTGTGGCCAGTCACGAGGATAGGGTGGTCGAACAGAGAGCAGGTAGTAATACTCCCCTATGCCGATCCCTCCCAGTACATTCACCCACAGTTGAGAAATTAAGGTGTCTCTCTGGCAAAACACTCGTTGGAATGCACGCACTTGGAGACACCTTGATTTCACAACCAAGTTAGTGAAACCTAATCCACCTATCTTGACTGGCAGACAGAGCGTGCTTTCAGCAACCCATCGTCTTCCGCACCAAAAGGCGTCTATCGCTTTTGCTTGAAGAAGACCTACGAAGCCTTCATCAAACGTCTCAGACTTTAGCAGATGAACGATGGACGAGGTAATCAAATAGTTTATCACGACTGACCTTCCCATTAGGGATAGTGGAAACAGTCGACTACGCCATGAGTTAACAGCTCTAGAGAGTTTCTCAAGAGCGATGCGGCTATTATTTGATTTACTCTCGCGTCCGATATACACACCTAAATACTTCAGGCAAGTATTAGTCCATTGGATGTTCAGTGGAGTATCTGTACGATCTCTCCACCTTCCACACCACAAGCCTTGACTCTTGCTAAGGTTGATTTTAGCGCCCGCTATACGTTCGTACTGTTCGAAAACAGCACGAGCGACCGGAAAAGCTTCATCTCTTGTCACGAAAATAGAAAGGTCATCCGCATATGCCAACATAAGAGGCCTCACATTGGTATATGGTAGATGCACTGAATATTGTCCGAGCATTCGACGAAGATTCACCAGTAGCGGCTCCAACGAAAGATCATAAAGCATACCTGACAATGGACAGCCCTGTCTGATACCTCGATGAAACGAGATAGGAGCCAGAACCTGTCCTTGATGCTTAATCAAAATCGCTGAATCTCTATACAGTTTCCCGATGATATCGAGCCACCTGGGCGGGAACCCAAATGCCTCGAGAGCAGTCAGGAGATACTCGTGCGAGACGCTATCAAAAGCCTTTTGCTGGTCAAGAGAAATCATGGCCATTTGTGTACCTGTCTGTTCATGGTAGGCAAACAAATGTTTGGCTACCGCGATGTTGTCGTAGATACTACGACCAGGAACACAATAGGACTGTTCCGGGTGCATTACCGAAGCAATCACTGAGCGGAGTATCGCCCCTAATGCTTTGCAGACGATTTTGTAGTCAACATTGCATAGGGTTACTGGCCTCCAGTTCCCCATCCTCTGCAAATCTCCTTTCTTTGGAATCAATCGCATAACAGACCTCCTCCAACTAGAAGGAAAGTCTGAATGTGTCTCAACCGCCGAATTGAAGACTTCCAAAAGGTCAGGAATTAATAAATCCCTGAAACGTATGAAGAATTCTGGAGTCAAGCCGTCATAACCAGGTGAAGTGTGTCGCCTTAGATCCTTTGTCGCAGCGATCATATCCTCCAATGAGATTACTGTATCCAGGATCTCCTTGCTGTCTTCAGAGAAAATGGGAATATTCTCAAGAAATTCATGAGTGGTCGAGGATGTTGTCGACGTCGATTCAGAGTAGAGACTACTGTAATAGTCTCGAATAAATTCTGATAGCTGTTGTCCGTTGAGGACTTGTCCAGATTCATCAACTATCGATTCGACTTCACAAGAAGCAGTACGTCGTCTAGTTGCCTGAAAAAGTACTCGGTTGGAGAATCGCCTTCCCTCAGCCAGCGTGATTGGCTGCGCAGCACAAACTCCAAGCTGTGCTTGTAAGTTTGTGTTGCCAAGCGTTCCTTTATTCTGTTAAAATAAAGAATCAACTCCGGCTGAGTTGGGAGAAGAGCTGCCACCCGAGATACTTCGGCCGACAAGCTAGAAGCTTGATACCCACTTCGATTGAAATTCGCTTCGATAAAAGATCGAATTTGGAGCTTTCCAACATCCCACCATTGACTAAGAAGAGGAAAGTCACCTTTCCTCTCTTGCCAGTCGTGCCAGAATTCAGTGAATTCATTGATGAACTGCTCGGAATTCAACAAATAGTTGTTGAATATCCAGTATGCAGTTCTTCTTTCAACTAGAGTGCTAGTTGCCACTACAAGAAGGTGATCGCTAACGGAACACACTTCATGAGTGACACCAACGAAATGTTCTAGTATTCCAGGTGAGACGTAAAGTCTATCGATTCTGGAGCCTGCGAGACTTCCATGGATATTTCGCGAGACCCTCGTGTATGATCTAGTCGTAGGATGCATCCAACGATAGATATCCACGAGTCTGAAAACACGGACAAAATTCCTCAACCGAGTAGCATTGACAGAGTTGAACTCAACTCCGGAATGCCGATCCATTGAGGGATTTAGCGTGCAGTTAAAATCACCTCCGAGGATAGTTTCGCCACTAAAATTTACCAGACAGGATTGAACACTATCAAGAACTTGTCTTGTGATGTCCTGGTCATGAGGAAGGTACACGTTTACTACCTTGATATGTTTGTCTTGAACGACAAAGTCCAAGGAAGAAGCGAAGCCTGGGAAGATATCTGTATAGACAGGAGACGATAGTGTAAATTTGTTGGATACAATGATTGCCACTCCTGAGCCTCGACGAGGCGCAGGTGTGGCAAACATTGCATAGCCAGTGTGTAGATAAGCATAGCGCTCAAGGTGTGTATACGTGTCTTGTGTAAAATTCGTCTCCTGTAGAAGTGTAATGTCTATATCGAACATTTTGGCATGTTCGATAGTACTGTGTAGTCTTGTATGAGCACTTAAACCCCCGGTGTTAAGACAGCCTATCTTACACATTCACAGAGATAAGAAGCTCAAACGATAATGGTACGACGTCTATTGACGAGGAGAATCGACCAAGCGATGCTTCTGTATCAACTCCTCCACCTTCCTATGGAGTCGATCTAACCGAGATATACCGTTGTAATTCCCCTTCTTCTTGCACTCCTCTTGTAGGAGTAGAAGTTGGGGAAGTAGCAATTCCGGCCTCCCCAGCTCCTCCACAAGAATACTCCAGATTTTACCTGAATTCTTCTTGTACAGGAGCCGGGCAAGAATCTTGGAGATCTTCTCCCTAGGAAGGGTTTCCATCCCCTTCGAGACCTCAAATTGGCTACCAGTCGAAAAGGTGCTACCACACGACTCGTAGCCACTGAAGCTCGAGAGACCAGTCTCATCAAAACCGGTCATATCGCAGTCCAAAAGCTGCTCGAGAGACACTTCCGTGTCTCTCACAACAACCTTCCAGCCGCGAGCACCACTATCGTCCTCCTCCGAGTGGGGCCGTTTTGACGCGACTGGCTTTGCTGGCTCTGGAGGAGGCAGCATCACCCGGTCCACCTTCGTCTTCCTCCTTGTCCTCCTTTTTCTGCCTACATGGCTAATCGACTCCTCGTCAGAAGTAGCCATGCTTTCACGTGCCGACGTGGCGCCGTTTACAGCCGTAATAATTTTTGCCTCAGGGACAATTTGAGGCACTTTAGCCACTGGCTGCTCCAAGATAGCAGGCTGAGTGCTGGCAGAAAGTTCCTTCTCCGGAGCCACTACTGTAGCAGTGGTTTCCTTCGAAGGAGCTTTCTGTTCAGCCTTCTTTCCGCTTCTCTTGGGGCAGTCAGCAATAAAATGCCCTACCAAATGGCAAGCCTGGCATTACGCTTCGGTGCCCACGTCTATCCAGTATCTCGAGCCGGATATGCTCAGGTAGAAGCCTGACGGAAGCGTACATCCCTTATTTAAGGTGATGGACGCTTCCCGGCTGGTACCGAAGATACCCCGCCCGAGACCCTCGTCCCCAATTTTGATGGGAATGGCGCGAACCTTTCCATGAACCTTCCCGAATCTCCCAACGAAATTCGCGAGGTCTTCATGTTGGGCTCGCATATTGACCCGTGAAAACACGACCTTCGTGGGCTTTTCCCTGAGTGGGAACGGCGCAAGGTGTCTACCATCCACCTCGATGCCCTCAAGCAAAAGCTTGGTAGCGCTTTCGAGGGTTGTGGTATACACCTCAACCATTCCCCCAGCTATTATCCCCATGGAGAATAGCTGCTCACAGGAGATGACGCGGAAGATTGCCTTCAGGAATGCGCTCTGAGGACATCCTCTGATGTGCTCGAGCTGCATACCGTAGCTCTCATCCTGCCATCTCCCGTCGAAGAAGCCCTGGAGACCCGCACTGGTCTTGGGTCGAGGCTTACCCGCGTCCAATGGGGCTGAACGAGGAGTGATGCCTTTGCTCAAAATTTCAATGGTACTATTGTTCCTGGAACCACCACTTACCTGGGCATACGAAATCCCTGGCACTACAGGTTGGGGTCGCAGTAATGCTGCTGGTCCTACTGGCTGCCTCTTGGAGGCGCTTGAAGAAAGCGGTGGTCTCATTACCAAGCCGTCGGGCTTTGGTGCTGACGACGAAGCCTTTTGGACGACTTCCTTCAGGGTAGGATGCTGTCCTCGAGTCGAAGATGTCGACCCAGCATTTTCTGAAACTGCAGTTACAGACTCTGCAGCAATATCTTGCGTTTTTGGAGTTGTTGCTCCAGACTCTTCTAGGGCAGTCGCACTTTTCCTGGCAATTACCTTGGCCTCTTCACTTGGGCCCTTAATGGCCTTTTCTGTGGGCCCTTGGGGTTTTTTTATAGAAGAAGAAGAAGAAACATTTTTGGTCTTCTTCCGTCTTCGTTTTAATTTGAGGGGATCATCAGTCCCCCCAGAATCGCTGCTGCACGAGCTCATTGTGAGCACGGCAGAGAATGCTTTTAATTTTTTTCACTTCCAAATTTCTATAATTTTTTAGTCCAATAAATTTCCCAACTTTGCAATAATATTTTCTAAATTTTATCAAACTAAAATTTTTCACATTTTGGGCGTTGCCATGGCAACAACCAAATTAAATTAAATAATTTTCTTAAATGTCACTAGAATTTTTTTTTTACTTTTCACAACTTATTTTTGAAATTTCTTAAATGTTTTTTATAGTATTACGTGCAATAATCACTAAAACACACACACTTTGTAGTCAGTTTGCAGAACTTCCACGGCTTTTCACTGCTTTGTTCCGCTTTTATCTTGATTATTTGTGGCGCTCTTAGGTCACGCGTTCGCTCTCTCCAAAAATAATAATAATAATTTTTTTTTTTATGTAAATATGCTTCTTTTATTTTTGGCTCTTTGGCTCTTTTAAAAATCCTTAAAATACGTGGCAAAAGGCCTACAATGTGTACAAAAAAAAATCAGACAATAACTAATCTAATCATAACACAAAATGGGTCAAAAGGGACAACGAAAACAAACTAGACACTAACAATTGAACGAGAAGAAAAAATGAAACATTAAATTCTCAAAAGAGACTGTATATAACGGATACTAGAAATTTTGAAAGATGCCTAAAAGATGAAAAAACAAAAAATTTATTACTTGTCCCAATTTTGACAATTTAAAATTTAAATTTTCCGCGTTTAGTTAGGAACATAATATAATCAGCCCCCGAGAATTGGAAACAAGTTTTACTCATTTTCATCTCCTTTAGTTATTACCTCGTTGCTCTTAACTCTGAGTTACCGTAACATATGTCTCTAAATCTTGTATTTATTAATATGTCTAGCCTATTAAGCCACATTTGCTTCCTGCTGGCATTAACCAGTAGCGATGGAAACGAAATAAATTTGTAATTTGCATTTATTTTTGATCTTGTCCAATGGTGAGCTCGAAGTTGAGAATCGGTCAGATGGAATAGAAAAAGTTTTTTAGAAAAACTTTTTATATTTAGAATTCAAATCAATTTATAAAATGCATCTGCCGTGTGGATGTGTACAAGTGCAAATACACTTCTCCAAAGCCGCAGGACCTGATGGTTTCTTCACCTGTTAATTAAAAGCTGTGCCTTATGCTTGACTAAACCTCTACGCAAACTATTCCACTTGTCTTATTCAACAAAAAACATTCCAACTGTTTGGAAACTAGCCTACATTCAGCTTATTCCCATGAAAAGATAGGGTAGCGATCCCTCAAATTATCGACCAATTGTAATCTCTTCGATTGGTTTTTTAATGTATTATTACCTCCAAATCTAGAAACAAATCAACTCCACAAACGATAGCCAGTATGGCTTCCGGAGTGGATGTTCATCTGGGGACTTACTGACGTTTCTTACGGAATATTGGAACCATAATTTTCTAAAATCATCTCCCTACATATTTCAAGGGCCCGTTCCTTTATTTATACTTAGAACACTTGGTTTCTCCCCTCCTCTTATATTACGAATTGAAATTTTTTATCTGGTCTCCTAGTACAGGTTGTATTAGATAGAGTTACATCTGAACCTGATCGTAAAAATATGGGGTCTCCCAGCGCTTTTTATCTCTTCCTCTGTTTTCTTAATTTTTATTACTAATCTACTTTTCCTTACTTTCACTCCCATTAATAAGTAGCCGGTGACAGATTTCACTTACTACACCTTTGACACTCTTGCGGATTCCAGAGGGAATGTGATATGTATCAAGATGATTGCATGATTAAATTGTTGAATAATTGTTGAAAATTCAATGAATTTAAGACAGAAAGTCGCATCATCTCTTAACTTCTCCCATTTCTTTTCATGGTGCATTAATTTGCAAAACACCATGACTAAACATTCTTGGCATTAATATTTTCAGTGAGTTCAGCTGAACAGATCACATCTTCTCTCTTACCAAAAACGCATCTAAATGTTTTGGATTTCTGAAAAGTGTAAGAAATATTTCAGCCAGTCAAATCTAACGTGCCTAGATTAGACTTAGAATGGAATACAATTTCCACATCTGGGCCGGGGCTGGTCGCATAGCTTTAGCTTCATTGGATATTGTCCAAAAGAGAACCATCAAGCACATCGACGATTTGGCGAAAATTTGTCATATCGACACACTCGATCACCACCGCAATATTGGATGCCTTTCACTCTTTTATCGCTACATACATAGTCAATGTTCTGATTAAATATCTAGTCCATTGTATTCCCTACACGCAATACTTGCCCTGCAAGCATTGTACATTTTTTAACCCTTCAAAATACTTTCACTCGTATATACAGCATAACTTCGCGATGCTTTTTTATCCTATGCGAATAGTCTACAACTTTGGTCTAATGTATCTAATCATTTCCTTATCTCCTTCCTGTTATTCTGTGCTTTGCATCATAGGCTATTTTCTGAACATCACTTAAGGAGCGTTTACAATGCAGAGTAGAGTGAAGTCGCCAGATTGCATTTTCTGTCCTTTTCTGAAGTTTGCAATCTAATATAAGTTCTTCGCGCTTCCCACCAGAGTGGATTGCACAGAGTAGCATCAGAGTGGAACAATTCCTAATCTCACGTTGATAGATTCGACAGCTTTCAACATTTGTCTCGAAATACTAGTCTCTAACAGATGTCGCACTGATAATTACAAACTTTAACTAACGAAAATTAATAAATTATAATAAAAAAACACCAAAAATAAATATTTTTTATAAGAAATTAAAAGCGTATTTAGTATTTTTATGATTTAATTTTAACAAAATAAAGTCAATAAAGAATTAAAATTTTCTTATATTTGAATTGGCTTATCTATGGAATATACATAGATGGAATTCGTTCATTTCGAAAGTGTCTGTAATAAATATTAATTTGTATTTTGTGATAATTCAAATTGTGCATAGCTCATTTGGTGTAATTATAGAAATATTTTGTGTAATTTAACACCCCTTTAGTTAACTAAATTATACGAATCGACAAACTGTGATTGGTTTGAAATATATTTCAAATGTGAACACCTGAAAATCTGTCACACAATTTTCATATGATTTCGAAAATCCGAATGAAGCTCACTCTCTATTCTGCATGCACGGCACTCTGATAAAAGCTCACTTCCTACTCTGTCATTGTAAACGCTCCTTTAATCATATGAAAAGAATATGAAAGCAACCAACAATAAATAGCCGGATTTCTACTCTTGTACTTTCTTCTTATATAGGCAGGGGTGAAAGATCCCAAGTATGGAGGCCAAGACGGCCCTTTGTGCTAAACTGCTAAAAAATCAAACAAGCTCTCACCAAAACTTTTCTGTCCTCATAATGAAGCGCATCGGGTCCAGGTTAGGTCAGCATTTAAGCTCACCCACAGATAAGCAAGAAGACCCAAGCTATCAGCAACTCCTATCTTTATTAGATGAGCATAAAGCGAGCTGTATCCGGTAATAATGCCAATCCCAGTTCAGCATTGTTTTCTTCCGAAGCCCAAGAGAGAGTCAGCAAATTCTTATCAGGCCCATCAGGACAAAGTTTTGTGCACCTTGCTCAGGTTTGCCCATCTCTGCTGATGTTTGATGCGAACATCCGCTTGGATCATTGAATAAATAACTAGTAAGGAAACGCCCTCTCAGGTGAAAACCTAAACCACACGGTGAAATATATTATTGTGCTGTGTTTGTATTCGTTTCGTCATGGCAGTAATGAAATCCTGACATTTTGAAGGGGGGCATTTTTTATAATCCAAATTGCTATGTAAAACAAACAAATTTTTAGCGCCCCCTTATTGCCTTTGTATGACTGACATAAAATATGAAATGTCAGAAATGTTGAACTGACGTACAATAGGCAGTAGGACCTCTTGTCCTTCCCCGCTCCCCGGTCATAAGTCATACTGTCATTGAACTGCTTAAACACGTACACTGTATTCGCACGGTACACCGTTTTCTTACTAGTTATTTATTCAATGATTTGGATAAGAGACCTAACCGCCGATGTAGCAAAGCAAAGAGCGGGTTTCGGTCAAAGAAAGGGAGAGCTAGAGCTGGATCTGGGTAGAAGGTCAACCCTCTCATTCACCATGATCCTCATGAGCCCGGAAACCCACTGTAAGGACATCGTTTTGCGGATACACAGCTTTTCCAAAGACATCCTCTACAGTCCCCCAGTAACTTAGAGAGAAAAGCAATGCCCTTTCCCCTGATTTTCATATCAAGGACTGTCTTCGCTGCCATCGCGAGGATGAAGACTTTCGCCTGGAAGAAATGGTGTGCTTTCCAAGTGAGTACTCCAACCCAATATCAGGTTCAAGAAAGTAAACTACAGCACCGGCTCTCTCATTAATGTGAGAGCCGTAGATGAAAATTTTAAGAACGAACCATTGAAGGCATTATAAGGCTCTTCCACGATTCCCTTTCAGGAAAACTCAGAGAGAAGGGCGCCTAAAACGAACCTGTGGTACCATCACAACAAACGGCATGCAGGCCAGAGGGTTTTCCATTCCAGCCCAAAAGCTAATGAGCAATAGGAAATACTTCTACCTTACCAAGTCATCTTTAAAGCACTACCTTGTATACATATATATTTTAATATGATAGTTAAATCCATACAATACATGACGTACCAAGAGACAAAATACAGTTCAATCTTAAACTTACTGTCTACCCTACCCTTCATTCCTTTTACGTCAGTGTAATGATGTCACTTTTATTTTTCTACACAAACTTTATTTACGAACAATCTATTTATATTTACTTTGCTAAATTTCACAAAATATATCCTCTCTAAATAGCCGCCATAAAGTGTTAAGATAAATCGAAATAATTACATCTTGTGATGCTACAATATAATAATGGCTAACTTCATCCAGATTTCTTTTAGAAGTATTATTATCCTTTCTCCTCTGCTAAAGGATGTGAATACCCGTGATTTAGATTTCGTGATCCTTTTTGTATTTTATCTGCGTCGTCAGCATTAAATGAATCCAACAAGTGAACTCCACTCCACGACGCTTTACTGCTGTAAGCTTCCAGGATTAAGGACTTTATTGACTCTCAAGTCTCAATATATTTCAATGACAATAAAAAAAATCTTTTTCTTTCAGTTTAGTTCCCTATTCTTTGAAGATAAAATAAGGGAATTACGGAAGGAAAGGTTCGCAGGTCTTTTGAGTATTCCCAATATCAATGAATGGGACAATAGTGCTTGTATTAGAGATGCAAGTTTATTTCTTTTGAATTTATTAGTAAGTTTTATGAATACGTATTATTTATATTATTTATGTATATATGTATGTATGTACCTACATATATCAGAGATATTGTTACAAGAACATAAAAGCAAAAAGATGGAAACACAACTATAACCCTAGAAGCCTAATGTACGTCGATTGGACGTATACGCCTCTTAGTATATTTTGCAATTTTGTTATTTTAATATATAATTTCTCATTATTTTTTTGTTTTACTGATAGAATAAAGTATAAAGTTACTAATAAAATATAAAAATTATTACTAAATAAGATAATCACAAATATCAATTTAGGTACAAATATGATTAGGCTTCAAGGGTTAAGTATTACTAGTCAAGTATTAATATCAATAAAATATTAATCTTTTATTGAACATATTAAATAACTTTCGAATGGATGTGTGTAGTGGTAAATACGTAAGAAAGTGCTAATGGTTTGGTATTTAATTTGATAATTAAAAAAAATCAGGAGCAATTGTTATAAGATCTATGAGGAAAATTGCAATTTAATAGTTATTCACAAACTCTTCTGTTGGGATAATTTCCTTTTTATTTCGGAGAGTTTGAATACCAGACTCATTTTAAATATATGAAAATTTATAATTATCGCTATATGACAAAAAAATAAATTCAAATTGTTAATGGATAACCAATAAAATAAGAATCGAAAAATAGCTCTTACTATTGACATTATATTAGTATATTGATAACTCTTATTTCATAACAACAACAAAATTATCCTATAACCAAAATAACATTTCACGCAATCAAAAACTGTAAAGAACCAAGCCACCTCTTTTCTTGATGAAAGTAGCACAAATGTATAATTTTAGACCTCACTGTATTTCATAACCGATTGTAATCTGCTCATTCCTATCCCTACTCTAATACAATGTAGAAATTACCGAAATGGCTGGCTGCCGACAGGATAGGAGGTCCCGTGATGTATTTCTGGGGACTTCTTTCACCGGTCCATTGTCTGTAACCCACTCCACTCCTATACTCCGTACACCCTCGTGATGTATTTCTGTAGGTGTTTTCCGTTCCGCACACTCTCGTGATGTATTTCTGTGAATATTTCCTGTCCTCTCCTCCGTACACTTTCGTGATGTATTTATATAGGTGCTTTCCTTTCCGTACACTCTCGTGATATATTTCTGAGAATGTTTCCTTTCTTATCACTCTCGTCACGTATTTCTGAGAGTGACATATTTCCGTTCCGCACACACTCGTTGTGTATTTCTGTAAGTGTTTCTATTCCCGTCGCTAACCTATTTCCTCGACATGCCCTCGTGATGTATTTCTGTAGGTGTTTCTGTCCCATTCTTTCCCGGAAAGTAGAACCGTAGAAAGTAATATAGTACTGGCCAGGAAATGGTTTCGTCTTGCATTCATTCATTAAAATTACCATTGTAATAAAATAAACAATAAATACTAAAAAATTGAGAACAAGTATACTGTTCCTATAAATGTATATATTTATAAATATGATTAGAATAAGTTGCAAACAGTGAAATTTTATATTAGGGTAAATGTTAACCAAGAATGTATAATTGTTTATTTGTTTATGTAAATGGGCCTTGTTATTTATTGACCCTGGCGTAACTCACGAGCACCCGGAACCCCTAACAAGGGCTCGCAAGGGAAACCCGTTACAAAAGGGCCACGAATTTGATCCTTCATGCAATAAAGAACTACATACTATAACGTTACAATATTTGCCTGCGTACATTTAATGTCGAGAGGAAGACTTGGTAGGCAACAATATTGCAAAGCTTTAATAGAGCAATGTAGCGAAAAAAAGAAATGGAGAATTGAAGAATTTTAAGAATTTTTATTTTTAACGATTCCAAATCAAATTATAAATACAAGAAGAAAAAACAACCGTCTCATCCGGGGTTTGAAACCGGGAGACCTTCCGCTTGCCGGGCGACTGCTCTTACCACTGAGCTAACGAGACAGATGATTTTCCCTCTTGCATTTATCAATTTATAATTAGCCTACTAAGCCACGTTGCTTTCAGCTGGCATTAACCAGTAACGATGAAAGCGCACAAATAAATTGTAAATTCAATTTTATTTATTTTTTCCGGACTGGAATCGAACCTACACTTTTAGAATCGGTCAATGATGGAGAATTGAAGAATTTTAAGAATTTTTATTTTTAACGATTCTAAATCAAATTATAAATACAAGAAGAAAAAACAACCGTCTCATCCGGGGTTTGAAACCGGGACCTTCCGCTTGCCGGGCGACTGCTCTTACCACTGAGCTAACGAGACAGATGATTTTCCCTCTTGCATTTATCAATTTGTAATTTGCAATTCTCCATCATTGACCGATTCTAAAAGTGTAGGTTCGATTCCAGTCCGGAAAAAATAAATAAAATTGAATTTACAATTTATTTGTGCGCTTTCATCGTTACTGGTTAATGCCAGCTGAAAGCAACTTGGCTTAGTAGGCTAATTACAAATTGATAAATGCAAGAGGGAAAATCATCTGTCTCGTTAGCTCAGTGGTAAGAGCAGTCGCCCGGCAAGCGGAAGGTCCCGGTTTCAAACCCCGGATGAGACGGTTGTTTTTTCTTCTTGTATTTATAATTTGATTTGGAATCGTTAAAAATAAAAATTCTTAAAATTCTTCAATTCTCCATCATTGACCGATTCTAAAAGTGTAGGTTCGATTCCAGTCCGGAAAAAATAAAAAAAAAATAAATGTTGATCAGCTCTACAGCAGAAAGTAGGTCAGCAACAAAGTAGAACTTGATCGCTGACTTAGGTTCAAGGTGATCAGCTGGCGACTCAGTGGGCCAAAGTTGAGTTCCACTCGAAGCTGATTGTAGTAGGGGAACTGCAAATGTTCTGGAGCTTTCCGTACCCCAACAAAGACTGTAGCCCTGGTACTTGGTACTGAATGGAACTTTGCTCTGGAATGGATGAATGGGCCGAGTGGAACGCTTTTACTAACTGACGAAGTATTTTACTTTCAGTTGACTTTGCAAATAGAATCGTTTAAGTTTTGTGTATTGTGACCAAGGTCCAGCGCAAGTGTATCTGGATATGTGGTGTTGTGCTGTGTTTTCCAGTGATAGCCTGGCTTCGTAGGATAAAGCCAAACAACAAAAAAACAACTGGCAATTGGATTGTCTTCCTTAGATTCTTTTATCAAGCAATCCCCACAATTATTCGGGTTGTTGCAGGTAATTGCTAAAAATTACAAGTTAGTCGCCGATGTAAAATGGCGGCCGCTGGTGGTGAGTAAACAAATTTTACAATTTATCTAGGTGTTAGTGCGAGCTTCGAAGGGGGGCAAGCTTGAGTGCGCGAAAGCTTTGGGACACCCAGTTTGGTTTGATTCTATTTATTTATTTATTCAAATATGTTGGGTTACCTAATTTATAAATAAAATTAAAGAATTTCTACATTTGTCAACAAAATATTTCCTTTACTTGTTTGGTTTTCGCTTATTGTTTATTGTTTCTTGCGTGGCTGTGATTTCGCGGTGAATTTGATATGTCTAAATTTATGTGTGTCGGACACAGCTGACTTAGGGGCCAATTAGATTATTCCTGCCGACAAAAATCCAAACTTAACAGAAAATTTGCAATTTTACTTGGTTCGTCGAAGTCTGCGTCCGGGATGGCTTGATATTCGCAGCGAGCTCTGAATCCCTGCACTTTTTACTGTAGAGTACAATGAATATTCGAACTACTCACCGCAACCCCGTGTAATTTGAGCCCAAAGATGGTCCCATATTCTCATAAAAATAAAAAACAAAATTTAAACTTATAATTCACTTTAATTAACTCTTTGATTGTCCACTACTACCTTATTTGCTAGTCACTTTTTTGTTTTTACTTAACAAATTTTTCCTAATAAACAAATGACAATTACAAGATTAACTAGAAAATTAGTAAATTTTACAATAATTATCATTTCAATTTTAAATTAAAGCAAGAATGTATAATTGTTTATTTGTTTATGTAAATGGGCCTTGTTATTTATTGACCCTGGCGTAACTCACGTGCACCCGGAACCCCTAACAAGGGCTCGCAAGGAAAACCCGTTACAAAGGGGCCACGAATTTGATCCTTCATGCAATAAAGAACTACATACTATACTATACCATACCACAGTATATTCATACAGTAGAATAGCTTTGTCAAAACTCTCGGTTGCGTATGATACTTCTATAATATGACTATCAGTGGCGTGGCGTCTTTGGAAGCAAGGGAAGCATTGCTTCCCTTAGGATTTCTGAATTAATAATAAAAATTCTTCAAAACATTTTCATTACAAAAATATTTTTTATGAAGGTATTTTTTCCGACCCTTGCTGTAAATCAGGAAAGACAAGAAATTAAAAATCAACCCCCGTAGTAAAAAATTATCACAACAAAACTATGGAACAATTCCCAATGAAAACTATTGCATGCGAACAAGTCTGGGCTCTACCTATGACGTCACACAGCATTGCTGGCTATTCGCGACTTACAGTGTATCTACACTCAATATGAAATTCTACTTAGCCTAAGGGAAGCAATTGAAAAAATGCTTCTATGGAACCTACAAACACAGCTACACCGGTAGCATGTATTAGGTTAATTTCATTCATATGATAACATTTTTCTTATAATAGATCATAGCTGTATTTGTTTTAACTGGATGCATTTTTATTTATGCTTCCATCAATTTCGGTAGGTTGATTAGAAAGCATGTTCGCGAGGTGGAATTGTAAATCATTGAGGGGACTTTCTTTTCTTCTGGGTAGGAGAATTTCATTTTTAAACAGAGACGTCTTGTAATATGATGACAAAAAGTTCGGTCGGGGGAAAATGAGCTTAATAAAATTTTCATGTTTGAAGTTTTCAGCAATATTTTAACGCCTGTCATGAACAATTTTGGAATTTCTCCATTTCTCCAATTGGAATGCAAATAACAGTTAGCTAGCTTCCTATTTGAACATTTGGGAAAATTTGCGGTTGCATGCAATTAGATTATAATTCTATGTAAAATGCATGAAATTTTAAATATTTTTGGTTACCAATTTTCTTCATGTTTGGTTTCGGTCTTAAATTTTATCTTTAAAAAAATATTAAATTTGTGTAGTGCGTTAAATAGTGTAGTGCATGAAATTAGGTTGAAAATAAATGTAAAGTGGATTTTAAATATTTTTAGAGAACAGTTTTCTTCACGTTTGGTTTCGGGGTTAAAATCTGACTTTTAAACAAAAAAGGCTTTTAAAAACTATTTTTATTTGCATAGTGCATTAAATAGTATAGTGCACGAGGTTTGTTAATTTTGATTTTTTTTTTGTTCATATTGTTTTTATTTATTATGTCAGAGATTTCTGTTTTAGGGAACTTTTCTGTAACTGACGATCTGTTGCAACGGTCTTTCGGCTCATGTTCATTTACTAAAAAAAAAAAAAACTGATAATTCAAAATGGAAGACCGAAGCCTATATTAAATATTTCTACAGAGAGCGGAACATGCTCTAGAAATTTTACTGTCAAATTATATGATAGCGGAAATTGGCTTACCGGTTGTCAGAATAAGCAAAACATTTTTTTGTTGGCCTTGCTTGTTGTTTTCATCGGAAAATAACGTATGGCGAACTTCGGGATTTAGTGACTTAAAGACTTAAATAATTTCCATAAAGCAATAGATAGGCATAGAAAAAAATCTTCAGATCACTTCAAATCAGTGCTAGCTCTCACTGACTTTGGTTCTGGTCAAAGAATTGACCAATTAATTGATAGTAATTTCAGATCGTCAATTATAAAGCATAATGAATTAGTTAAGAAGAACCGGGAAATTATTAAAATCTTAATAGATGTAGTTTGCCATTTGGCATGGCAGGAGCAGGCTTTTCGGGGGCACAATGAAGCCTCAAATTCAATAAATCGAGGAAATTACGTTGAATTAATTTCGCTTTTGGCCAGATATAACCCAGAACTTAAAAACAATTTAAATACGGCAACGGTATTTTCTGGCTTATCGAACTATATACAAAATGATTTAATAACTGCTATCTCCTGTACACTTACAAAAAAAAAATATCTTTTGAAATTCAAAACTCGGAGTATGTTGCAATTATTTGCGACGAACCAACTGACAATTCATGTCGATCACAGTTGTCAACCACCCTACGGTACATTTGTTCTTCCGGAGACATAAAGGAGACTTTTATAGGTTTTAAGAATGTTTCTGACAACCGAACGGCAAGTCGTGTGCATGAACATGTGGTGAACGTCATGCAGAGTTTTGAATGCGGTAGTAAGCTAATTTGCCAGAGTTATGACGGTGCATCACTTATGTCAGGTGAAGTAAGCGGGCTTCAAACTAGAGTAAGGGCAACGTTTCCTAATGCGCTTTTTGTGCACTGCTTCGCATATCGATTAAATTTGGTCCTGTCCAAATCATGTGACAAGATTTGTGAATGCAAAGTTTTTTTTCCAAACCTTCACCGCTTTTTCAACTTTTTTCAGTCATTCAACTAAAAGAACCGTTGCTCTTGACTCGTTTCTAAAAAGAAGACTTCCCAAAGTAGCTCCCACCCACTGGAATTTCAATGGCAGGCTTATTTTGTCCATTCATGATAATACTGATTCTCTCAAACTTCTTTTTGAATATATTGTCGAAATGAGGAAGATATTTAGAATAGTGAGACTGTTAACAGTGCTCGGGGTCTTTCGGTACTTTTAAACGATTTTCTGTTTATTTTTCTCCTTAAAATGTTTTCAAAAATATTTCCGCAAACTGATGTCCTTTTTGATATCTTCCAAGCTAAACTCAGTGATATTAGCTTTTGCATTAAAAACATTAGAGACTTTCAAAATCAGCTTCTACATCTAAGAAACAATTTCACCGAAATATGGAATGAAACTTCTTTGCTGTGCGACCTACCGCGTCAACGTAAACGAGTACGTTGTATAGTTGATGGCTCCCAAAATATTGAATTAAGTTTTAAACGTTTATTCGCTGAAATTATTGATATTATTCATGAATAAATTATATCCCGATTTTCTTGCTTAGATAAATTTAAATTTTTAGAGCTTTTTAATTCTTGTAAATTTCAAAATTGTACAACGAAATTTCCTGATGATTTGCTTCAAAATCTTCATGAATCATACTCGAAATTATTTGATAAAAGTTCTTTAAAAACGGAACTCATTGTGCTGTTCTCTGATGACATTTTCAACGGTAAAACCGTTCAAGAAATTTATCGATATTTTATTAACAACAATTTGCAAGATAGTTTTCTTCAATGTTTTAAACTTCTACGACTTATTATAACTATACCAGTTACTAGTGCGTCCGCGTAGCGTAGGTTTTCCACGCTAAAAGGAATATTAACTTTCTCTAGAAACTCAACGTCTGAAAAAAGATTAAGTGACTTAGATTTATTGTCCATAAAAAAAAAATTAAAGCTTTCCTTTTATAACGATATTATTGATGAATTTGCCAGTAAAGAAAGAAGAATTGAATTAAAGCATAAATTTTAATTAAATTATTTGAATAATCTTTGAATTTCTTGAAAGGTTTTATGAAACATGTGTATTATTTTTCTTTTTTATGCATTTAAAAAAAGTGTTTTTAACGCTTGTTTTTGTTGTTAAATGTGTAATGTGTAAACCTATTGAAGTGGTATTTCGTTTTGTTTATTGTGGTAATTTAGTTTTATGTAGTTTTAATTTTTTTTGTGTGCTTTTAAGAATTAATGCTGTCACATTAAAATCTACATTTTTATAATGCATGCTGTATAAAAATGTATTAACTTTTAGTAAAGTTCTTCATCTATCTACTAATATTTTAATTAAGCTTACCTATTCGGAATTTCCTATAATATATTATATAAGTAAATTGCGATCTGACTATGATCATTTGATTAACTCTTTTAATTTGACAGCACGGGGGCCAAAACACTGTATTTTAAAAAAAAGAACTCAGTGTGCCTACTCGCACGTCCTCGATCGTGGTCCCTGGGTGCTTTAGAAGCAGCTAACGAGAGGGGTACAGATAATTTAATAGAATAACTGCAATAACTTTCGATGCACGCCTATTTAACGCTTTTATAAATTTAAATTTGATTGCTTCCCCTCGTATCAAGTCCACGCCACGCCACTGATGACTATACTTCTCTTTTACCATTTTTAATTAACACACTAGTCAATTTTTAATACAAAGGTTCCTATGTAAATCTAAGGTGAAAGAAAGAGAACTTACAGCATGCACAAACTTGTACTAGAGAAGAAGGTGCAAAATGACAAGCAGAACTATTTCTGCAAGAAAAACAAAAATCTACAACAATTTCTTCCACTTCCCATGCCATTCGCCTTGGTAGAACTGTTAAACTGTCACAAACATTTTTACAGCCATTTTGCCATTTGTTCAGTAATGGGACAACACATTTGCAGCAGTTTTGCCATGATGTGTACTTACATAAAACTAATACTTCTCCCAACCATTGTACAACTAGCTACTGTTCGCCCATATACTTCCGTATCATACTTAATAGTTCCTTCCTATGAGAGAAATTTTAGGGTTTTTTTTTTTTTGTTATTAAAAATCTTAAATTCACTTTTCAGTAGTTTGTTCTAAGCTGATCTACTGTATGTATACTGTGACTGTACTATACTATACTATACTATATACACCTCTGAAAACCACAGTCAATTAATTTCAACGGAGCCACACAATACATCAATACAATATAAACACACACTAAACATATTAAAAACCTATGGTCGCCCCTACTACGTGCAGGTTTTAAGATGTCGCTGGCTTGTGTTTCAAATAAAATTATTTATATTATTTATTTATATTTTTTTGCAAGTACGTATATAAAGGATCCATACAACTTAATTTTGCTCCAAAAACAAGTAAAAAACCTAGAAACGAGAAAAGGGCGCCACATAAAAATGCAACTCGTTTGTTAGACAAAAATTACAGCAATCCGGCTTATAAATATATCTCTAGATGAACGCCCATATGTAATTTCGTATGGTGCAAGTTGGATAGTTGTAGAACGGTTCGTCGGACAATAAAAATGGTTATTGAGCAATTTCATATTCTGAAGAGCTTTTTGTTCAATAAAACGTCTAGGACTGATCGTTTTCACAATGTCTTGTACATAATTTCTGCTCTTGACGTTGCCACGTTCTCAGGTAGTGCCCAAATATATAGTGAAAAACGAAATTTTCGTATAAAAATCCCACGAAGGAGTTACCCAATTTATCCCATTTTTCCAGACGGACGGGCGGTCAGATGGACAGACAGGTGGGATTTTTACGTATATAATACTGTAAACACGAACAGTCCTACACGGTTTTAATATACTTCAGAATATGAAATCCTACAAAATTTGTTATAATCAATTTTCTGTCGAACCATTCTAGAAATATATGCGGAAAACTACTTCAAAAATCAAAGTTCCGCAGATGGGTGACCATAAGAAATAACATACGAGTATTCATAAGGTATCATATTGCCTAATCTACAATGCACGGTAAAACCACGTCGTCAAAACGACATGGATTCTTTTATTTGCTTCCCACTCTTGCATTTGAAAATTCATGCTTGCAAAAATGTTTTTTCTCCTTCATTCGTTTGACGACATGAGCACGAGCTTATGTGTGGTAGTTAATCAGCAAAAAACGATGTAGTAATACCTCAGGTGTATTCAGCATAATTTAGAACCGTAGGGAACAAAACAGCTGTAAACTGGATTTTACTTTCAGTCTTGAATGCAATATTTTATATTATTCCCAAACGATTTCTTAGTTTACTAAGTTTACTATATTATAGAATAAATTATTGGGACCAAATACTTCCTTTGATGTAATTCTGCAATGAAATCGAGGGAGCAATTACATTTATAATAATTGACAGGTAAACAGCTGATTACTTTGGCAGCTTACGACTACTTACATATTTTGTGTATTTATATGCATTCTTCAGGAAACGATATCGTTTTGACGACGCATGCATTGTAGATTAGGCATAAGAGTTCATCTTAGACCAATTTTAGCTTTTTTACTTGTTTTTATTTATTTCTCTTTCCAATATGACCCTAATGTGTTAACAACGTCACCCTGCTTGATGACTGACTGTGGCTGGCTCTGCTGATATACCCATGCCAGAGACTCCAGTTTACTACAATTGTAGTAGATCTACTACACATTTTTGTGTACTTAAGCCCCGAAATCTGTTTCGGGATTATTTAATGTTTTCTGTGGAAAAAGTTTCTGTTAAAGTGGACATGTGTGTCTTCAATAAGGTTTAATACACATGTGGTTTATCACTCCTTTTAAGATATTTTAAAATCTACTACGCTTTCACTAGTTGTTGGAATATACTATATAACTATACTACACAAAGTGGGATCCCTGACCCATGCCAACGAGGTAATAACTAAAGGAGATGAAAATGAGCAAATTTCATGTACCCATTTCTAACACACTCACACTGATATTGTTTGTACATAAGCGCCGTAAAATTTGTACACCTGTGCACAATTGTACAACCTGTGCGAAATTTTAATCGCTTTTTTTTTCACTTACTCAAAAGTATTTACTGAATTTGCAAACATAAATAAGTTAATAATTAAGAAAAGAAGTTCAGTGGTTAACAGCTTGTGAGTAATATTTGCTTCGTGGCCGTACAGTTACTTCACGGGCTTTCCTGCGTCAATGCGCCAAGCCCAAATTAAACCAAAAATGGCGGAATGAAACATACACAAATGCAGGGCAATTTTTGGGTACGCTCATTTACACGGATCGTACATATGATTGCATCCCTATAGTTTTTACCTCGTTGACGCACGAAGCATACGCATTAGCAGAGCTCGTGCTGCTTGAAGACTGAGGCTGTGGCTGGCTCTGATTTTACCATAAAATTAAATGGTGTGAGCTGAATAGAAAAGGAATTCTTCCCAATTCTCCATCTGTATATAGTTTGTTCTAGTAATATCTGTGGTATCTTTTCAAAGAATATAGAGCTTAAAAGCAAAAGTACTTACAAATGTAATGACCTGGGAAGTGAAACAAAATAGCTTAATTCTGGTAATATAAAATCTTTTCATGTTTCTTAGCATAGATTTAAATTCAATCTATTCATATTTAACAGTTCTTAGATTGAAAATCACAAACAAACGACAATTTATTTAAATGTGAAATGAAACTTTAAATGACAAATGTCAGCAAAGACGACTAATCTAAATCCGCAGTTTTAAACTCATCCATCCGAAATCTTGAGAACACCAAGAAAATGCTTACATACGAAGACGAAGAAAGGTCGCCACATAACAACTCACCTCGTTTGTTAGACAAAAATTACAGCAGTCGGCTTATAAATATATATCAAGGATCTGAAGCGTTCTGCATTAAAGATTAGACGATGCCAGAAATGCTGTAGACAAAAAGTCCCCAGTTGACAATTTTAAAATTCTTTCAAGCAAATTGAAACAATGATTTTTGATCTCAAAGCAAAACTTATCGAACAGAAGCGTACCGAATCAGTGTTGACTTTTTACTCCTTCTGGAGTAGATCTACTCTACTTTTCCTGTAAAACCACATGGTACCTGTATTCGAATGAGGGACGATGGACGTAATGTCCTGTCTGCCTGTATAAGCTGACAGCTCGCTCCGATGGACAGACGGACCAATCCATTTTGCTCTACCATCATTATTTCTATGTGTTGCAAATGGAATGACAAACTTAGTACATCCTATAATTTCATCCATGCTATAAAAAATACAGTCCACAATTAGTCTTTTCGTATTCATGGACACAAAATAGATTTTCATTATAGAATATGTATAGCTAGATTCGAAAAGACCTAAATATTTAAGGGGCACTTGATAAACTCTTTCATTCGGTTTAAAATTTTTACCCAGAGAAAGCGTCCGCAATCGTTTAACTGCAAAATGTTTTGTAATGACACATAAATTGTATTCAAAAGTGTAACAAAAGCAAGAACATTTTCTTCCAGTATCAGCTATATATACAGGAATGTCTTAAGACTTTGTACAAGTTAACAACAGGAAAGTTTGCATCGACCTTAAAGGTGCGGAAGAAAGAATGGAGAGTGAATTCCGCAGTGGGTGTATATTCTCCCCGAGTTTATGTTTATCGTTTTCGTTTCTAAAGGAATAGCAGCGTGAAGTGCATGTTTGCTAGTATGTTCCTGGTAAATACCTGGAACAAATACGAACACTGTTTAGGAAAAATATTTAAAGAAATTTGTCACGTATTCCGGAATTCAGCTTTTAACGTTCTACAAATGTTATGCAAAACTCGGGTGACTATAGGTATCTGGCTTGAGAAATCAAAACAGATAGGTACTTTCAGAGATGTTTAGTTTCATTCAAACTAAATATCAGAGGTTGATGTGGAAGTTGTTCTAAATAGATACACATACATATTTAAGATGTCTGGTTAAATAGTCATTTATTTGGTAATTTTAAAAATATTATATTCGTATTTGTGAGAAAACTATATTCTTATAAGAACTTACTCAATGTTAGTGTTAACAAGATATTTCTATCTTTAGGGATCCATGACGAGTGCGGGCACAAGTGCTGAATGAACTCCACAGACTGCCAGGGGCACGAGTCTTATAGAATGCCGTACAAATGTAGTGCTTTTCAGGCCGATCTCGCAGTGATTTACCAGGCAGCAATATTGGTATCTATATGGAGGATTGTGGCCTATACATATTACAGGAAGAACGCCTTAAGAACTGTAGAACAAATACCAGGAATTTAGTAGGGGCCATAGGAGACCATGTTAAAAAAGAAGGAATAGTGGCGAACGATTTCTATAAGAGCTGTAAGGATTCGGAGGACATCGAATTCATCCGAAACTTACTTTTCGAATTCATCGCTCTAATGAATAAAAGAAATAGGCTATTAGGTACTTACATTTTTCAAATCTGGGGGAGCTGCAAACGAAAAGTTCAGATGTATCCTGAGATTCCTAAAGGAAGTAGAATGGATCTAGGGCAGTTTTAAAGGCTATCCCATTAGGTCTAGGGAATGCGCCCACTGGAGGTCTAAATAAAGCCGGCTAGGCACTTTCAGCGGCACCCTGCTTACCTTGCAAAAAAAAATATCTACGGTAAACGTTCTTATTGGCAGGGGTAATTTTATTTGCCGATTATTATCCATAGCACATATGTACCTGTGTGAATCTGATCTGATACTACAAGTTCAGGTATATTATTGTACCTGCACTTGCAGCCACAGGTAAGTAACGTATTGTTACCTGTACTGCAGCTGCAGGTACAAGTACTCAAGTTATGAACAAGTACAGTTAATATGGCGTTGCTTACCTGTGGGTGCAAGTGCAGGTACAACAATATACCTGAACTTGTAGTATCAGATCAGATTCACAGGTAAATGCGCACGGCCACAATAATCTGCTTCAAACAAAAATGTAATGAAAGACAATGTGTGCATTTCAAGAAATGGATATGTTTCTTGGAGTAGCAAGTCTGCGGGGATTGGCTTATTACAAATAAGTATAAATACAGTTTCGGCCTTCTCACCTTTAATGGAAGAGTCTTAATCTGTATTAATCAGTATACAGTACAACAAATAAATTCATACAAAAAAGTTTTTGCGAATTGTCCTTGACGATAAACGCTGACACCAGCACGACAATAAGGAGTATCCAAAGTTAGGTACCCTCTTTTTCCTCTATTTTTTAATATTTAGATATTCTGTACGTGGCTGGTTGGCGACTGTGATTTTCTTTAATATTTTTATGGTATTTCAAATCTTTAAGAAATGAGTTTAGTTGGAAGGTCTGTTTCCATCAGTCCGTACGAGAAATATTTCTATTTCGCAAACGGAATGTATTTTTTTTTTTTTTGAGTAGTTCTTTATCTCTTTGTCCAAGAATTCAGATGTGTGTTATAGCCTAGTATGAATCTAGTATAAATCCCGATATACATGTAGATTAACCATCCTAGTAGTAAGCGTTGAAACTATATTATTTTTTTTCCCGTATTAAAGTCGCTTAAATTTTATAATGAATATACAACATATGAATTGAAATTTAGTAGCGAGTTCTATTTAATAGGTTTCGTTGTTTAACCTCCCTAGGAAAAAAACTACGTGGCGCCCTATACGAATCTTAATTTTCTTGGAACCTGCAACCTTCCCTGAGCAGCCTTAGTTACGTTCACCGGGAACGTAGCGAGCTATGCGGGTAAAATTTAATGTGCGTTGACGGAAAAGGCGGTGCTAATTCCAATTGTTTTAGTCTATGGTCCTGTATTAAATTTCGTGGCTAAAGGAAAGTAATGATTTATTGGTCATTAAAATTCCTAGTTACTTTTGGACTGAGACTTTAGTTGCAAATATTTATTTATTTTGTGTTCGATTTTTCTCTTTTTTTTTTTGTGTTTATATAAAGCAGTGCGAGATCACATAAAAATGATAACACGAGTGAAAATGTACAGGAATCCGAACAGACAGGTCGGGTTTTAGAAAATTGGCGAAATAGGTTGAATGAGAATAATATAGATTGCACACAGATATGTACCTCTCCCGGAAAACAATAAAAAAAAGAGGGAGGGTTCTTTTCGTTCTTCCTGAAGAGCGGCGCCCCATCTTCTTTCACTGGAAATGATTATTAAGAGGACGCTTATAGAAAATGACTTTTGTGCTGCAAGAAGGACGAAAAAAAGTTGGTCCTTTTTTCGACCTTTTCTGGAGATAACTCCGCTAAATGTCCTTATTCCGAATGTGGAATCCTTTTTGTCTGGGGGATCACGATATATCTGTTATCGGGAGACAATGGTAGCATTGGAGTAAATCTTCTTTCACTGGAAATGATTATTAAGAGGACACTTATAGAAAATGACTTTTATGCTGCAAGAAGGACGAAAAAAAGTTGGTCCATTTTTCGACCTTTTCTGGAGATAACTCCGCTAAATGTCCTTATTCCGAATGTGGAATCCTTTTTGTCTGGGGGATCACGATATATCTGTTATCGGGAGACAATGGTAGCATTGGAGTAAATCTCTTAACAATTCACTAAAAAGTAGTTAAAATCCGCACACAAATTTAAAAATTCCTACTCTTTCTCCACCTTTTGTTTAGTACAAGTACAGTTACTTGTTTATCTGTATTACCTGCTCTACCAGTTATCTGTCCTTGCAGATATACCTGTTCATCTATACTTGCAGTTACAGGTTAAGTTATTATACTTGAACTGTGCAGATACAGGTATTGCAGTTCAATCAAAGGCACTATACCTGCAGGTCAAGTACCTACTACTTGTAAAACAAGTATCTGTGCAGTACTCTAGTACATATGTAGGTAGGTAGTAAACTATTTAGATCTTCGTAATTATTTGATCATATTTTATTTTGAAATCTGTAACTTATTGATGATATATAGAGGATCGAAGTTATATTGGCTTAAAAAAAGACTCCGTTTGGCCGCTTTCCTGATTATATTTTAATTACTCCGAAAAACTGGCAACAACACTTCAAAATTCTCCTTCCTTTAGCAAAACATTCGAGTTTTTAGAGTAGAAATTTTGGCGATTAGCCCTCCAAATATCTACTGAATAGTTATTTAACTTCCCAAATTATTCTCATATACCAAAGTCCAAAATTCGAAATTAACTGTGTAAAAAAACCAGTCCCTGATAACAGATACGTGTATGTGTAGCAAAATAAAACTTAAAATGTTTACCTGTAAACAGGAATATGTACTAACTCAAAATATCCCATTTTCACATAGAGTTTTTTCTACACGAACACTGAAAATCAAAAACTCATGTTCAGAAATTCGATAATCGATTAAATTCACATTTTCGGAATCATTAAACAAAATAATTTTCTCAAAGAATTCTGATAACAGCAAAAACATAAATAGCCGCATTTCCTCTGAGACTGAGCTCTCTACATGATAATCTGCCCTTCGAACAAAGAATATAAAATTTTTGGTTACAACTTCGATTCCACCAGACCAAACTAGACCAACAGTGCTCCCATTATTCCCATTGGTATTGGAGAGTGAAGTTATAGGAATGTTCCCGTGCCGAAAAGTTTAAAGCTTTGAGACTGTGCCATAGTTTCCAGCGATACTTCTTTTCATCTTTTATGATGATTGTACACCGGTAATTTGGTTGGCATTGGGCATCATAAGAATTTATCAATTTGAATGTGAAATTGTTTCCATAGCGTGGCTGTACGCTCTACCACTCCTATGTTAATCGTCTAGAACTTGTTCGAGCAAGGAGAACTTATGCCCAAAGAAGCTATTCAACTAAATAAATGCATTCGTGGAATATTAAGTAAGTCGGGTATACAATTTTTATTCTCAATAATATTTTTATTAACAACAATGCAGACAAGGGATTGGATACCTATACTAGTGGGTGACTATCAGTAAATTAAAAAAAAAAAAATCAATTTTATGGAAAATTTTTAGACCTATGAAAAATTCTTGGTTAAAATTCAAAAGTGAGATTCTATTTATTCCTGAATTTGGATAACCAGATTGAAATACTTATCAACACGCAGAATTTATTTGATAAAGATGTGAGATCCTCAATACCATAACAATATCCCTGGATTACTGAACGCGATTTTGTCCTGAGGTTGTATATAATCTGTCGCTAAGCAGCCATCTGCAACAAATATACGATAGTCTGCATTAATGTTATATCAATGTTGCGATGGTTTAACCTAGGGATGCGTGTCTATGTATAAAATAAAACAAAAAATAAAATGTAAAAAATAGAGAATATGAAAAACTATGTAGACCAGGAGGGTGATTCTGGAGGGTGATTCTGATCTTTTGCCGTACTATTTAGTTGTGAATTTTGACATATTTTGTCTACTTTTTTTTCAACACAGTTCATTTAATATAATGAATTTTCGATGAATAAACGTCAAAAAACACGACTAAATATACGACAAATTAGTCAACTGCTCACAGAGATTGTGACAAAAACTTTACACTGGTAAATGGAAATTCTACACCTAATTAGAGCATTACAAGTGCTTAAATTCGTAATATTATTTTGAGTTTGTAATGTGAAGTGTCATTTTCAGTTCATTCTACGTCATGCAAGGGTTGCTGACCTGAATAAAAACACGAAAAAATCAGTAGAAAAGTTCATTTCATTTAGTCGATTATTTTTACATTCAAGCACGACAAAAGATCAGAATTACAATTCTTTTGTCGAACTTTAATGTCAAAATATACGCCTAAATGAAATGAACTTTTCTACTGCTTTTTTGTGTATTCAGCACAGCGTACGTAGAATGAACTAAGAACTACACTTCAAATTACAAATTCAAAATATTATTTCGAATTTAAGAACTTGTATTGCTCTAATTAGGCGTAGAATATCCATTTACCACAGTATAAAAAATTTGTCACAACCTCGGAAGCCGTTGACTATTTTGTCGTACTCTTAGGCGTATGTTCTCACGTTTATTCATTGGAAATTCGTTTTAGTTTATTTTGTGGTTGATAAAAAGAATAAATCAAAATGAATATGGTGAATATAAAAGTACGACAAATTTCAGGCGAAATGTCAAAATATGTGACTAAAATATACGCCTAAGCTATGACAAAGAGATCAGAATCACTCTCCAGGGGTAGTCAAAGCTTAGGCCGCAATCGACTAGTCGACCGCGTAACTATTCTTGCTCGACCACCTATCGGATATACACACATCTGTGATGTTACGTAAGTTATATAACCTCACGTGGCGACTGTAAGCGTAGGCCACAGCGGAAGTGCGTGTAGCCGTTTCGGGCTTTAGATGTGAGATTCTGCTATAATCGGCTGAATTCGGTTCTGCTGGAAGTGTCATCACTCATCAATGGTCACTAAATACGAAATGAGTGTGATAAAGGATTTAAATATATTTCAAAAATAAGGGATATAATATTATTCATGTCATTTCCATTCAATGATGAAATAAATATAAAGGATGTTCCAATAAGAGGTGTTATTTTGATATTCAAAGAAAAATGCCATTTTTTGAGATAAACGATCGGATCTTTATTTCATTATAAAGAGGAAAGTATGCCGTTAGTAACGAAAAATAACATCAGCCAAGTGACCACCACAACCTCGCCTACAGGACCATATCCTTTTCATGAAATTTTCCATAACCAAATCGCAAAGTGGCTGCCCTATGTCCTCGATAGCCTCACGAATTCCATCTTTGAGGTCTTGAATCGACGCTGGGCTGTTGGCGTAGACCTTCTCTTTCACGTGGCCCCAAAGGAAGAAGTCGCAAGGTGTTAAGTCCCAAGATCTCGGTGGCCAATTGTGATCACCTCTTCGAGAGTTAACATGGTCCGGAAACTTTTCCCGTAAAAGATCAATGGTTTCGTTGCTTGTATGGCACGTAGCGCCGTCTTGTTGAAAGTAAACGTTGTCCAGATCATTTCCGGCCATAAAAAATCATTAATCATCTGTCGGTAGCGCAATCCATTCACCGTAACTGTCATTTTCGAAAAAGTAAGGTCCAATGACCCCGCGGGACCATAAATCGCACCAAACAGTCACGCGTTGAGGATAGAGAGGCATTTCAACAATAACTCTTGGGTTTTCCGAGCCCCATATGCGACAATTTTGCTTGTAGACGAAGCCATCGATGTGGAAATGGGCCTCATCACTCAAGATGAGTTTTCGATGGAATTCCGGATCATTTTCATGCATTTCAAGGACCCAATCAGCAAAGACTCGACGTTGTTGATGATCGGCCGGCTTGAGTTCTTGTGTTAACTGAACTTTATAAGCCTTAAGACCCAAATCTTTATACAAAATACGGTGTAATGCCGTTTGCGGAATGCCTAATTCCAAAGAACGACGAGGAATGGACAAACCTGGGTTTTCTTCAACACTTTTGGCTACAGCAGCAATATTCTCGGCTGTTCTTGAGCGACGTGCACGGGTTTTATTCTTCACATCACGAACTTGTCCCGACAGCTCGAGTTTTTCTACCAATTTCTGTATTGCGGTCCGACAAGGTGCTTCACGACGACCCAAAAATGTTCGAGTTTTACGAACCGTCTCTGCCACATTTTCACCATTTTTATAGTGAATTTTAATAATTTCAATGCGTTGTTGAATCGTGTATCGTTCCATTTTTATTAATGGCGTAGTTTCTACTTGTCAAATGTCAAAAAATGACAGCTCCAAAGGTGGCATCTACCGAAATAGCGGGCTAATTAAAATAACACCTCTTATTGGAAAACCCTTTAGAAGCACCTAATTCAGATCTTCGTATTATCGTACCCAAACACGCTTATTTTCTCTTTCGTTTAATGTGTCCTCAATTTCGTCATTCATCACTTCAGATATTTCCATGACTTATTTGAATAAACCTTTTTCTACTCATTTTGAAGAATACAAACTTTAACTATATTTTTTTAAATAAAAAAGAATGTGATGCATGGTTGACAGCTTCTACAAATCTAGTTCATCTGACAATTCACACCATCCGCCATATTTAAAATTCACATAAAATTGAAGTTAAAAATGTGGACTTGCTCTAAAAAGTAGAAAAGAGTAGAAGTAAAGAGAGTCTCTACTTGTGCGAGTAACTTGCCGAGTTTGAATTGGCTGTTAGTCACACATTACAGAAAAAGAAATGTTAACCAACATGAAACTATTTTAAATTCTAACAAAAATGCGGGGATTGAGTTACGACTTAGGAGTGCGCTTCTTTTTTGTTATAAAATTCTGCAGATATGTAGTTTCTGTCAGTCAATTTTTAAATTACCTAAATCAGGGACTTGTCACTTTTGGAAATAGCTAAAAAGTCCCATTAAGTCTGAAGAAATAAGTAAAGTCTGTGGAAAATATTATCATTGAATTGGAAGTATAAAGGTCAAACACTGCCTGTTAATTATGACACAAGATTTGTCATTCTAATCAGACGATTTAAATAAATAACTTTTTCAAATAACAATTATGACTGTACAAAACAAATACATTTAATGAATAACTTTTATTTTATGTAGAAATCTTTTATAAGTTATATAAAGCTAAAAAAACATAATGTTCAAGGCAGCTGGTGTCAACTGTATCAGATAGAAAAGCACGTGTAGGTATGTATGTACAAGTGGTAGATAATTCGTATTCGCGCATCTGAAAATGTATCATAAATTGTGCTGTCCACTGTAGAATATTTCTAAGAAATCCTTTTTCTTCCTATTTTTGCAACTGCTATGGATGAGTAATACCCGACAAGTAAACTGACGAAACTAACAGTAATATTTTGAAATAAAAAGGGTAAAATGTAAATGGAGCTCTGTATGAGCTGCGACATTTTTGATCAAATATTCGTATGAGCGCATCGAGGAATAAGATTGAGCTTTGAAAGTGAAATTTAAAGTTTTTTTTACAAATTTTCTTTTAAATAACATTAACGAATTTTCATCAAAGATTTGAGCACAATATATTTTGCAATATTATTTAGCATGAGCATTGTTTTTGCAACTTCTGGGAAGCGCTTAAATGAGGCGGAGCAACTTACTATCAATTTATTGAAAGAAGAAGACTAATCCAACAGGCAAATTGCTACTAATATTGGTCGATTTGAATGTGCAATCAAGAATTTCTTTAAAAAAGGCAATGGCTATGGCGTTAAGGGTCCAACAAAGGGCAATACAAAATTATCCTTGCGTGGCAAAGGCAAAATTCTACACGAGGCAACAACAAGTCGGCTATCTACAAGCCATACATATATGAACATCAAATCCAAATCAATGGAACAATAAACTTACCTGGACACTCCATTTCATCAGATATTTCTATCCAGAATTTTTTTTTTATTCCCTTTCAACTGATTATTATTGATACTCTCCCGGGATTTTACGAGGTTAATAAACTTCTTAGATCAATAATTACTTTGCTAAAGCGAAAAAATTACAAATTAATTATAGGTTTTACTTCGTATAACATGTACATAAATGTATGTATGGATTGCCCAATTTTTTATTGCTGCGGAATGCCAATTTTTCGTGCATTTATATATACATAACTTTCCGTGGAGGTAGAGTAGAGCAATGAGGTTTTTTTAGTTGATGTGTGATGTTCATGAGAAAAAGATTGGTGAACAAAATTTTGAAGGGGCTGTTCAGAATAGGGCGCGTAAGGTATCAAATTAAAGGGGGAGAAGAGTGTATCGAGTTATTTTTTTAATCCTGTAAATTTAATACGGACATTTTTACCGTTAAAAAATGCTTTTTTGGCACTTGGGTCTGTAGGCGTTCATGCTCCAGTAATTCATTTATGAACACAAATGTCTTTTCTTTCATGAAAATTCATTCATTCAGCTATAGATGAAGTGTTTTCATTTAAGAAAAGTTCATCCCCAGCACCATCCTTTGATTTTCTTTCTTTGCATTGCTTCTTTTACAGATATTCATGTAGCGCCTCATGAATACATTTATTCTTTTAGATATCAGGATTGCGTTTGTGTTTTTCTTTTATGTTAGACCTTGCAGATGGTTTACTTTCTTTTCTTACTGCCTTTGCATATGAAGTGCAAAGGATAAGCCATTTCCACTTACTAAATTATATACCTATATATAAGAAAAAAGATTATATAAATTCTTACATGTAACCATTTTTTAATTATATGTTATGTGTCACTTAATTTTATGAGTAATTTTTGTTATAGCCCCATGCGCCAACATCTGAAATGTGATCTAAATTTTATTACTTGCACATGTACCTAAATTGTTTAGACATCGTACTTCATACATATGCCCTAAATTATATTGCTATCGCATGTATATAAACCATTCCCTGCATAAGTGCAACATAAACAAAAAGCCAAGAAAGTCACGAAACACTTGAGGCAAGATATACCGACCAGGCATAAGTTATGTAAATTATGAGGTTCACGGTTAAGCAACGGAAATGTTGATAGCTGAATCAGCGACAAAAAAAGATAATCCAAGCGAACCGAGGCAATAATCAAAGTAAGAAGAAGTCCTCATTCAGTTTAGCAGTCCAAATTAAAAAATATATAGTTCTAAAAACGCTTGTGAATCAGAATTAAATAATAAATTCAGTTTTCTATTTTAAAACTGGGAGTGTTTTCCTTCGTGCAGATACATGCTCAGGACTGGACCCACGTTATCCAAGAGCGGCATCGACAGCCAAATACTTAACATTTTTAAGTTTTGACATTTATATCTTATTGCAATATTTCTGTGTAAAACTAGAAGAACTAGAATGAATTATTCGAATGAAGAACTAACTACTTGTTGTACAACTTATTTGAATGAAGAACTAACTACTATTATTAGTAGTATACCTCAGATTTAAAGTGTTACACGCCGCAGTTGCGAAAAACTCGAGTGTTGTCATTGAAATGTGTAAAATCTTTTTTTTTCTTTTTTTTTTCTTCTGTAAAACTAAATTGAAAAAAGAAAATGTTTTCTCAAAAGACCCATGAATTTCAAAACTTCGTATATTTTCAATATTTCAATATTAAAATTCGATTATACTGAATTTGTGTAGTTCTCCTCTGCAATTTTACCCTGTGTCGATTTTTATTTATTTAGCGATATGCTTCGTCATGACATTCAGGTTAATTTTCCTGTTAAAACTACCTATAAAATTTCCCAATATTTTTGGTTCCTTACAATTTCATCAAATTGCGTGCAATCGCATTAACATCGGTAAATTTTTGACGCTGGTATTTGTACTTTCAGTAGCCTTTGCTGAAAGGGACATGTATCAGTCATAGAGCCAATTTACTAATAAATAAGGAAAAAATCTGGAGTTGGGCTTATACCAATTCTTACGGTACCGTGTAGAGTTTCATATGGTCACCCCTCTGTGCAGGTTTGATACAGCAAAAAAAATGTGAAATTTCCCCTATAAAATTGATAAGATTCCGATACAAAATCTCTCCAATACGCATCATGTATTATTATGATATGCAAAAGTATTAAATTTTGAAAGCGTATTAGTTTTATAAAGAAGCGTATTGATAATATACGACAGCGTATTGATTCTACAAGGAAAGTTATTTAGAAGATACGACTCCTATAAGTTATTTCATTGATAAGAATCCCTATTAAATTCATATGTATGGTTCTTTTCCAGAAACTTCCTTTAAAATTGATAAGAAAAATATAAAATCCAGTAATTTTTTTACATACTTTTAATACATAAAGATATATATATATACAGATCTTAAACCTAAACATGAAGTTTTTAAGTAAACCTAAAAAATATTCAAAGCTTTATTTTTATTTTATATATTAATAATAAATGCAAATTGGAGATCCTGTAAATAAATTAGATTCCTTCCTGCATAGTATGATTGAAAATGTTCACAAAATGACTTTACTTGAATTTTTTCCATAACTAAAAGTCCACTTTCAAAGTCATTTAGGAGTATATTATTTATTTCAAAAACTTGAACATCGGCTTCAGTTTTTATTGGTACAACACATACTATTTAATACTGGATACCTTTAAATTTAATGCGTTTTAAGGACTTGCAATAATCAAAATTAATATTTGAAACTATCAAAAGGAATAAATCGTTTGCAATAAAATGTTGGTACAATTGAACTTTTTTGATCTTGAGAATTTTTAATTTTATATACATATTTCTGGAAAAAATTCCATACTAGCCTTGACTCTACTGGATATATTAATAATAGTAATTAATAATTAATTGTATCTTTTTTAAAAGATGAGGAAGATACATCACATGACTTCTGTAAGCAAGTTCTTGCGGTAGGTTTAAGCATGGAGCGGGGCAGCATTGTCATGATGCAATCTTTAAAAACTTAAAAAAAATATATATGTAAATTTGAAACTTTCACGTTTTTCAACATTTGCTTTTTTCATCAAAGAATACAAATTCTTATAACTATTAACTTTAATATGGTTGTCTAATTTTTCCGATCATTTTGGTCATATATTTATGAGATTGTACATACTATTTGAATACTTCATCTTAAAATCAATATCAATCTGAAAGACAGTTCAATTATAATTCAAATTAAAACTAATAAATATTAAGTTTTCACAAATTTTTCCCCTTCATCTTGCTGATAAAAAGGCCAATTATTGAAAATATTTTCCAGATGTCATCACAATTAACTCATCCAAGTTGACATATTTATATATTTCAAGATTGTTTTGATTTTCATTTCCCTTATCTTAGAAATTGTATACACTAAACAGAACTTATAGGGGTTTTATGTACTACTTCAATATTTAAAAATTTATAACAACTTTACTGAAGATGTCGAATCACGCTTGACTAATAACCACTGACATGCACATATCAGTGCTAATAACGTTTTGCAAGCTCATGATACGAAAATTATCGCATTTACCCGTAATCATATGAAACTGATATCTTTTCGTATCAAATTAATAATATTCACAATATGTTGATATTTTACTTATGATATTTATTTATTTATTTTTTTATAAAAATTATATTTGACATATAACTTTTTTAAATTAATTAGCTTAACTAATAAATTTCATAGTAGATACGTATCAAAATAATACGCAATTAATTGACATGTTATTTTAATAAGTCAATAAATTTCTTTTAATTATTAAATTGAAATTTTTATTATTAAACTTGAATTTTTCATATTATATATCTAATAAGAAAATTATTATTTTGATTGATATTCATGACAAATTGATATTTTTCTTATTCAATGAATAGAAATTTATTGAAATTATGTTATTAATACGGAAAAAATATTGATTTAATACGTCGTTTTTCCTTCGGTGTATAGCTAAAGTGGTTTTTCGCAAGTATTTGTAGAACGATTCGTCGGACAGTGAAAGTGATTTCAACCAATTTTATAGGATTTTATATTATGCAAAACTTTCCAGTACAATAAAAACGTCTAAAGCAAGCCACACACTGTCCGTTTTCTCGTAAAAACACGACAAAATGGAACGTGTGTGGCGAACAGCACGGTACTAAAACCAGAGGTCTGGTCATGCCAATGCATTGCAGAATTACATCAAAGAAAATATTTGGTCTCAATAATTTATATTATAGTATAGTAAACTAAGAAATTGCTTGGGACAAGTCAAATAATATAAAATATTGTTTTAAAGACCGAAAGTGCAAGTCCCAGTTTACAGCTGTTTTGTTCTAATATCCCCTACATGGTTCTAAATTAGTTGAATACAGCTGAGGTATTACTATATCGTTTTTGCTGATTAACTACATCACATAAGCTCGTGCTCATGTCATCAAATGAGTGAAAGAGTAGAGACATTTTTGCACGCATGAATTTTCAAAGGCAAGAGTGTTAAGCAAACACAAAAATCCATGTCGTTTTGACAACGTGGTATTACCATGCATTATAGATTAGGCATAAAAAGGCATCCTTTTGCCCATTTCCTCTTTAGCTTCAGTCGCTTTTTCTTCCCCAATACCAACAGCAATCCCAATGCCATTTAAGCTTCTTCCTCCATTTTATTTTATTGTTTATCTTTACAAATTTTATTTTTGCACTTGTTAAGGCTGTCACCTAATTTAAATTTACGCTAAAAATCGCAGCAAAGTGCAAGGTTGGTGACTACAACTTTACAAAAATATCTTTTTAAGTGTGTGGTGCTTTTTCTTTAGAAACCCATAGTTGTCACTACAAGATAACGACAAAACATGGTGAAGTTGTTACCGATGTGGGCCTTTTTGTTTACCATATTTTAGGTTCTTATATCGACCAAAATGTGATTTTAAAACGATGGCATAACTGATAGTGTATGGCCTGCTTAAGACTGATCATTTCCTGACTCCGATGTTTTCTCCCTTCAGATCTCGAGTTACAGACATATCGTGCTTGCCGATACTTTCCCCATGTAATAACCATAATGCGCTGTAGGAAGTTTTCGTAATGTGCTTGCACATGTAGATGCTTAAGGGCAAAAATTATTCCGAAGAAAACTTAAGGGAAAAGCGAGAAATATCTCGTCAAAGCCATGTATATAAAAATTTCAATCGAAACAATTACAGAAGCTATTTTTAGATAATGAAAATGGGCTTGTTATATACAGGGTGTCCCGTATGTGGTTTACACGCTAAGGTTATGGATAGGCTATGCTTAAATAAGCAAAAAACTTGTACGGGTGGGGGGAAGGAAATCCTAACGATATACGAGATAATTTTATAAATCGCCCTGTAACTTCTGAACCTATGCACCCAATAATGACGACTTAAAATTTATTAGAATGGTAATCGTTGGACCTTTCTAATTATCTATAAATTTTTCTCTCCTCTACTCCGTTTTGAAGGTATGGCTCAGTAAATTTAAAATTTCGGAATTTTAACTTGGTTTTTTTTTATTTAACTACTCTTCTTATAAAAAAAAAACACGGCATCTGCCCCAACCTTTCATATTGGATTTAAAAAAACCCAAAAGTTTCTATTAAAATGACCTAGTACACTCTGTACCCAAAATATAACCTGTTATGTTTTTTTGATTGAATGAAAGAATGAGTGAAATGGCTTAAAAGCTCCTTTCCAAAAGATTATTGCCTACTTTCTAGCATTTTTAAGAAAAAATTCAAAAAATACAGCAAAGGTTACATTTTAAGTGCAAAGTGTGGTAGATCATTTTAAATTCAATATGAAAAATTAGTGTTGATAAAGTGTTTTTTGATAAAAAGAGAAGTTAAATAAAAAATGGTCGAGATAAAAATCCGAAATTTGAGTTTTGTTGAGTTCGAAATGGAAAAGACGATGGACAATTTTATAGACTATTTGAAAGGTCCAACGATTAATCCAACAAGCTTTAAGTCTTCATCATAGAGTATAACGGTCAGAAGTTGAAGGGCGATTTATAAAAATATACCCAAATATCTTTAAGTCCCATTATCTCTGAAATCGCCATGATTTTCCTCCTCCACCCATACAATTTTTTGCTTGTCTAAGCATCACCTAACCATAGCCTTCAGGTGAAATATGAAACCTCTTCAATACTTAGAAGGGGCGACTGGATCCTTTGGAGGGTGAAATTAAGATTTAATAATTTTATTTGTGACTTCTCACGAGGCTTGTCGAATTTGAGGTGGTCTGCGGCATGCAGTGTAGCTTGACCAATTTTGAATTTAGGTACATGCTCATAGCTTGTGATTGTGAAGTGCAAACCGTATTTTGATTTTTTTATGATTAGCGAGTATTTGCATGCAGTCGTTCAAAGGAGTGATCCTTTGTTAATAAATAATGTTTAAATGGACTTATCGAAAATCCCGTACCTATTTCACTTCTACTTGGTTAATGGAGGTCGAATAGTTGTTTCCAACTTGGCTCCATATTTTTTGCATTTTTTTCTTTGGTAATTTTAAGTCGGCGCACAAGGATAGAAGTTTTAACAAGCTAATTTCTTCTCAATGTCATTTTAATTTTGAAGTTTTATGGCGAATATTACAAGATTACCAGTACTGTCAACTAAAACACGTGCCGACAGCAGCTCAATACCTGATGGACCTGTGACATTTGTAGAAATCAAACAATTGCTGGAAAGTGTCAAGCAGCATTTTGATTCCATGTTAAAAGCAATCGAGTCGAAATTATCATCTAAAATTTCAGAAATTGCTAAGCAGATCAGTGATGTAGTTGCAATCATGAAATCACAGATAACCTTTCTGGAAAAACAAGTGTCAAGACTGGAAAATAAGGTTAATATGCTTGAAAAAATTTTATAAACCTAGAGATGCTTTTCTGTATGAAATTCCCCAGTTTGCCAGTGAAAATATTAATGAAATTATTTGCAAATTGTCCGAAATGGTTAACTATCCCATTTCGTCCGAGACCAGCGTATCTAAATTAAGGAAAACGAGCGGTGATGACAGTAGGCAAGTACAAACCGACGCGGTGGCGATAGTGGTAGGGGTAGCGGTGATAATGGCGACGTGGTGGCACGATTAATGAAACATACACAAAATGAAGTTAGTTTTGTAAAAAAAAAATTTCTATTATCTCGGTATTCTAGACGTCACAAGTCGTACAGAATTTTGCTTAATTTTACTACTGAAATCAGTTCTTCACTCATTGCAATGACTGCACTATTTCAACTGAAACGAATTTCGCTATCGCGGTGGCGGTGAGAATGCAACATGCAGCAAAATCACCGCTACCGCTTTTGTCACCGCCACCACCACCGCGTGTGAACGCTCGCAATCATTTTAATGTTGTGCATCCCACCGCCACCACCGTCTCTACCCACACCGCCACCGCCATCGCGTCGGTGTGAGCGTGCCTAGACCAATTATTAACTTAGATGAAAAAATTAAATTTATATGGGCAGTGCGAAAAATTAAACCTAAGGTAATGCAGCTTGGATTTCAAGAAAATAATAATATCAACATAAAAGAATGTCTTTCGACTGCGGACCAAAATATGTTACATGAGTGCATAAAACTCAAGTAAACTGGGAAAATTGCTTTTGTTTTACTATTTACGGCATTGTATACATCAGGCGCAATCTGAATACTGAAGAGTCTACCCTCAAGGTCGCCTCTCTGCAACAATTGACGACTTGGGAGCAGCATTGGACACTGGGTATGCTTTAATCGGAGGCAATGTGATGTTGTAAATAATTTATTTTAAAATGTCTCAAATTTATTGTCATAGATTATCTTTAGTTGCTTCTTTATTTTCATATATGTATTTAGTGATGTATTAATATTTTTTCCATTATCTTCACTCTTGTAAACATGATTTCCAGGCTTATGCCTGCTAGTTTGAACTTCTGCTATAATTTCTTAGTCCACATATCATCTTATAAGCCCTGCTGACTATTTTTTATGATATCTAGACACATACTATGATAATACAGACTCTGACTCCATTTCTGAACGAGATGTACTACTGTGCCCAAAAAATAAGGTGACATTTGAATTTATATTGAAAATTCTTTATTTATTCTTCCAAATAAATTTCATCGCCTTCAAAGTAATCCCCTCCCGATGCAATGCACTTATGCCAACGGATTTTCCAATCTTCGAAACAGTTGAAAAAGTCGATTTCAGGGATGGCTTTCAGCTCCTTCCTCGCGGCGCGGCGGCTTGAATCTGCTCTATCGTCTCAAAACGGTGACCTCGGAACGGTCTTTTGAGCTTACTGAACAGCCAGAAGTCGCACGGCGCCAAATCAGGTGAATACGGTGGTTGTGGAACGATATGAGTCGAGTTTTTGGCGAAATGGTCACGAAGAACGAGTGCAGTGTGAGAGGGCGCATTATCGTGGTGCAAAAACCAAGAGTTGTCTTTCCACAATTCCGGCCTCTTTGGCGGATAGCGTTACGCAAACGACGAATAACGTTCAGATAATATTCCTTGTTGACTGCTTGACCCGGGGGAAGGAACTCAGAATGCACAACACCACGATATTCGCTCGATTGATCGGTCGTTTCGGGGTCGTAAGCATAGATCCAAGTCTCGTCTCCAGTGATCATGCATTTCGTCTTGTCAATGTAGTCAATAGTCCGCAAACAAAATTTAATGCAAATTCTTTGCTCAACAAATTTCGACATCGCAAAAAACGAGAAATTCACTTTTAGCAGCTCACAAAACGAAGCGTATCTCAAACACTAATGAATATTTTGACGTGTGACTTGGCAGGGATGTCAAAGACAGTCCTACCAACCAAAAAAAGAAACCAATTCGCCAACTGCTTTGACGCGCGCAGTTTAAATTCAAATGTCACCTTATTTTTTGGGCAAAGTTATTATTGAATTTTACTAATGCTAATGAGAAGTGTATAAATATTTAACACATGAATGTCAGAAGTATACTACCATAATAATGGATAAGCTTGCTAGATTTAATTATCACCAATAAACCTGATTTGATTAATTATAAAACGGTTGATCTGGATAGGCTTCATAGTAGAGCGGCTTGTCTCGAATGATGTTATATGGGTTATATATATTCCAGTAATAACACCATAGAGCAGGTTGAATATTTCAAAAACGTTATTAGTAATTTATATGATGAAAGTATTCCAGTACGTACTATAACCACTAATTGCTGCTCTCCTTGGATCAACAATCATATTAAATTATTGATTATCGAGCGAAACTTTGCCTATAAATCGTGGAGAAGATATGGCAGCACTGAGCTTAAGAATGATTATCCAAGGCTGCGAAACTTAACCACGGCTGAAATTCAAAATGCCAAATTAAACTATTATCGTGGTAAATTTAACCCATTACTCCCATCAACATCAAAGATACAGGAATTACAAAATAACCCTAATTCTTTTGATCCAGATGAAATAAATGCATTTTTTGTAAAAAATTCTCAGGGTAATAGTCCAGTATTCTCATCTCATACTAATGATTATGATATACTGTTTTCATTTAGAAATGTTATATTTGCGTTTAAGTCTGTTAAATGCAATGCAATTAGATCTGATTGTATTGATATACAATCTCTCAAATTAATATTACTACTTATTATTAGACCTATTGTACGTATTATCAATAAACAGACCACTTTAGTAAAAAATCATTCTCCAAAACTTCTTTCACTTTGTTCGGCAACAATATTGAGCCCGCCCCTATTCACGATATGATATCGTCTTAATTCCTAAATATTGCTCAATTTTACTATATGCTGATGACATTCAATTGTTTCTTCCTTCCTCTCACGGAGGAGCTGCCAATAATATTAGTAAATTTAATAGCAACTTGGCTTGCATACTTGATTGGTCGGAAAGAAATATACTTTTTTTTAACCCAATCAAAACGCAGAGCATAATTCTTTTTAATGGTAAAATTGATGTCTCCTTGTGTCCTTCTTTATGTATAAATAACATTGGGATCGATTATAAGCCCTTATTAAAAAAATTGGGGATGATCATTGGCAATTTCTTGTCATGGAAAAGTCATATTCACATTACGGTCTCGAAGATATATCGTGGCTTAAACAGTTTATGGCGACATGCCGAGTATACACCACGGCTAGTACGAGAATGTCTGGTCAAGGCATTATTACTTGTACCCATTATCACTTATGGTGACTGCGTCTATTGTAATATAGATAGTTCAAGTCGAAGAAGACTTAACGTTGCTTTGAATGCCTGCGCTAGATACATTTTTGGCCTTAGGACTAATGATTATGTCTCAGTCGTTTCTAGGAGAATCTTTGGATGTCAATTTGATGACTATCTTTGCTACCGACTGCGTAATGATGTATAAAATTATAAACAGCCATAGTGCTCCATATATTTTATGTCCATATAGAATTCCTTTCCTCGCACTGAACTCGGTTACTCTTACTTCCACGATTTCATTTCTTGCTTACCTCTCGCTCTTTCTTCGTTCATGGTGTCAGAGCCTGGAATAGTTTTCCTTTAAATCTTAGAATAATAGAGACTCACAAGGGTTTCAATATGAAAACTTTAGAGTATTTCAAACGTTTGTAGATTCTCTGTTCCACAGCATGCATAGCCTCTTCCATCTTTATTTTACAATATCTTAAATAATCTCAAATTATGATTATTATTTTACTTAGTTTTTTCTTTTTCATATTGATGTTTTGTTTTTCTTAGCTTTGATATTACTTTACCTAATTTTGGTATATTCTACTTATTAGTTTGATAATAATTTACTAATTATAATCGCATTTCAAATTAATTAATTTTTGTCATTGACATATACATGCTTATAGTTTGTTTTAATAAACAGTTTGAAGAATACATATTATAAAAAGTTTTGTATCTCAATTGTCAAAGCTAATAAAGAATTATTATTATTATTATTATTATAAAATGTTATTTTAAAACTAAGTCGTGCAAAAAGCATGTAAATATATTGCATATTCGCAATAATGTATCAACTCATGCGCGATAACGGACGGCAACACGATACTTGATAATTATGATTTTACATCGTCTAGCCATCGTCCATCGCGATAATTTTGGATGTGTTTAATCAAGTCCAACGATAAAATTTTCTTAAAATGCATATTAAGCATTTCCCGACCCTGAACTGAGGGACTGGATTACCACCGCATAAACCATAAGCTCCCACAATTCAATTTTTCTGATCTTCAGGTGCGACACGGCGCGATCTGGATGCTGGATTTGTTTAGCAGAAATAAAAAAATTATTAAACGAATAGTTGAATTGAAAAACGGAAAGAAGATGTGTCCGAAAGTTTGGTAACGAAAATAAGAAAATTATTAGAGGAAAACGTTAAAAATGTAAAGGAAAAGTTTAATTAAAATTTGGAAAAAGTCGTGTCGAAGAGATTGGTTAATAAAAATAAGAAAATGATGATTGTGGAAATAAATCCGACTAACTTAGTACCAAGTTTAATTAAAGGTCCCCGAAAGAAAAAATGGTGGTGTTGCCCTCACCGCACATGCTTATAACGGCATTGAATGCGAAGACTTCACTAACAGGTTGGTAGCAACACCAAAATCATATTAAGTGATAGAGGGACTATTTGGGGAACTATTTTATAACTCCGGAAGGCTCAATACCAATTTAATGGACGTACGCTTGGTTAAAGATCATATAACCTAACTAATTTTTTAACAATGATTTTTTTTCCCATGAATAGAAACTTAAACAAAAAATTAAAAATTGTCCATTACCTGTATCAAGCATCCCTTTTGCTTGGAGCTTGGAGTAAACTAAGCTTTCTCATCATTTCTGATTACGGACACGTATATAAATGGACTGATCGTTGAACCAATATACTGTTAAAAATTCAAATGAAGAGAATGAAAATTATTGGAGTTGTTTGACATGAAAAACTCGACTCTTTAAAGCCTAAAATTACTTTCAGGTATAAAACTTTTTGCCTTATCCTCTATAAAGCTTAAAGCATCTTTAAATCCAACAAAGCAAATCGATTTTCCGACAGATTTTCAGTGGTGTTAGCCCTTAAAAGAATTGGAAAACGGTTTGTATTGTACCTGTAGTCACTACTACACATCATATGTCCTTCTGGTGTTATAAATACCGTCAAGTCTGCTGTTCTTCCTCTGATGATAGCCAGTTGAAAGATCCAATGATGTAAAAATATCTTTCTTTTCAACCGAAATTAAAGTTTCTCCGATGGTTAAGCTTAGTTTATCTGCTAGAAATGAAAAAAAGAAAACCCAATACTTTGTATGAAGACGAATGAAAAATGCATGTTTGCAAATACTGGGAAAACTTATTTTCCAGAAGGCTACCCCTTTTTACATTTATGAATTGCATATGAATTGCATAATTTACAATGCAAGACTTGTGGAAGGCAATGTACACAGGCATCGCATAATAATACAATCTCTTAAGAGCTGCAAAATAATGTCATCGCGTAGATTTTCGAATATCGTTTTTTCTCTATTGAATAGAATTTATATCGTATTCCTGAAGCAAAAATAGTTATTTTAATGAACAACTGATTTTAAATGAGAATCAATCAACTCGTCATGGATGTAACTATTAAATACACTCATCTTATGATGTCTCTTGCCCTAACCTAAGCTAATCTATTAATCCAAAATTCTGACCTCCTCTCCACTATTTACCTCTTCAATTCTTTCAATTTCTCCTGTGTCTCTATATAATTCTACCAATTTTAATACCAACCTTAGTAATTAATAAGGGCATCATGATTAATTACTATCAACAAGACAGTCGAGTTCATTATTAATTGGCCACATAAATTATTTTAATTCGCAGCTTTTAGAGGAGCTCCAGAATTTTCATTACAAAATTAAAATAATGAATATGAATAATGGAACACAAAATAGAAATTACGGCATAAGATTGGGCATTAATCATCATTATAGAGCTAATTACAGGAGTTACTTGCTACCAGTAAGATAAAGCCGAAAGACTCTTCCTCATGTACCTATGAAATTATTGAATTTTTCCTCAATTCAGGATATTTTACGTCGCGATGAAGTTTTCCATAGTCTTTGTTGTCTTTAATTGGACTCAGTGGAGTCGAACTAGGATGTGTTTCAGTACAAATTTGATTCATAACATTACATAAACATCTCCTTCTAAATTAGTTCATATTTATAGTTCATGAAATATTTCCAAAAAAAATGAAAATTCCATCTTGTCCAAAAATTGTTTTTGCTTTAATCCCGTCCAATGTCTTTCAACTTTCTTTGAAATAATAAAACTGCGCCACGTTTAAAAGCGCTTGTCGCTGAGTTTTTGTTTCTTTCTCGTTTTTCTTTTGCCTTTTAGGATTATTATCAAGCGATGAGAATTGATCTTTGGTGCTGAAATTAATTTCCATAAATAAATAAATAATTAGATTGTAGCGCCTGTCTCTAGCATCTTATCAAAGTTGGGGTCTGTGAGATCTTAAAAAAGAAAGGTAGTATAGAGCAAGATAAAGATTTATATAACACTTGGTTTGTGTAAAAATAATACCATCGCATTTTATATATTTACTGCCTGTACCTGCGATATCGGCCGGGTTGAATTATGATCAAACCATTCCGCGATGCTTCGACCAACTTTTTGAAGCGACACCAGCGAGTAATTTTATCAGCTTGTTGCTCTATATAAAAATTTTAGTAAATGTAATAAATATAATCGCCAAACTTGCGGAAGTTACAGCTACTTCAAAAATGAAAAAAAAAAAAATTTGACTCTATCGACCCAACTTCAAAAATTCATATCTGCGGTTAATGATCTAAACTGGTTTAGAAAGGACATACACTCCGCGACATATGATTGACCTCACCCTCATTTTCTCATGTATCCTTGGAACAAATTACTCCTGTAAAATTTTATTGTACTTGCTGAGAAGCACAGGAGATTTCTAATTTCGTTGTGCTATTATTGGCTGCATTTGGTACGGAGTACATTATTAACAGCTTTTATTTGAAAAGTTGGTGTCAAACGGTGCGACACTTGAATGACCTCAGAGAAAAAAGATTGTTTTTAATTGAAAAGTTTCAGGAGTTTTGTAGGGAAATTATCTTCATTGTAAAGAACAACTGAATTCAAATTTTTAAAGATTTATTTAATAATGAGTGTTGCCAGCACTTTTATTTATAAGTTCAAATATTCTTTTTGGTAAGGAGTTATACAAATCGTGTATGATTTCGATCGGTATTTCATTCCAAGCTGAAATTATAGCTGTTTTAGAGGTTTATACGCTATCAAATTGACGGCCAGAGCCATAGACTTTCTTAGTAAGCCATCCGCATAAATTCTCTATAATATTGATGTCGGGAGATATTGATGGCCATTCCAGGACGCTTATGTTTTCTTCCGTAAACCATTGATTAACCATCTTGGCTATGTGGCTGGCTGCGTGGTAGTGTTGAAATATTCAATCGTGACCGTCCATCTTTTCTATTGTAAAAGAAATGAAAAAATGAAAAAAGAAGAAAGCTGCACCGTTGAGTGTAAGGTTTTCTGCTGACACGAAACGCTTCTTCTTCTTCATTTTCATCTTTAATTTTCAGCCCAATGCGTGGCGTATACAGGTTCGATTCGCGTCGAATGAATCTGTTTCTTTAAAAAAATTTAAAATTTTTTTAATAAATAAAAAAAATTGTTTTTCTATTTTTCTCAAACTTTTCATTTCTTTCTTCTTTTTTCATTTTTTCATTTGTTTTTCAAATCACCCAATTTCGCTATTTGGGACCTGTTGATGAGTCAAACCAAGACTTGAAACTTGTCACCAAAATTTTTTTTAGCTTTTGCTATATACCGGAGATATCCCAAAAAATTCTTTCTTGAAAAAAAAGTATTAAAAGTGTTAAAAGTATAAAAAGTGCTAATAAAACTGAAAGACAACAACAAACTGTGTTTTCCTTCTAAATTTGGGTTGGTGACCTTCACTTAAGCAAGCACTCCCAGTCCAAGTTATGGGCATATAAGGAAAACGTTACAATAAACAAGGGTAAGGTGAGGATTTTTGAATCTCACTAGATTCCCCAACTATTGTGGCTGGTTTAATCCGCACCCGCTACCCCCTAAATTAAGCAATCACCTCCAGATAGAGTTCCAATGAGTGTGGGATCATTGATCGTAGGTATTTTGATAGCCACCACTCTAAATTCTCAAATTTTTAATTAATATTTGAATATGTAACTGATACAATATCTTAACAGCACTTGTACGGTACAAGAAAACGTCGAAGAGAAAATTTTCGGTCAACTGTACTAGAAGATAGGCCGGATTAGAACCTCTTCGACTGCTCTGATAGTGACATAGTGGATACTATGCTCACATTCAGCCCTGACCTAGGAAGATCTGAGTCGCCTCCGCCGTCCACTCCCTCAAGGAGTTCGAAAAAAAGAAAGCCACTAAGTGTGCTGCAGCAAGCTATGTTATCGAAAGTAAAGGAGCAATTCAATTAAATGGTCAGCTCCTTCAAAGGATGAAGCCTCCCTCGGCTGTTCGAGCATTCTTGCAATCTCATATATACCAAATCGAAGGAGCAGATTTGAATCACAGTGCTTGGCTAAATTTGCAGGAGCAATTATTTAACGTTGCTATAAATAAAATAAGAAAAAATGCCTAGATATTTTGATTTCTTGATTTCTATAGTCTTTAACTTTGAATAGTTAGTTTCTGAACTCGATTGCATAATTAAGCTAAATTGCGCAATTTAGCTTAATTATGCAATTAGGTCCAGAAACTCAGTATTTCAGTCATGACCTATGTGATTCTCGCAACATGTATTCTTGTATATGTATATATATATATACAGGGTGTCCCGTAAGTCGACGTCAAGCCGGAACCGGGTGATAGACCAAATCGTAACAGTTACCAGAAAAATATAAAAAAAGATCTAGGTCATGTATTTTTGAAATTATTAGCATTTCTTTTGTTTTCGAGAAAATGTACACCTTGTGATGGTTTATTAGCTCCTGTTGCTACAAATCTTCACTTTTTTTCAATTTTATTTTTCTTATGTAATCCCGAATAGGGCTTATGTAACCTGTTGCTTTAAGTTCTAAGCCAACTGCTCCAGCTTGGAAGAAAATGTCACATTTTGCCGAACCAACAATATAAAATTAATAATTCGTTGAACTTTAACTGACTGTACTGAAAAAACAATGTCCTACGCCAGTTTGGCAAGTAACTTTAAAAGTTGACGCATTTAATAAGGATTCTAAAATGGTATAACACTTGCTACAATATTTCTTAGAATATGGAAAGAAAAACTTTTTTCTTAAAAAAACCCAGTTTCGAAAAATAATTTTCATCTACTAAAAATGAATCTAGTGTACCCAAAGCTTGCCTTAAGAGCGTAACTTTAAGATTCTAGCTTGAGTGAGACGGAGAGTCATTCCATGAAGTGTGAGTGAGACAGATAGTCGCGCTTTCGAGTCAGAGATGCTAACTTTTTGTTAAATTTAGGACAGATTTTCCTTAATTTTAATATTAAACACTAATTATTTGGCTGTTGCAGTTTTCGTAATGCGTAAATTCGAAGGAAATGTGAAGTAGCAAGTTAAGGACAATTCAATTAGCCGGTTATTGGCATTGAGTTAGCCTGGTGTGTATGAGTGTGTTTTATTTTACATTAACGGATTGCCGATTTGATAGTGTTATGATACGGTTAACACGTTGCGGTTAATGCCATTTTACAAGGTTGTGTCGTTATATATTTTGATATCTGTGAAATGAAGATAGTTAACATCGGAGATGGGGCTCCTCCCAATATTTCGACAGCTTGGAGTTATTGAGATTGGCTCTTCTCTTCCTTTAACGCTTGGCGATGGCTCTGCTCCCCACACCATATGCCAGTATTTTCTGATTTGATGTTGAAAGACTCTCCCTCAATGTGTTTGTGTTTTAAAAAACAAAACAAAATCGATTATCACGGGTCTATTAGTAAATGGCATTCTGCATAGCTCGCATGTTTAGATATTTAGTAACCACACCTAGCTCACAGTTATTGCTTTCCTTTATTTATAGTATGAAGGAGGAAGGATCTGGTTGACCAATCCCCGATGAGCTGTCAAGTTCGTAAATACTAGTGTTAGTGAAATAAAAATATTTAAATAAAAAAATAAAGTAAAATGTTCAAGGTTTTAGTGCATTTTAATTTTGTTCTTACAACCTTTCTTTTGGTATATTCATTAACCTCAAAATTTCTAAAAAAATTATTTAAGCAGAATAAAAAAAGTATAAAAAACTTCATTCCTACAGTTCGCTCCTAGGCATGATGTTTTGTTGCGGATAGTCGAATGCACCCCAGACCTTCGTACTTATTGCAACGAATAACATACCTGCGCAACATACCATGATAAAGGATATAGTCAGCTGAAACGACACCAAAGCAGATCACACTGCTGTATATATCTTCGATTCCCAGCAAGTGTAACTGATGATTTGGGAATTCAGTAGCCAGAGCGACAAGAGTTTTATGTAGGGTGGTCTTATACAATCCTTTCTCCAAAAATTATTGCAATTCGTAATCACTAAAGTTAAATATTTGTAAAAGACCTATATAACAGGAAAATAAAAGATTTCCCAGCTATATGATCGTAAAACTCCTGTTCATGAGTCATTTTTAAAAAATTTTAGCTTAATATTGTCGCATCCGTTTTGAACCACTGACATGTATAACATAGACCGCTGACACCACTTAAATCGCTTACATTACTATGGGATTACTTTGCTCTAGTTATCTCTTTTTAGTTTAACGACTGGATTTCACTGAACTTGAAATAATATGTTCTATACAAAATCCACCATAGTTCAGTTTCAGTTAAGTGAATGTTCCAAATGAATATCTAGAATAGAAATAGATGGCAATAACATAATAGGAATAGGCAGACAAAAATTGCTTAATTTTATTTCCTTGAAATTACAGTTTTAGGAATATTTGATGTTATAGGAGATAAGTTTCCAATAAAAATAATAGTTTTGAATATATTTGGAATTTGTTGAGCTTGTAACATGACTGTAAAAGAGAAAATGAAACTTGAAATTAAGGTAGTTTTCACACCCCTGCCAACAAAAGTGGACCCATATGAAATAGAAGATCAAGCAGACCATGTTATACATGCACTGACCTGACACATAATATGGACTGCTTAACTTTCTATTTCACGAGGGCACAATTGCTTGTGTCAAAACGCGTTCTTACGTGCCAACATTGAAAAAATCATTAGAGGGAAGTTGAAAAAGTGAACACGCGGATCGAAAAGGGATCTAATGAATATATTAGGTTTGTTCCATGAAAACACCGTCCAGTTTACCTCGTCTGTCGTCTCAAGTTTTCTGCAAGAAAACTTGAATTTGGATTAAGAGGAAAATGAAAATCACTCGGTCGTGTGCAAATCATTGGATTTTAATTTATTATAATTATTCTTATAATTCTTTATGAACACTTTTACAATTTATAAAACTTCTCAACTGAGACTTCTTTTTAGCTTAACCGTGGCCTGACCGACTGTGATCTAGGTTTTCACTAAACTCCCCGATTCGTGCTTTCTGAAATTATTATTTGGCTTGCGTCTTTGCCTTATCAGCAATATCGTTGACGCTTCATCACGACAACAGGACGTAGTACGACTTTGGAAAATATAGCCACAAGTGGAGAGCGTAGAAGTAAACAAAAATTGCTTACTTCTAATTGAGACAATTTACCTCTAGATGTGCAAAACCTCATAAAAACGCGGCCCAATTAAAACGAGCTAATGGCCCTCTAATAGAAAGCGCTACACATTCTCTCTATCTCTTGCTCTTATATTGCACAGCTGCGGGGTAAAATGAATTTGCGCTCACGTTGTCGTCATTATATAGATATTTGTGGTATCTTTCTGCATACGAATATGTTGAATCGAATAGTTTTCTCCATCTCCCGTTTCTTTATGTGGAGCCTTGAATGTGTGCAGCAGTGATGCCACTTACTACAATTGTAGCAAAAATGATACTTTTTTTCATGTCATTGCAAAAATCCTACTTTGATACTTTTATTCTATTATCTTGTCTAAAATGGTACTTTTACATATCGAGTTTATTAGATATACTCAAAGTAGAGGATGTTCGAAATAAATTTTCTAAAAGAATATCGGAGTTTGAGGAAGTCCAGGATTATGCTGGTTTAAAACAACAACAAAATCCTTGATATATGTAGCTCCAACGGGCTGCCTATCTTTAAAGGAAGTTGTTGACTGAATTTTGGTGCAATAGCAAGCTCTTCAATTGTTTCTTATATCATCTTCGTTAGAAGACGAAATCCTTTAAGTGAAATATACATATTTTTACTTTTTATCACAAATCTGTCAAGTTGTAACTACTATTAACTTAGAGTTTCAAGCAGAAAAATTTAGGTTACATAATTATGCAAAACAATTGAGACGAATTACAAGTTAATTTTGTCGTTTTTGATTAAACCTGACTTAATAAATAACTCAGATTGCCTGAATGACATTGACCTACAACATCAAGAGAATTATTTGCCGCTTAATGAGATATATAGATCAGTGCAAATGATGATTTATTTATTGCAGAAAAGTGTTTAATGGATTCAGTATTGACAACTATAAGGTCACATATCTTTTCGTTTTATGAATTGAATAGTCAAATAAGAGAACGCTTCGATTTCAAAAGCGAGTTTTTAAAACATTTGTGTTATCTAAATCAAGATAGAGCATGCAAATGTAACGATTCTATTTTTCCATTATTAAAAGCATTTCCAAATCTTTATAAACATTCTGATAGAGAAAAAATTAGTACACAATGGTGAATCTTAAAGGTGCAATCGAATTTAAATCAGTTGACTGATCCTGAAAATTTTTGGACTTATCTGTCGACTGTTTAAAAACTCATTGGGGAAATAATTATTTTTTTAAAGCTTTATGATTTCGTAATAAATTTAATGTGTATAACACAGATCTCCAACTAACTAAAACAAATAAGTCAAATATATTTGACATAAAGACCATTGAATGCATAATGTTTGCATAAGGGCAAGTAGAAAGTCAAAAAGGAAAATACTTTGTCTGGACACCGTAATTACATAAAGCAACTTAAAATCGCGTTTAATAGGCATAAATATCGAGATGAAATTTTTAATATACATATGTACGTATACATATGTACTACCTTATTTATTATGTGCTGTAAAATGGAATGAATTTATTTAAGGAAAAAAACCAATATTTTTTGTTTGTTCAACTAAGCTCTACATATATTTTCTAATTCTTCGACTTATTCAGTTATATTATGTATGAATTGTATTAATTTATTTTTATTGTTAACAGAAAGATTTTTTACATTTTTTTTTTAAATAAAATGTTACTATTAATTTATACTTCTTTTTCTTTAAGATTGCTACTTTTTGCTACTTTTTCCCTCGAGTCTTACTACTTTTATTCCTACCTCTTGTGACAACACTGGTGTGCAGTTACAGGGTAAAGCCAGACTAATTGTAGCTACCTCCACTATAATTATTTACGTATATTTCTTTGAAAAAGCCAGTGTAGCATCTCCAACAAAAATTCTTCCATCTGTTCAATATAAAGGATGCCTATTCTATTTCGGCCAAATTATTTGGAGACGCGCACAAAAAAGAATAATTTGTAGCCAAATATAGAAACAACGAGCTCTTTTCAATTCAAGCAAGAATGATATAGAGCTTAGCTTTTGTCCCTCTTGAAGAAGTCTCCAAATATTATACTATCCTGAACAAAAGCTCGAATTGGTTTAAAATAAAGGGCGGATTCAGACAGTATCAGTAGTTGTGGACCGTCCTATATAGCTTTCTTTTTTCGTTTCGGAATGAAAATTTGATTAGCATCCAGATATCGCCGGAGTTCTTTTAATTATATAATATAAGTTGTGATCCCGTAAGCATAATAAAATTTGATCCCACATAAAATAGACATTATACACTTCTTGTTTGTTTTACAATTCGCAATTCGTTCAAATTCCATGATTTCCTGGGCTGGGCTACAATTTCTTGCAAATTAAAAACAATGTTTTTAAAAAAAATGTCAATAATTTCTGTTCAAATCGACACTTTGTTAAAGAAATTTTCGATGAATGCTAATTAGGTATTATATGTATAACCCTATTTGCTTTAAATTAAAGGAAAACTGAATCTGATATTAATTACCCCGGCTATCATAATTTTCCCAACATACTACTTTTCATTAAAATACCCCGTTTTTGTGAGCTTTCGATCACAAAAAAGTCCAAAAATATTTCTTGAACTGAAAATTCCTTAGTGATATATTTTTAAATTTTTGAGAATAATAATATTCATATAATAGAGTTTTACATATAATTAAATACTAAAATTATATTAAATTTGTTTATAAATTTTAAGAATTTCAAAAGAAAGCAAGTCAAAATTTCAAATTCAAATTAATTTATTTCAACAGCTACACTAGTAAGATTTCGATCTTATGAGTAAGTGTAGGATAGCAAAGTAATTGTAGGATAGCAAAGTAATTGAATTAAGTATTTTGATAAACATTAGGAGTTGCATATTTCAATTTTGGGAAATTGTTATTTACTGTAGTGTTAAAATCTGAACTGCCAAGATGTTTCTTTCTTTGTACATATACCTTGAAAATTTTAAAATTCATACCCAAATTTAAATATTTAATTAAATGCAAAATGAGGGGAAACTCTAGATAACTTTTGTGATGCATTCATTAAGTGAAGACAGAAATTATTTTCAATTTTTAAGGCGGACTTAGAAACAGTCTTTATTTAAAAATTATTTTTTCTATTTTCTATTTTATTTAATTAGAGTATCAATTTTGATTTTATTAGAACTTTATGGGTTTAGGGGGGGGGGGGGCGATCGCTTGTACCCGCCCTTGCTTAAGACCAATTATTATGATACCCTAGCTAGATGAATGACCGTATGTAATTCTCTTTGTGTAAGTTTGGTTGTTTAATTGGTTTCCACATACATTTCTAGAACGGTTCGTCGGACAGTAAAAATGATAATGACCAAGTTCATAGGTTTCCATAATGTGTAAAATTTCTGCTGTTCACAATCGGTAATTTGAGTAGTTGTTTTTCAAACACTTTTTCTACTGCTATTATTATTATTTGGTTACACATCAGTACTTATACTTATGCTAATTTTCTCAGGCCTTCTATACTTGTACTTTCACTTTGGTACTTACGCAGTCGCTCTGCTAGCGTGTGTATCATCGTCAAAAAACCATCGTAATTTTCATCCACTGAACCTTCCTTTTATTTCCTTTCAAATAACGAAAGGGATGATTCAAAGTTTCAAAAATACTTACATGACAATACGATGACTTTTCCGAGATTATTTTCCCATTGACGTTCTTCGTCTGTGTCAAAAAATAGTGTTTATGTAATCTTTTATGTGCAAAACAGGTTCCAATCCAATACCAATCAACCAAAATGAATAACTAGGTTTCCATTTGTGATTGTATTCATGCTTTGACTGACCTACTGCCACTAAATCATTACAATGTACTTTAAATACTTAGGTATTCCGTGTTTTCTGGTCACTGATTCTTTCAAACTATATTTATACATACATATTAGAAAAAGAGACTATTCAATCTTGCAAAGGGACGTTCAAAGGTAAATTTATTCAAGACAGAAGGTCAAATTTCATATACCATTAGTACTGCCCTTCAGCGGTCCATTCCCTAGCACATATAAATAAAATGTTATGCAAATATAAGCTATCCCATGATTACTCAATACTAAAGATTCAAGAGCTCAGGAACAGCTTGGAACAGTTTGAATGATCGATTCTGCGTAAAATTCTCATGAACATTCACATTAAAAATTTTAATTTGAAATACTCTTCCTGGAAGAATTAATGTTAGAAAGAAAAATATCTATCATCCAAATGCAAATTATGCGAGTATCTTGAAAGCCTTAAATAATGTTTGCAAGTTTAGTAGAAGGCACATTCACACACGTACTCTCAATGGATATCCTGCAATAGATCTAGATATACATATGTATACAAATTTAAAGTCCATACGGTATGTAAAGCCAAAACCAATGCTAACAAAAAACGACTGCATATGAATGGTCACAGCTTTTCAAACGTCTGAATACGTACCTATGTATGTATGTAATAAATTCCAGCCAATTTAAAATTCTGCCGGATTTAATTCATACACACAAAGGCTCTGCTGAAAATGCGAAATGCTTTTCGACTTCCGGATCTATTTCCAAATAAAGGAGGAAGAGTTGATCTTGATTTATATTTGCAACTGGGACACATAACACCTACGGCAATATTTACTACGAGTCCTGTGTCACAATGCAAAGTACGACTTGATTTAGGCACGAACTTTGCTCAATATCTAGGGAGACCGCATACATATGAAACCATGTTCTAATGACATATCCGATGTAATTGCCGATACGTGATATATTTTGGGTTATTTAACCTGGAGGCAAAGTAAGGACGACATATATACATGGATATTGGAGAATAGAAATCTGACTTCTATGCCGCTCTATTTTAACTCGGGTGGTTTTTCCTAAACAGCGTGTGATAAGAGATTTTGAGATAAATGTATTTTTCAAGCAAATAATGTTACACGAGTGACGAGTGTGATTTGCACCTGAGAAATGTAATGTAGAATTGATATATATATGTATGTACACAATAACTATGTATATATTCAAAAGTACAGTATACAATACAATACAATACAATACAACTCACCGTTTAGGATTTGATAATTTATAATATTTTCTATATAGCTCATTTAATAATAAAATTCCCAAAGGCGACAAATGTGTTAAAAAAGTTACCATAAAAATTCATTAACTAACGAGATTAAAACTTTTCTAGTACAACTAAAACTCTAACAAAAAATATCAAATCAAAAAAGAGAGTGAAAAAAATTAAGTCAAAGCTCATGTATATAATTATTAATAAAAGAACAAAGAGGAATCAGTTAAATGTGCGAGAATGTCATCAGGGTTGGCCTGTCGTCTAGTTCGGCCATCTGTGATTTTTTTTAGTCTTGACCGCTAGAGCCACCAATGTTCAAGCGCGAAAAAACTTCTCTCAGTAACAGCGAACTTTTCCTGACTATACAGATTTGGAGCGGGCACTCAATGGTTTGAAAAAAAAAATTTAGCAACAATAGTAGATAAGCTATGACAGTACCAGATCACTGTTTTAGCTTCCAGGATTTCCCCACAGATGGCGCCACCGTCGCTAGGTGGTTCGATTCCATACTAAATGTGGGTTTGTGCCTTGGATGTACTGGTTTATGTCTTGGATGTTGGGGATACGAGACCACTTTGGGGGATACGAGACCACTTTAAGCACTCTCCAGCATAGGGAAATAGCATAGGATTTCGATTTTGTTTCTGAAGTTCGCTTATTTTTCATCTCGAGTTTTGGGGATACGAGACCATTTTGGGGATACGAGACCACTTTTAGCACTCTCCAGCATAGGGAAATAGCATAGGATTTCAATTTTGTTTCAGGAGTTCGCTTATTTTTCATCTCAGACTCGTAGCCTCCAAGTTTTTCATCTCGAATTTTGGGATACGAGATAACCTCACCCACAGATGGCGCCACCGTCGCTAGGTGGCTTGAGTGGGTTTGTGTATTGATGGCACTGGTTTATGCCTTGGATGCACCATTGGCTCTTGACTGTACTGGATCCACCATCGGCTTTTGACTGTACTGGATTATGTCTTGGATGCACCATTGGGTCTTGGATGCACCATTGTGAGGTTGCCTGAGCTACATTTGCCGATACTAGCAGCATGCCTTAGTTTTGCTGTTTTCTTTAGAGTGGAAGTTTTAGATATCAGCATGACCTCGTGATGTAGCCTTGATTCTGCTGTTTTCTTGCTTGAAGATTTCTTAGCTGGAGAAGTTGTAGATATCTGCATGACGTCACATAAAATGTTGCGCATAAATTTCTTAACTGAGAAGATGTAGATATCAGCATGAGGTCATCTCGGTTTTGCTGTTTTCTTACTTGAAGATTTCTTAGCAAGGAAATTGTAGATATCAGGATGACGTCGCATTGATTTTGCTGGTTGGTACTAGCAGCATGCCCTGGTTTTGCTCTTTTCTTTAGAGTGCAAGTTTTAGATATCTGCATGACCTCGTGATGTAGCCTTGATTCTGCTGTTTTCTTGCTTGAAGATTTCTTAGCTGGAGAAGTTGTAGATATCTGCATGACGTCACATAAAATGTTGCGCATAAATTTCTTAACCGAGAAGATGTAGATATCAGCATGAGGTCATCTCGGTTTTGCTGTTTTCTTACTTGAAGATTTCTTAGCAAGGAAATTGTAGATATCAGGATGACGTCGCATTGATTTTGCTGGTTGGTACTAGCAGCATGCCTTGGTTTTGCTCTTTTCTTTAGAGTGCAAGTTTTAGATATCAGCATGACCTCGTGATGTAGCCTTGGTTTTGCTGTTTTCTTACTTGAAGATTTCTTAGCTGGAGAAGTTGTAGATATCTTCGTGACGTCACCTCGGTTTTGCTGTCCCTAGTGGCATTAGTGAGTACTATAGGCATTTAATGCCCTGATAAAATTTAGCATATTCCATAATTTTTATTCGCGTGCAAACGCCATTTCTGGAGTAAAGTTCCCTAGTGGCATTAGTCGGTACTACCAATATGCCTTGGTTTTGCTGTTTTCTTTTATTAGCGAGGAAGTTGTAGATATCACGTATGACGTCATCTTGGTTCTTGCTATTTACAGGTGCTGCACCTAAATAAGTTTTATTAGCGCGGAAGTTGTAGATATCAGCATCATTCGAATTTCACAACATGACATCACCTTGGTTTGTGTTTTCTTAGAAAATTATTATTGTTATTATTGGGTTTAGGGGGTGCGTGTATTGCTCTATCGAGGGCAAACACCATTTCTTGAGTAAGGTTCCCTAGCGGCATTAGCCGGTACTACATACTACCATTTCTTGAGTAAGGTTCCCTAGTGGCATTAATGGGTACTACAGACACTTAATGGCAAGTAATATGTTTCCCATCCAATGCCCGCTACCGTAAAGGATTTGATACCTTCATTGTACTATAAAAGGATGAAACATGCGAAATCTTCATAAGTCGAAGCTGTAACCGAAAGCACACCGAATCGTGTGGACCTTGCTGAGTAGTTTAAAGCTGTTCACCTATTATCAGACCTGTATGAAAAGCTGTTAAGCTGTTATCAGAGCTGTTTGAAAAGCTATTAAGCTGTTATCAGAGCTGTTTTAATAGCTGTTAAGCTGTTATCAGAGCTGTTTAAAAGCTGTTAAGCTGTTATCAGAGCTGTTTTAAAAGCTGTTAAGCTGTTATCAGAGCTGTTTGAAAAGCTGTTAAGCTGTTATCAGAGCTGTTTAAAAGCTGTTAAGCTGTTATCAGAGCTGTTTTAAAAGCTGTTAAGCTGTTATCAGAGCTGTTTTAAAAGCTGTTAAGCTGTTATCAGAGCTGTTTGAAAAGCTGTTAAGCTGTTATCAGAGCTGTTTGGAAAGCTGTTAAGCTGTTATTAGAGCTGTTTGGAAAGCTGTTAAGCTGTTATCAGAGCTGTTTTAAAAGCTGTTAAGCTGTTATCGAGCTGTTTGAAAAGCTATTAAGCTGTTATCAGAGCTGTTTGAAAAGCTGTTAAGCTGTTATCAGAGCTGTTTAAAAGCTGTTAAGCTGTTATCAGAGCTGTTTGGAAATTATTCGCGTGCAAACGCCATTTCTGGAATAAAGTTCCCTAGTGGCATTAATCGGTATTACCAATATGCCTTGCTTTTGCTGTTTTCTTTTATTAGCGAGGAAGTTGTAGATATCACGTATGACGTCATCTTGGTTCTTGCTATTTACAGGTGCTGCGTCTAAATAAGTTTTATTAGCGCGGAAGTTGTAGATATCAGCATCATTCGAATTTCACAACATGACATCACCTTGGTTTGTGTTTTCTTAGAAAATTATTATTGTTATTATTGGGTTTAGGGGGTGCGTGTATTGCTCTATGGAGGGCAAACACCATTTCTTGAGTAAGGTTCCCTAGCGGCATTAGCCGGTACTACATAATGCCATTTCTTGAGTAAGGTTCCCTAGTGGCATTAATGGGTACTACAGACACTTAATGGCAAGTAATATGTTTCCCATCCAATGCCCGCTACCGTAAAGGATTTGATACCTTCATTGTACTATAAAAGGATGAAACATGCGAAATCTTCATAAGTCGAAGCTGTAACCGAAAGCACACCGAATCGTGTGGACCCGCTGAGTAGTTTAAAGCTGTTCACCTATTATCAGACCTGTATGAAAAGCTGTTAAGCTGTTATCAGAGCTGTTTGAAAAGCTATTAAGCTGTCATCAGAGCTGTTTTAATAGCTGTTAAGCTGTTATCAGAGCTGTTTAAAAGCTGTTAAGCTGTTATCAGAGCTGTTTTAAAAGCTGTTAAGCTGTTATCAGAGCTGTTTGAAAAGCTGTTAACCTGTTATCAGACTGTTTAAAAGCTGTTAAGCTGTTATCAGAGCTTTTTTAAAAGCTGTTAAGCTGTTATCAGAGCTGTTTGGAAAGCTGTTAAGCAGTTATCAGAGCTGTTTGAAAAGCTGTTAAGCTGTTATCAGAGCTATTTGGAAAGCTGTTAAGCTGTTATCAGAGCTGTTTGGAAAGCTGTTATTGAGTTAATAACGAAGATGAATGAAAATCTATTAAAAGAAATTATCAAGACTAGGAATGCAGTGCGAAGGAAATTAAAAGCCCTAAGGATGGGAAAAATTGAAGCAGAAGCTCGACTTGAAGAAACCTTTAAGCCAATCACTAAGCCCTTAAAAGAGTTTGTTAGAACAGTTAAATACGAGTCGCCGGATATAGTCAAATTTGAGACAAAAGATGTAAAAGGAGAAGAAGAAGAAGAAGCAGAAGAAGAAGAAGACAACGAAATTGTGGAACCTTTTACCCCTCCAAAACGAAAATATCTTAAAATAGAGGCTAGTAGCACACCCATAAATTATGGAGATTATTCCTTAACATCTGAGGAAGAATTCGCAACACCTGAACATTCAAGAACATTGACAGAAAGGTCTCCTGTCACCTCCCCCGATACGTCTGGATACATAGTTTCAAACTATTTAAAGCTATTCACTGATAATAGCCCTAAAATTGATCCAACCTATGGAGTTTACTATGATAACAACGCATGGAGAATCGGTAATTCAACGTTTGATGTTGATGATGTAGGAAATATTGTTATCAAGGGGAAGAGCTATAAAACAACTTTGGGGTTATGTGAGCTGCTATTTATGAAAGATCCTGTAAAAAGTCTATATACTAAAGAGGATTTAACTAATTATGGATCTATTTTGAGAGATACCAATGCATATAAACGTGACTATGCTGAAGATGGACAAATAAAGGGTACTCGAGCGGCTAAGTATAAAGCTATAATCAGTAAACTTATACAGCATAAAGGTATGGGACTACTGCGTCTGCCTAAAGAAAACATTGATCACATTTACTGGGATGATCCAAATGAATTAGTGGATAGACTGCGCCTTCTAATGGCATCAAAGCAGGCTGGAAACACCAGTCACAACAATGAAATTATATCTATCCTGGAGGAGTTGCGAGAAGCAGATATTATAGTTTAAATACTACTCCATTGCCATACTTCTACACAATCTACAGATGAGCGTTGACAAGTTTGGACGTTTCTCTAAGCGGGGATATCTTGGGAAAGCAGGTGAACGTGAACCAACAAGAGCTCAGGGGCCAGCCGGTGAGCAAGGAACTCAAGTTTCATCAAAACACAATTCTTGGATTAATAACAAAGATGTTTTATAATATGTTGAAGAAACAATTAACAATTTAATATAAATTTATAGTTATAATTATAATACTTTAAACATGTAGCTATAATGCAAATTACTTTAATAAATAAAACTAAAATTATAATACATTTATTATTTACACTTGACTTAGATTCTTTCTGCGGCTGCTACTTGTTGATCTGATGAAATAGAGTAATGTCCCCATGGTAGAGTATCCGTCGTTCCGCTCATAATATGTCGCTTATTATCATAGGGACTCAATGCAATCTTTTTTTGACTAATAGTGTATACGTTATGGTTATGGGATCGTATGGAGCTCTGATTAGCAGTTAATATTCGCTCGTTATTCAAGCATTCGACGTAGTCTTCGAAATTGATATGCCTCTGGACTACATTAGTCTTTACTCCTTTCGCTTTTTTTACAGTTTTACCATCGTTTATACGCAGACTGTACATTTTCGAGCGCAAGCCTACAAATTCGCTCATGATTTTCCCATTCAGCTCATCCTTCATTAGTCCGGGAATCTTTTTATTCATGAGCGGTAAATCGAACTGGTTATCTTCTGGGTAATCACTTGTATCAAATTTGTTTATATTTTCGGCCATGAACTCATATGCATTTTTCTCTTCAAGTTCATATATTAGAGAATCTGTATCAGTATACATGACTTTACATTTATCTCCATACTCACGCTGCATAAAACTGTAGTGAAAGTCGTAGAGGCATATTTTCGAAATTTCCATAACTGCCATTCCTATATAGAGCGGCTTATTGAATAATATTTTGAGTCGCCTTAATTCCACAGCAACTAAATTTTCATCAAATATCGTTGCACTGTGGAAGTTGGGTGCCGCAATCCGAGCTTTTGCACCATAGCGACCTTCCCACTTCATGCAAAGCTTGATATCGCTATACTTGCGTACATTTTCCATGGTCTTACCAAAAGCTGCATTATTCATCTTCTTATAGCTGTCCTTCTCATGATCGCTTGTAGCCTGCATCCGTTTGGTGGTATTTAAGTCAATATATGGTTTAAGCCAAGCTGATTGGTCGAATTGAAGTACCCGGTGCACTTTTTTCAGGATGAGTCCATGTGACAAGCATTGCTTCAAGTTTCGGTAGTGTATAACATATTTAGTTTTTGGATGTAATGTTGTCAGAAGCTTTTCTAATTTTGCTCCAGGTGGTGCTGCATGCTCAGAGCAAAACGGTAAGTCCTTATGCTTATCATGTAGATGTTGAGGATAATCCAAGTCGACTTCGAATATGTATCCAGTTGGAGAATCATCAGGAATTTCGGAAACGACAATATTGGGAACATCAACCCATTTGAATCCTCCGGTTGGTAAATGCTGTGACATGGCCCATCCATAAAGGTTATTGACATCATAATACATCAAGTATTTCTCTTTCTCCTCAGGCTTAAAATCATCCATATATTTGTTATTGGCTTTACTATATCTGTTTGAACATTGACTTATACCACCTCGAATGCCTCTTTCTATGAATAGCAGTATATCTACGTCGGTTATCAGCTCTAATTTCACATTAGTGTATTTTAGCATAGCATCCCATGTTAGGCCTGGCATGGTGTAATAATGTGCTGGATCTAAATTGTATGTCTTCATGCACACTTCTCGAAAGTTCTCAAACACATCAGCCAATAGGAGAACATCAGTCTTAAGGTATAGATCTGAATATTCACCAAGTGTGCTGTCAGTCAGTTTATTGTAGAACGCTTCCTGTGTTGGCAAGTTCCGGAAATCCAATTTATCCCAGTCATCAATAAAATCATATGGGAAGACACCCTTGCGTGTAAGAAGTTTGATAGTGTCATCATCCAATCTCTGCCATACTGATCTTGTAGTGTTTAATCGATGAATCTGAATTTTATGTAGCTGCCGTCCATGTGCTTGGTGAACGAGATATATCTTTCCTTGTTTATTGGCAAGAGATCAACATTTCCTGGGAAAGATGTAGCTATATCCTTAATAATAAAGTGAGCATCATATCCAGATAAATTGTGAAAAATGACTGGAACTATGGAGCAATCTTGGTACATCAGATTGCATGCATTGTGCGCCGGTCCTCGGTATTTTCCTGTTAAAAGAATTTATGAAAAGAAATGAATTGAATTATGCTTCTCAGTATTTACCTGTTAAGTGGCAATGGTCCCGGACTCGTTCCTCATCGGCTGCAAACGTTTTTTCACATATATGGCAGCAAGTATTTTCCATATGTGAACGCCGTTCCTCTTTAGTCAGGGGTTGCATTGGCCTGATGTTCAGCTTTTCCTGTACAGCTATGGAGGCAATTTTTTGCAATTCTAATGCAAACCATTGTTGACAGTCCTTGCCTCGATATGCTCTGTAATATGAGAGATTAGCATCATGTTTGCAGTGGAAATAGAATCCTATGCTGTGAACTTCATGTTCCTGGATTCGCTGTGTATTTTGATCGTTTCCATGAATCGGCTTCAATATTGATTCAAGATCAGCATATACACAAAACGGGACTGGATTCTTATGGTTATAATTCTTATATTCCAACCATTTCTTTTCCTCTGAGGGAAACATAATTCTGCAATCGTTTTGCTTCTCGCATTCGGGAGTGTGTGATGTTAATTTTTCTTCAGAGTAAAAGTAGAGCAAACATCTCTCACATATATACTTTCTACCATCATGTTTCGAAGTTTGCTTCGATATGAGACGCGAAAGATCTTTAATCCAGCAGAAATGATATCTGCTAGCATCATCATCATCATCATCATCATCAGCTTGGTCATAGTCATCTTGCAACATTAAGAGATTTACATGTCGCTCCATCCTGTGTTTCGTAAGTCTAACTGGAACTGTGGTGAAGAAACGCTCTTTCTCTAGGATGAACACGTTTATTGATAAATCGTTCTGGCCTTCAAATTGCGTTATTTGCTTAAGTGTCATGGGAAATGTTATTCCAGTTAAATTTAGCACAGAAGAATAATGTGGATATGATGAGGTCCTATTGGTGTTAATATTGACAGGATATAGCGCTGATGTTATTGCCCACGCGAAGCATGCTTCATCATTATTTTTCACATTAATGCAAGCTTGCTTTAAAGCAATCTCCTTTGGTAGAGGTATATAAAATGATCCGCGAATCGGCTCAAACTTGTTGATATGCACCGCTACATGTATTATAGAATGCAGTGCCCAGCCACTATCTTTTTCCTGGAATTCTTCTAGCTGAGTGTTTATTGGATCCAAAATGTGTGATTTAAACCACTCCTCTAAATTATCATCTGCACTGATTGGAGCAGTTCTCGCTTGGAAATATTTAATGTCTTTTATAATTTCATTGTCAGCATTTTGTTTAATAAATTCACCGCAAAACGTTGTAGCCACTTTAATATGGTGTTGTTGTTTTAATGTATTCTTAATGCGGCGAGCAAGTAATTTGGAAGCATCTTGCATAAACAGCTTAGGATCTAGGTGGCTTATATTCACGATAACACCTGCCCTAATTCTACCTACGAATGCTGTTTTTATTTCTTCCCACTTAACAAAATCACTTCTTATTACTCGTTGATTAATTCCTCTACCTCGATGGGGAGCTTTTATTAGCACTTTCAACGATTTAATTTGAGCAATACAGCTGTGCAAATGTTGTTTCATAGCATTCTTATTACACTTTCGAAATGCTGCTTAATATTTACGAATGTTTCTGTTACACTCTTTAACAATATTGTTTTTATTCACAAAATTTGCATCACTTAAACACTTCAACACATCTTCTCGCAATTTCTTAATTAATGAAAAACTTTCATTTATTACTGTGATAGACATTTTTAATTTTTTTTCTTATTCGGCACTAACACTTTGAATTACTTAGATTGACTGGTGCTCCCCAAGAGTTTGCTTGCGCTTTTATAGCAACGGTTTGTAAACATGAATGATCCTGCTGCTACAATAATCATTGCACAGGATGAATTCCAACGAATTTGCTTACAGGTTGAGATGATATCGAATTACACGATAAAAAATCATTCAAATTAATTTGATTACTTTATTCTGCTGGTCGAATTTGCAAATGAGATTGTTTACATACAAGAAAATGTGAAAATTTGTTTACATTCCAATGAAACGTTTCGATTGGTAAAATTCTTGGAACAATAAAATTTTTGGCTGCCTACAGGAAGTGTGGTATCAAATTACATGAAAAGAATAAATGTGCTGATATTGCTTAAATTTGTTTACAACAGGATGTGAAATTTTGCTTACGAATTCTAATGAAACGTTTCAATCAGTAAAATTCTTGGAATTGAGCTGTTTGCAGTATCAAATTACATTAATCATTCAGCTTAATGTGCTGATATTGCAAATTTGCTTTAAGCAGGATTAAACTTGTTTTGGAATAATGACTATAAATTGAGGAGCTGAAAATCAAGTGTTGATATTACCTAAATTGGTTTACTTTATTCTCATAAGATGATGAAATTACATATAGAAAGATTGTTGGAATGTAGAAAGATTTTATTGAAATAATCAAGTGTTGATATTACCTAAATTTGTTTACTTTATTCTACTCGAGCTGATAGCAAAATTACGTGAAAAAAAGATTAGAGGATTGGTCTGTTGTTCTGAATTTGATTATGATAATATCCAGTGTTTATATAAGAGTTCGAATCATTTGTATTGCAGCTGCAAACTATATGAATTTGTTTACAAGAAGTGTGATGATATTAAATTACATATTGATGCTTTATAAAAATGAAATATTTGCAAGATTTTGCAAACGCACAAAATTACGTGAAAAAAGATAGGTCTGTTGTTCTGAATTTGATTATGATAATATCTAGTGTTTATATAAGAGTTCGAATCATTTGTATTGCAGCTCCAAAACTATACTCGAGCTGATAGCAAAATTACGTGAAAAAAAGATTAGAGGATTGGTCTGTTGTTCTGAATTTGATTATGATAATATCTAGTGTTTATATAAGAGTTCGTATCATTTGTATTGCAGCTGCAAACTATATGAATTTGTTTACAAGAAGTGTGATGATATTAAATTACATATTGATGCTTTATAAAAATGAAATATTTGCAAGATTTTGCAAACGCACAAAATTACGTGAAAAAAGATAGGTCTGTTGTTCTGAATTTGATTATGATAATATCTAGTGTTTATATAAGAGTTCGAATCATTTGTATTGCAGCTCCAAAACTATACTCGAGCTGATAGCAAAATTACGTGAAAAAAAGATTAGAGGATTGGTCTGTTGTTCTGAATTTGATTATGATAATATCTAGTGTTTATATAAGAGTTCGTATCATTTGTATTGCAGCTGCAAACTATATGAATTTGTTTACAAGAAGTGTGATGATATTAAATTACATATTGATGCTTTATAAAAATGAAATATTTGCAAACGCATTATTTTTTTTATCAAGATATGCATAGAAGAAGTTCAAATTATCTAAAGAGTTTAGCTCATTCTGAATCGATTTCTGAAGAGCCACAATGTCAGAAGTAAGTTGCTCTGAAATTTATTATAATATTTTTTTAATAATTAATTTTTTTTCTCCAAATACAGCAACAGCAACAACAAAAACAACAGCAGCAGCAGAGTCAGCGGCAGCAGCAGAGCCAGCAGCAGCGGAGTCAGCAGTGTCGCGAAGCTGTGAGTAATTTTTTTATTATAATTTATAAATATATAATAATTTTCTATAACTCCTAGGTGCTTCATGGGATGAATATGTTGCGAGGGTCGCTTTACAGAACCGAAGGTTTTTATAATGACCTATCGCTAACATTTGTCGCAATAAAAAGGACCATGAAGGCTGAAAAGGTTAGGCTGCGGGCTGCAAGAGCAGAAAAAAAAATGAGCTTCGTCAAATTGACGAGAAATTGGCGAAGCTAAAAAAAATATGTGTGGTGAAAAAATTTTCAAATTTCATTCAGGAGTAATAATAATAATAAGTAATAAATAATAGTATATAATAAAAAACAAAAAAAAAATAAATAAAAAAAAAATATTATGTAAATTATATTAATATTATATTAAATTAATAATAAGTAATAATAATAATTATTATAATTAATAAATAATAGTAATAGAAATAAATAAAAAATAAATAGCGTATATTGTTTTATTTCATTCTGCATATATTATTTCATTCTGCATATATTTCTATAGAAAACATCAACAAATCTAGGTACTTATCTACAACTTCCGCTCCACAAAACCAAGGTGATATCAGAAAACAACAAAAAAAAAAAAACGAGTCGATTTCAAAACAGCAAAAAATCGAGGTGATGTCATGCAGATTTCTACAGTTTCCTTCCTTAAGAAATCTTCAAGTAAGAAAACAGCAAAACTGAGGTGACGTCACGAAGATATCTACAACTTCTCCAGCTAAGAAATCTTCAAGTAAGAAAACAGCAAAACCAAGGCTACATATATCATCCTGATATCTACAATTTCCTTGCTAAGAAATCTTCAAGTAAGAAAACAGCAAAACCGAGATGACCTCATGCTGATATCTACATCTTCTCGGTTAAGAAATTTATGCGCAACATTTTATGTGACGTCATGCAGATATCTACAACTTCTCCAGCTAAGAAATCTTCAAGCAAGAAAACAGCAGAACCACGGCTACATCACGAGGTCATGCTGATATCTAAAACTTGCACTCTAAAGAAAAGAGCAAAACCAAGGCATGCTGCTAGTACCAACCAGCAAAATCAATGCGACGTCATCCTGATATCTACAATTTCCTTGCTAAGAAATCTTCAAGTAAGAAAACAGCAAAACCGAGATGACCTCATGCTGATATCTACATCTTCTCGGTTAAGAAATTTATGCGCAACATTTTATGTGACGTCATGCAGATATCTACAACTTCTCCAGCTAAGAAATCTTCAAGCAAGAAAACAGCAGAACCACGGCTACATCACGAGGTCATGCTGATATCTAAAACTTCCACTCTAAAGAAAACAGCAAAACCAAGGCATGCTGCTAGTACCAACCAGCAAAATCAATGCGACGTCATCCTGATATCTACAATTTCCTTGCTAAGAAATCTTCAAGTAAGAAAACAGCAAAACCGAGATGACCTCATGCTGATATCTACATCTTCTCGGTTAAGAAATTTATGCGCAACATTTTATGTGACGTCATGCAGATATCTACAACTTCTCCAGCTAAGAAATCTTCAAGCAAGAAAACAGCAGAATCACGAGGTCATGCTGATATCTAAAACTTCCACTCTAAAGAAAACAGCAAAACTAAGGCATGCTGTTAGTATCGGCAAATGTAGCTCAGGCAACCTCACAATGGTGCATCCAAGACCCAATGGTGCATCCAAGACATAATCCAGTACAGTCAAAAGCCGATGGTGGATCCAGTACAGTCAACAGCCAATGGTGCATCCAAGGCATAAACCAGTGCCATCAATACACAAACCCACTCAAGCCACCTAGCGACGGTGGCGCCATCTGTGGGTGAGGTTATCTCGTATCCCAAAATTCGAGATGAAAAACTTGGAGGCTACGAGTCTGAGATGAAAAATAAGCGAACTCCTGAAACAAAATTGAAATCCTATGCTATTTCCCTATGCTGGAGAGTGCTGAAAGTGGTCTCGTCTCCCCAAAATGGTCTCGTATCCCCAAGACTCGAGATGAAAAATAAGCGAACTTCAGAAACAAAATCGAAATCCTATGCTATTTCCCTATGCTGGAGAGTGCTTAAAGTGGTCTCGTATCCCTCAAAGTGGTCTCGTATCCCCAACATCCAAGACATAAACCAGTACATCCAAGGCACAAACCCACATTTAGTATGGAATCGAACCACCTAGCGACGGTGGCGCCATCTGTGGGGAAATCCTGGAAGTTAAAACAGTGATCTGGTACTGTCATAGCTTATCTACTAACAATGAATACGGCCAGAAAGTGCGGAGAAAATATGCAATTATTAAGGTAAGCATCGTGAATGTGCTGTATGGCTCACGCTTGAAAACAAACCTAGAGTAAAATTCAATCGTGTAATATGTTTAGTTGTGGTATTACGTGATGCGCTTGTTGTCAAGACTGACCATAGTCCACAGTCAGGGTTGACCAACTGTGATTGATAATTATAACATAAAAATACCAAAAACTAAAATCACCATACTTCACTTACACTTTTTCCGGCTGCGCTAATTTGTCGTATCCCAAAAGCAATCAATCAATAAAACTCACGGAACCATCAAATAAATAAGAACCACTTAATTAATCACGATAATCCCTCTTCAAATAAGAAAAACACTCAAATTACTTTAAAATATAATTCTTTATTACGCGCAAACAAACTGACCTATCTTAATAATATGTCAAGTACTCCGAACCGAAATTTGACACTACCATGATTAAAACCTGTACGGGAACTCACCAGACCAGTCGCTGGTCTTTTATGCCCCCATATTCGGAAGTAAGCTTTGCTCACAACGCGGATATGTAAATAAATGACACAACCTTGTCGTTTGCTCTACCGGGTTTCAGCACCTGAGTCGCTTAGTAAAAGCAATCGCTTTACATAATAATTACCATGCGAAGTTACTTATTGTCATAATATTCGATTGCTTCACTAAGTGGTCATCGCCACCAACTGTTAGACTAATCAACAAAACAATCGACGGTTGCAGAACAATTCCATGCGAGGTATTAGCTGTTGAAAGAATCTTCCGTATATTGGAGCATAACAATCGCTCGTAGGTTTTCGTAGACCCTCTCTAACTTTTGACTTGGCGACAGATCGATCTGCCACCGCATTAACGTCTTTTCTCCAGATTTTAGTACCCCCTACAGATACTCTTGGTTAGAAATTCTTAGTTAGTAACTCTGGAAGTCTTTTAAAGAGTGTGTTTATGGGTATTTCTTAGAAGTCGGCCAACTCCTCAATTCGTTCTAGAAAGGCGGGGGGTTCTCTCCGTGGTTCACTGCCCATTTACAAACTTTCTCCATAATGTTGGCATCGGAAAGAGTCTGGGCAAGTCACCATTATGCTGAATGTTTCTCTTGGAGTCGATTTGAGTACAGGAATTGACAATAGTTTCTTTTGGCATACGTTTGGGTTTCTACGCTTTCTGTCCCTGTCATAGAGTGGGCAGAAATTCAGCCCAATTCCTCCCCAATTCCGACCTTAACATGACTGACTATGACGAATGGTACGGTAATTACTCACGGCGTACCAAAAAAAATGTTAGCTTCACTACTTCGAGCTCGCCGACCAGACTGATTTCCGTGGTCGACTGGCGTGCTTTATATATAGCCGGAGGCTGGAACTTCACAGTGGCTGAGTGGCTGATGCTTCCGCTTGTGCAAGTTGCTTTACACTAAGAAAAGCTTTCAAGCACTTTAAAAAGCTTTTCTTGTGTTTATCTTATGCATGTGATAACGTGCAGCTCATGCAGCAAGTGGCTATGGCATCTTCGTTCGCGTGCCCCAGTTGAATGTTAACTTGAATTTAAACTCAAGTTTCATTTAATTATTCCAGTGGTGGCAAGAATATTCGGGTTCAAATTTGTAACTTCGTTGCAATTTTTGACATCATTTACAAGTATAGGATTCATATTACCACGTCCTGGCTTTGTAAGGGCACTATTGCAGTGTCTTTTAATGCACTTGTTAGAAAATTTGGAGATTATATAATTTTACTTAAATAAAATATACACAGCTCTCTAGCTTTTTATAAAACTTTTAGACAATAAAAACCTCGAAAATTTTATTATTTTTACGTAGATTCACTTCACTATTTAATATGTCAAGTATTCCCACACAGGTGTCCGTCATATATTTTGCCAACCTAGACATCACTGGCCGACCTTGACAGCATCTCACTATTTTTTAAATGCTTATAATTTTTTCATTTGTCACCCAGTCAGTCTGCAATTTTTAGCAAAAATATTCCTTTTGCCCAGACCTTACCAAAGATCTGCTCGGATTTATCAAATTATTCCTTAAACGGAAGTTGTGGGCGAAAGTATAAAATGGCCAACCCGAACGTCATTCACCTACAAATAAAAGGTTGCGGATGGGTGGGCTTTGTTTTGGAGATATTATTTTGTGACAGTTAAATTTACAAATAAATAATTCACTAAACACAACAGATGAGCTCAAACAAAGCCAACTTTGATAGAAAATAATAACTGGTATTTTACTTCAAATAGTCGCAATAGGATTCCAACAGAAAATCCTGCTAGACATTATAGAGTCCAGTAAGACTAACCATATCTAACCATTATTATCACAAATAAACCGTTGGAAATATATGAAAAATCGCACTCTACTTGTCCGGAGCCCCAGAATTGCAAAAACATGGGGTCTCCTTATGCGGGAAAATTTCATAATTCGAATAAAACTACCAATGTTCAATGTACCTGATATGAAGTTGCAGACGATATATTATTTTCCGATACATGCTAATGAAGAGCATTCTCTTGTCCCTGTTCCCAATTGTGTCTCTTGGTGCTTCTAGTGATTGCTGGTATAAGCCATGCGTAACTTTGTCTAGTTTTTTTATCACTATATGTATTATCAAAAGATCCGATGTTTCTGTGAGCAATCCTAAATCTTTCATTCCATACAGACATTCATTGGGTGTGTCGTGCAGGCTCTTAATAGCTGCAGCTGATTCCGCTTGAATTGTTGGTTGTGACAGCAGTCGATTCAATATCTCCGTCAGAAGTGCGCTACTTATTATAATTATTGGTTATTCAGGATACTCCATGCATCCGTTGTAGTTCTCATTGGTTCTTCTGAGTATTGTTTATAGTTTGGTTGTGTATTAGCTGGACGTACAAGTCATGGAACTGTGTCCACTGCAAATAGTTGCCATCTAATATGTGGAGGGGAGTTTTTGGCAATTTAATCAAGTCTTCTTGTGATCTTGATTTATCTTCAAGAATTGATACTTGCTGTTGGAGTGAAATAATTGTAGCTTTCGTCCAGCCATCAAGGTTGTAGAATAGATCTGATTTATACCCAGTGGATTGTCTTCATTGACAGTTTCCCAAATTTGTTGGTCATTGTCAACAATGTCTCTCTGATATTGTTTGAGTATGCCCATTTTTAGTTTGAAGTGATGCCTTGGATGCTGTTGATCCTGCCTTGCCTTTCTTTGGTGTGTTGTGAGCCGAATTAGGGCATTTTACTTGCGTATTAGCTTGCAGGCGTCCACATCCATAGTTTTGCCTTCATATAGCTCCGAGATTAACGAAGGTTGGCGTCCGTTGTCATTTTGTTTAACACTGTCATCGCTCTCATTGTCGTTGCTAACTTCGTCATCATTTAGGTTACCACTGCTGTCATCAGCCTGCTTATTGTTGCTGTTGGATACAGCGCCTGCTGAGCTTGTCATCCCATGATTACCTTGTGTAGTAGTAGCCGTTGTAGCACAAGAGCGTGTCTGTCGTCGGATCTATCTATCTCCGCTTTAACCTGGAGATAAATAGGCCCGCAACTGACACCTCCAGCTGCAAAATCATCTCAGGAATAGAGTGGGTGGCCGCACAGCATTTTGCCGCTAGCGGTCAGCCGGCTGGGGTGGTTCTTGCCACCCACATCCCTTCGATGCTTGTAAGCTGTGCGTATTTCCGCGAAATAAGATACCAACTCCTCTTTTACTTGGACCTCGGACGGACAGACGGACAAATAAAAAAAAGAAAAAAAAAAAAACCCAGTATGACGGCTCGATTCCTTGCCCGCTTCGCTAGTGCAGTCTGCAAACTGTGAAAGAGAAACCTGGGAGAATGTAACAAGGGAAAGAAAATGCGAGCATGTTCAAAGCTGTAAGGATAAAAATAGAAAAATAGCACAACGCCGGACAAATGACTTTCACCCGGAGAGCATTCGACGCAGAGGAGAGACGAGAGAGTGTGAGCTAATGTGGACTCCAGCTGTTGTGGGAGTCCTGGCTTTGACGCGAATGGGCCCCAACGCCCCCATCCACCCTGGCTAAGGTGTCAAAGCCGAAATGTTGTCCTTAGCCCCATGATGTGTATGTGTGTGTATGTGTGTCTACCCCGCAGCCATCACGCCTCCCGTATAAGTACGCCTTAGATCGGCATCAGGCTTGAATAACACCTCATAAAAAAAACAAAAGAAACGAAAGCAAAAAGGGAACCCCAACGGCTGTCTCGGGAAGGCAGGTCTTAGGAATCACCCACCGCAATCACTCTGCCTTTGACATCACATCCATGGTGTACAATGAAAACCTGTAAATAAACTTATGGGTACCAGAGGAGGAAGGCAGGCAAATGGAAAGACACTGTCATACGGTAGCTACTGCTTTCAGTCGTAGCAAAGACAAAAAAAAATTTATTATTCGTTTCTTTATCGTTCACATTTCCTCCGTTCTCACCGGGTATTCTAAACTAAGGACTATGCCCTACTAAACTGAACCTAAAACTAAGCATCTAATGATTATAGAATTTTCGTACAGAGAAACTTCCTAACATAAATGTAAATAGATAATTATGACCAAAAAAAAAACAATCTAAGCAAACGTATGTATACACTCGATATAAAGAAAATTCAAAATAAAACTTACATTGCAACACATGACTTACGAGTGTTCTTCAGATCATTCTACAGCTTCCAGTCAAAATCTGCCAAGCGCCAAAGTGAAAGGGCGAATAAGTTGCCTGCCTCTGACCGCCACCTTTTGCTACTGACCACCATGTAGTCGGGACTATTTACGGGTGTTCCCCCCTGGCTTCTTACCAATTAGCATGTTATGTTCAGCACCGTATACAGACGTAGCCGTGTAAATCTTTGCACCAAACAGGACTTGATCCTTATAAACTTACTCCTGAACGTCGCATGGCTTCCTGGAGTTATTCTACAGATTATCGTCGGGTCACCAATATGCAACTAATTTGTATGATACACATAAGAGGAGAGTATCGTATCGAATTTAAAATTTATAAACTTCACTAATTTATCTTGCTTTTTTTTTCTTTCACAGAGTGTTAATGTTCTCCCTAATATGCAGGTAATTCAATTTTGAATTCGAATTAGTTTAATCAACGATAACTTGAATAATTTCATATTTTCTTTACAGTTTTCCGCAATGAAAATTAAAAAGCGGCACTACGGCACAATACACAGGTAATTAATTTTTAATTACGAATTAATTTTGTCAAAGAAAACTTTAATAATTTCATATTTTCTTCACAGTTTTCCGCAATGAAATTTGGCACAATACACAGGTAGTTAGTTTTTAACTACGAATTAATTTATTAAGGAAAACTTTGATAAATTCATATTTTCTTCACAGTTTTCCGCAATGAAGACACTTTATCTAATTTAAAAATGTTTAATCGAAGAAAACTTTACTAATTTCCAATTCTCTTTACAGTTTCCAGCAATGAATATTAATAAGCGGCACTATGGCACAATACACAGGTAATTAATTTTTAATTACGAATTAATTTTGTCAAAGAAAACTTTAATAATTTCATATTTTCTTCACAGTTTTCCGCAATGAAATTTGGCACAATACACAGGTAATTAATCTTTAACTACGAATTAATTTATTAAGGAAAACTTTAATAATTTCATATTTTCTTTACAGTTTTCCGCAATGAAAATGACGAAGCGACACTCTGGCACAATATACAGGTAATCCATTTTTAGTTACGAATTAATTTAATCGAAGAAAACTTTACTAATTTCATATTTTCTTTACAGTTTTCCGCAATGAAATTTGGCACAATACGCAGGTAATTAATCTTTAACTACGAATTAATTTATTAAGGAAAACTTTAATAATTTCATATTTTCTTTACAGTTTTCCGCAATGAAAATGACGAAGCGACACTCTGGCACAATATACAGGTAATCCATTTTTAGTTACGAATTAATTTAATCGAAGAAAACTTTACTAATTTCATATTCTCTTTACAGTTTTCCGTAATGATATTTAATAATCGACACTTTCTGTAATTTTGAAATGTTTAATCAAAGAAAACTTTACTAATTGCATCTTTTCTTTACAGTTTCCCGCAATGAAGAGTAATCAGCGACACTTTATTTTTCAGATATCCACCTCGGCGTTTTAAACTAGACTGCCTCGATTCCAGCCGTCTCCTCAGATTCGGTCGTTCTTCACTACATCGCCACTGACAGGCGAGGGTTTTTCGTTTCTTTTGTTTTCGATCGGTCGACTGCCGAAATCTTTCCGGGCAGCGGTGCTGCTAGCTAAGTACGGGTGTGCGTGTATCATTTTTAGGCAAAATTGTTGCTACCGATTATTTTATATGGAATTTACTTGGAATTCTTTTTCGGTCGGGCGTGCAAGAGTCTATTGTGTGTGGGTTGGAGTTTTAACGTTTTTGAATATTTTGTTCTTTTTACTTTTTCCTTTTTGTTTGTTTATGATCTGGATTTATATGCGGGTAAGTATGGATATGTTTTCTTTAGCTTTTCTTTTCAGGATTTTTAAAATATGGAGAAGTAGCAGAGAGCTACTTCTTAGAAATGTGCATAGGTATATATATAAATTTTATTTTCAGGATTTTTAATTTGTATGGAGAAGTAGCATAGGGCTACTTCTCGAAAATATTTGGCTTTTATTTTCAGGATTTTTAGTTTGTATGGAGAAGTAGCATAGGGCTACTTCTCGAAAATATTTAGCTTTTATTTTATTTTCTCTTTGTTTTTCTTTTTTTATTCTTTTCAGGAACCCTGCGGAAGTTAGGGGGGGGTTCTCCACAGAAGGTAGAGAATCCGAAAAAAGGTAAAGAGACCGAAGAGGGGGAGGAAAAGGGTAGCGTATGGGGAATACGCTACAGCGTGGGGACGACCCACGGAGATAAGAGTCTCAAGCCGGGCTTTGACACGAGACATCGGTCAGGATAAGCAATAAAGGAAAGTAGGTTCACCCACAACGCGCCCGACGTGGGGACGACCCACCAGAGTCTCAAGCCGGGCATTCGCTAAACCCTAGGTTGTTGAGAAATAGACGTCTCATCTGCGGCCATCATCCTAGCTCGCCTTGAACGAATGGAGGACCTATCGACAGATAGACTTCGTCTATCAACTCGCCTCGGCCAATGAGCTGACCAGGAAGAGGTGCAGCGGTCGGTTTATTACGGATGGGAATGTTAGTCTCGAGGCTACGAATGGTTCGATAACAGGACCCTACTTATGGTTCAGTTTTCTGCTGAATCCGGCCGCAGCACCCCGGAAGCCCCCCCCCCCAGTCCCAAGTGAGGAAATCGCTTCGTAGTAGATAGAATTCATCTATCAACTCACTCAGGATGACGGAAATCCCGCGGACTGCAGCAAGCGGGTTCAAGCTCTACGGAAATTGAGGGGAGGACAGGAAAATAAAATCCCTCAGATGGAGGCTAACCCAGAAGGGGTTCGTACCAAAGACGGAAACTATCTAAACTTGATAGTTTAGAGATAATACGCTACAAAAAAAAAAAAAAAAAAAAAAATGAAGAAAGGACAGGAAAATAAAATCCTTCAGATGAAGGCTAACCCAGAAGGGGTTAGTAGTGTAACATTTACTCAATTACGGTAGAGGTGGGTTGGTTAAATTTTCGAGGCCGGTTTAACAATTGGAATTGCTACGGTAGCTCAGCTATCTATAGTGTACCATGTGGGAGTGGGAAAGCAAAGGGAAAAGGGAAAAGATGGGTCTACTAACAGAAGGTATACCGACCGCTAGGTTGGGTGGGTCCTAAGCGGCACTTTGGTACCCTGTAGTTACCAGATAAGCTGGCCGGATGCCTTTTTAGGGCTACCGGGATCTAATCAACCACATTCGATTGTACTGAGGAAAAAAGAAAAAAAAAATATTTTCCCCCAAAAAGGAGAATTTACTAAAGGCATCTTGAAAGAATGCGAAAGGAGTAGAACTACTACGTGCCTGCTTACGAGAATGAAAATAAAACTTAGCCTATAATAATCATTCACACGATAAAACCGATCTAGTCCGACTGACAATTCGACTAGGAAAATGACTTCTATTATAATACCATTAACATAAAAAAACTAGAGAAACCGCGACAGTGATATTGACGGTGAAAACTGACACTAGACACTAAAATTTGACGCTACCTGCGATTGGTCGTTATTATGTTAACAACAAAAAGAAAATAAATAAATATGACACGCGATCCAACTGTACGTCAACGATACTCAAAAGAAACAATACGAAACAAAGCAACGACATAACGACCCACACAACAAAAGAAATAAATTTCAGCCATTGCTGAAAACAAACAAGAAGGAAAAAAAAATATTTCTCCTTCTATCTCTCTCTTTATCTCTCTCTCTCCACTCTCCGTCGTCCACTCATCAAGGTGTTAACGCTTAAAATCGGCCTAATCGCTTAAGCCTTCGGTCAATCCATACCAATGGTTATCTCTAATAGGGGGAAATTTTATCATTTGGGAAGGGACTGCAATGTCGAAGATCGGAACTTGAAGGTTTCCGTCTCACATTTGCATGATCGTGACAAGCACTCTCTTAGTCAAGGATAAAAATCAAGAAGGATGAACATCGTTCATCAACTTGGCAAGAGACTGAAGTCAACTAATCAAGGAAAGGTGGGAGGTCGGTGATCAAGTGGCTGCTGGTACTCGAGTAAGAAGCCGTAGCGGTGATGTATATAAGGATAAAATCCGAGCGGGACAGTCCAACTAAAACTGAATATCTGCGGGACAACCCAACTACAACTAAATAACTGCGGGACAACCCAAATACAACTAAATATCTGCGGGACAACCCAAATAAAATTAAGTATCTGCGGGACAACCCAACTAAAACTAAATATCTGCGGGACAACCCAACTACAACTAAATAACTGCGGGACAACCCAAATACAACTAAATATCTGCGGGACAACCCAAATAAAACTAAGTATCTGCGGGACAACCCAACTAAAACTAAGTATCTGCGGGACAACCCAACTAAAACTAGAAATCTATACGGGACAGCCCAAATTATACAGTATTATACCCATACTTGAAGTGCCACATGGCCAAATCACAGGGACTCGATAACTATACTAATGCATACGATATGAAAATATTAACTAACTAACCCGTAAAAACCAAACCCAAAATTAATACCTAATCTATAGACAACTATGGTAAGATTAAAGTAACAAATTCATAACTTCTAATTATCTTAACTAGATACACCACAACCAAAATGACTATACTATGAACGGAAGATAGCCAAAGCCTACTTAACTGAAATACGGGTATGATAATCATAACTAAATATCTGATCTCAACTATTATATAGATAAAACTAACTAGCGTTTACATCGCCAGAATCATCACTAATTATCCGAAAATGAGAGAAACCCAAAAATAGCCTAACCATAAAATGATAGTGCTATAACCTAACATAAGTATAATACGAAAGAATAACTAGGATCGTCTACAAATAATCCATATAAGTTACGAATGTTTAAGATACGTCTAAAGATAGATGTACAATGATGTACAAGAGATATTACCGCGCTAACTGTGACACCATTCCTAATATGCTATCGATAATCCAAGATAATCATCAAAATAAGATACGATAGTTATGGCAATCACGAGGAAAATTATACTTAAGATGACTCACAAGTACCTGCTAAATACTAGTAACTATAAAATGCTACAACCTAATATGCGATCAAACTTCGCCGATAACCTAACTTACAGCGATAGCGATACTTAGACTAATCTAGCATGACGATAATGCGACTTAAAAGAAACTCATGTCAAGAGAAGACGATACTTGCGTCACTCTGGATACGGTATCCAAGATAATAAAGACAACTAAAACGGATCCTACGCCAGTGATCAAAACTGTATAAGGATTCTTATTTGCTAGCATAACTGCAATACAGAAAGATAACTATTCTAGTCTAGAGCTAATAAATACGCGATAATGATAACCGAAATAACATGGTGATAAGCAAGATATCTCAAACCAACATCCGAAATAACCGATAGTACGGGCTTCTTCTCGGAACCAGCAGAAGTGAACGGAAATTGAATTCGATACAGTATGCGTCGCATACAACGTTCATCAACCACTAACCGACTTAGCCTCTCATCACTTTACATAGGGAAGGTTCATGGGGACTAATACAAAATAAAGAAGGAAATCAACTGACTTCACCTCGCGTGGGACTCCGCTCCAAGAACGCCGCCTCGGAAATGCATCGATCACTCCAAGTCGGATACCAATCTAGAGGATGCTCAACAGCCATCCTCCCGTCAGAATGATCGAAGCAGCTCCAAACAGAGTCATGGGAGCGGAGCGCCACGCAAGCGCGAAGCCACAGATGGTGAAAGCAGAATTCGAGTCATCAGAACTGCCAAGCTGCATCAAATCAACAAGGACAAGGTCACAATGGATGAACGTCGTTCATCAACTTGTTGAACCGAGACAGCCGTGCGGTTCCTCAGGCAGGCCTGCATCGTGTGGTCAGCTCTTCAGAAGCCGCGAACCAAAGCTTGGCTTCAAGGATGGTACGCGTTGCGCACAAAGCTCGTCGGCCACCGAAGAGACAAGCACTTCAACCTAAAAAAAACTTGAGCTCGAAAACCATTTTGACTTGACCGAAGGTAATTAGCACAAGAGCAATTCAAACATAGCCAAGAGAAGCTCGGTCACGTATCGCAAGATGGCAAAAAGAGAGAGAAAAAAATGGAGCGCCATTTGTAACAACAAACGGACTACCAGAAATAATTATCGAAATTGTAATCGCGCTTTAGTCAAGAGAAGCTTGACTAAAGCCAAGAAAAAACCGCTTGGGCGCCATTTGTAACACAAATGAGCGACCAGAAATATCAAAAGTTAAATGTGAAATGGTAATTGTACTTTAGCCAAGTGATGCCGGACTAAAGACCGGAGAAAAATAAAACCTAATTTGGGCGCCATTTGTAACGACAAATGGGCGACCAGACAAAATCATCAATTAAAACTTGAAAATGCACTAAGACTTTGATCAAGAAAGGCTTGACTAAGCGATCGGAAAAATAAAGTATGAAAATTTTACAGCAAAACCAAAGCTTGTATAGGAATGAATAATATTGATTGCACTTTAGCCAAGAGAAGGTTGACTAAAGGCCAGAAAAAATCCATTTGGGCGCCATTTGTAGCACAAGAGCGTGTCTGTCGTCGGATCTATCTATCTCCGCTTTGACCTGGAGATAAATAGGCCCGCAACTGACACCTCCAGCTGCAAAATCATCTCAGGAATAGAGTGGGTGGCCGCACAGCATTTTGCCGCTAGCGGTCAGCCGGCTGGGGTGGTTCTTGCCACCCACATCCCTTCGATGCTTGTAAGCTGTGCGTATTTCCGCGAAATAAGATACCAACTCCTCTTTTACTTGGACCTCGGACGGACAGACGGACAAATAAAAAAAAGAAAAAAAAAAAACCCAGTATGACGGCTCGATTCCTTGCCCGCTTCGCTAGTGCAGTCTGCAAACTGTGAAAGAGAAACCTGGGAGAATGTAACAAGGGAAAGAAAATGCGAGCATGTTCAAAGCTGTAAGGATAAAAATAGAAAAATAGCACAACGCCGGACAATTGACTTTCACCCGGAGAGCATTCGACGCAGAGAAGAGACGAGAGAGTGTGAGCTAATGTGGACTCCAGCTGTTGTGGGAGTCCTGGCTTTGACGCGAATGGGCCCCAACGCCCCCATCCACCCTGGCTAAGGTGTCAAAGCCGAAATGTTGTCCTTAGCCCCATGATGTGTATGTGTGTGTGTGTGTGTCTACCCCGCAGCCATCACGCCTCCCGTATAAGTACGCCTTAGATCGGCATCAGGCTTGAATAACACCTCATAAAAAAAAAAGAAACGAAAGCAAAAAGGGAACCCCAACGACTGTCTCGGGAAGGCAGGTCTTAGGAATCACCCACCGCAATCACTCTGCCTTTGACATCACATCCATGGTGTACAATGAAAACCTGTAAATAAACTTATGGGTACCAGAGGAGGAAGGCAGGCAAATGGAAAGACACTGTCATACGGTAGCTACTGCTTTCAGTCGTAGCAAAGACAAAAAAAAATTTATTATTCGTTTCTTTATCGTTCACATTTCCTCCGTTCTCACCGGGTATTCTTAACTAAGGACGAGGCCCTACTAAACTGCACCTAAAACTAAGCATCTAATGATTATAGAATTTTCGTACAGAGAAACTTCCTAACATAAATGTAAATAGATAATTATGACCAAAAAAAAAACAATCTAAGCAAACGTATGTATACACTCGATATAAAGAAAATTCAAAATAAAACTTACATTGCAACACATGACTTACGAGTGTTCTTCAGATCATTCTACAGCTTCCAGTCAAAATCTGCCAAGCGCCAAAGTGAAAGGGCGAATAAGTTGCCTGCCTCTGACCGCCACCTTTTGCTACTGACCACCATGTAGTCGGGACTATTTACGGGTGTTCCCCCCTGGCTTCTTACCAATTAGCATGTTATGTTCAGCACCGTATACAGACGTAGCCGTGTAAATCTTTGCACCAAACAGGACTTGATCCTTATAAACTTACTCCTGAACGTCGCATGGCTTCCTGGAGTTATTCTACAGATTATCGCCGGGTCACCAATATGCAACTAATTTGTATGATACACATAAGAGGAGAGTATCGTATCGAATTTAAAATTTATAAACTTCACTAATTTATCTTGCTTTTTTTTTCTTTCACAGAGTGTTAATGTTCTCCCTAATATGCAGGTAATTCAATTTTGAATTCGAATTAGTTTAATCAACGATAACTTGAATAATTTCATATTTTCTTTACAGTTTTCCGCAATGAAAATTAAAAAGCGGCACTACGGCACAATACACAGGTAATTAATTTTTAATTACGAATTAATTTTGTCAAAGAAAACTTTAATAATTTCATATTTTCTTCACAGTTTTCCGCAATGAAATTTGGCACAATACACAGGTAGTTAGTTTTTAACTACGAATTAATTTATTAAGGAAAACTTTGATAAATTCATATTTTCTTCACAGTTTTCCGCAATGAAGACACTTTATCTAATTTAAAAATGTTTAATCGAAGAAAACTTTACTAATTTCCAATTCTCTTTACAGTTTCCAGCAATGAACATTAATAAGCGGCACTATGGCACAATACACAGGTAATTAATTTTTAATTACGAATTAATTTTGTCAAAGAAAACTTTAATAATTTCATATTTTCTTCACAGTTTTCCGCAATGAAATTTGGCACAATACACAGGTAATTAATCTTTAACTACGAATTAATTTATTAAGGAAAACTTTAATAATTTCATATTTTCTTTACAGTTTTCCGCAATGAAAATGACGAAGCGACACTCTGGCACAATATACAGGTAATCCATTTTTAGTTACGAATTAATTTAATCGAAGAAAACTTTACTAATTTCATATTTTCTTTACAGTTTTCCGCAATGAAATTTGGCACAATACGCAGGTAATTAATCTTTAACTACGAATTAATTTATTAAGGAAAACTTTAATAATTTCATATTTTCTTTACAGTTTTCCGCAATGAAAATGACGAAGCGACACTCTGGCACAATATACAGGTAATCCATTTTTAGTTACGAATTAATTTAATCGAAGAAAACTTTACTAATTTCATATTCTCTTTACAGTTTTCCGTAATGAAATTTAATAATCGACACTTTCTGTAATTTTGAAATGTTTAATCAAAGAAAACTTTACTAATTGCATCTTTTCTTTACAGTTTCCCGCAATGAAGAGTAATCAGCGACACTTTATTTTTCAGATATCCACCTCGGCGTTTTAAACTAGACTGCCTCGATTCCAGCCGTCTCCTCAGATTCGGTCGTTCTTCACTACATCGCCACTGACAGGCGAGGGTTTTTCGTTTCTTTTGTTTTCGATCGGTCGACTGCCGAAATCTTTCCGGGCAGCGGTGCTGCTAGCTAAGTACGGGTGTGCGTGTATCATTTTTAGGCAAAATTGTTGCTACCGATTATTTTATATGGAATTTACTTGGAATTCTTTTTCGGTCGGGCGTGCAAGAGTCTATTGTGTGTGGGTATCACGCGATATTTTACGGCTAGGCGAATTGCCGTTTTTTCGTCTCCTGGAGGTTGGTGACTAGCGGTAAGTTTTTACATAGAAATTGTAAATTGTGCGTGTTTTGTCCAATTTGGAGTTTTAACGTTTTTGAATATTTTGTTCTTTTTACTTTTTCCTTTTTGTTTGTTTATGATCTGGATTTATATGCGGGTAAGTATGGATATGTTTTCTTTAGCTTTTCTTTTCAGGATTTTTAAAATATGGAGAAGTAGCAGAGGGCTACTTCTTAGAAATGTGCATAGGTATATATATAAATTTTATTTTCAGGATTTTTAATTTGTATGGAGAAGTAGAATAGGGCTACTTCTCGAAAATATTTGGCTTTTATTTTCAGGATTTTTAGTTTGTATGGAGAAGTAGCATAGGGCTACTTCTCGAAAATATTTAGCTTTTATTTTATTTTCTCTTTGTTTTTCTTTTTTTATTCTTTTCAGGAACCCTGCGGAAGTTAGGGGGGGTTCTCCACAGAAGGTAGAGAATCCGAAAAAAGGTAAAGAGACCGAAGAGGGGGAGGAAAAGGTTAGCGTATGGGGAATACGCTACACCGTGGATACGCTCTTCGCTTGATGTTCCAATAATAAACTAACTGGTTAGTGTAAGATACATTTTTTTTGCGATGTAATCTCCAGTCTGATGAATCCTTTCCGAAATTTATTAGGAATTTTTCTAGTTTTCCGCCAACGTCGTTCTGTTCTTGCAGCATATGTTGAACTTCTGCATCAGCCATGGTTCAACTTCGGATCCAACTTCTTGAATTTAGCCTTTGTTTTGATCCTCTATAATGTGCAGCAGTAATAGGCTGCTGTTATCAATTCACTTTTGATGCTGATGTCTGTGGCTTTCCTCGCTATGGAAGTAGTGTAGTGCAATTCTCTTAATATAGAATCACGTCTGGGTCACCAAATGCGGAGCAAGATGATATTTGGATATTGTGTAGGGGGGGCTTAGAAAAGCTTAACTTGAAATTGTCGACCAAGGTTTCCTATGAGCTTTCCCCGCCATCTTGAAAAAATAAATAAATAAATTTAGTTTTTTTGTGATAGCTCGGCTCTCCGTCGTAATACGAAGATTGTTATTACATACATTTTTCTTGCTTTTTTTACGCTGTACTGTGTATTTAAGTGGTATGAATTTTTCACCTAGCATTGATTGTTGTTGAGATACCGGACGAGAAAGCCAAAATTAAGAGACTGTAGCGTGTTTTTTACTGTTTCCTTCTTTCTCGTCATACATATCGAAAAAGTGTCCATTATCGCCATAATGTGTAGTAGTCAGAAAGTAAAACATTAAAAGACAGTAGAGGAAAATATTAAAGTACAATATAAATAAATAAAACAATAAAATTATGAATCACGTGCATGAAATTTATTAGTAAATAATAGTTTTTGTGTTGTCGAAGGTGGAAATGAATGGAGGTCCGTTTTTAATATCTCTACTCTTCTTCGTTTCGACGGTCCTGGTTCACAGTCTCCCTGTTCGGAATACTCATCTGTTTATTTTTATGGAATTTTATGTTTTTTTTTATTTCTATTTCTAACTTATATGATATGAGATATTCAACAAGAGGTGCACTTTTAGATTGGACTCAATGGCGATCAAACCGATGCCAGGTTGGGGTAAACTCCCCCACTAAGTGGGAAATGCAAACGACCCAGAATTGCACTAAGTATTTACCTGACGAAACCATGAATTGTAGCAGATTTTTTTTTCTTTTTTCAATAGACAATAGCTGTGTTGAAACGAACGATAGTAGCTTGCACGATTTTTTTGTCAAACTTTCATAGTTCCTACCTTTAACGTTTCAGCTTTTATCAAATAAATGCAGTTTTTCATTAACTGTGAAATTCAGCATGACGATTAGTATTAGATCAAAAGGTAGATATATTTTTAATAACATGTAGATAAATAATCCTTGTTATTATGTCCAACGCTTTTGATATTCGCTTTACTGCAAATAAGATTCGAAATTCGAGATAATTTATTATATATATATTTATTTCTATTGAGTCCAAGCATTGTACGAAATTATTGTCCACTTTTTTGATAGGGGCGACCAACTACTGAAATGACATCTACGCTAGCAGTCATCTTTGATGGGGACTATATCCGACACCACATTTGGCATTTTCCACAGCAAAGTTAGCTGTCATTTCCTTCAAAAAGCCTTGGTAATGTTAACAAAAAATGTAAGCAAAAATCAAAAGATTGGGGAGCTTTACCTAGAATAAAAAATTTAATATATCTTCTGAGTTGTGATGATAAAGTGAATATATCCTAGCTGAATATAAATTAAATTTAAGTTACCAACTCCTTTGCATATTAATCTCATATGGATGACGCAGGAGTTTGTTTGCATAAAATTGCAAATCACTGTATATTGTGTGCTCTCAACGACACCAGTATCTTCTCCTTGATCCAAAAATTTTTACGTATCCCGAATTTTAATGAGCTCTCGAAAAGTTTTTTGTCAATTTCAAAGTCATGTGTGATTTCCTTCTCCATGTTAAAAATTTTACCCTTTAAATTTATTCAACCAGTTTTGTCAGTTAAGCAAAATATCCTTACCACGTACCTAATACAAAAAAAAACACACTTCGAAGTCTCCTTGTGAGGGAAAGTAGCAAATCACCCTATTCATGAAGGAGGCTTGCAGGAAATAGTCCAAGAAGCCGTCTCCTCATCTGGTTCTCTTAAGATTGAGCTTAGAGAAAATCTACTTTTCAACTCATCCTTTCTCAATGAATTGGGTTTTTATTGGTTTAAGTTTCTTTTTTACAGAAAAATTCCAAAAAATTAATGGATTTCCAAAACTGATTGCTACAAGAAGATAGTAAATAAAAACCTTTCATGATTTTCAATTCTTTGATTGGATTTCACTGCAAACATTTTCTATTCGATAAAAAGAGTTGGAACAAGTCGCTATGTTTGATATCGGCAAGATTTTAATGGAGGAATGTGCTGTTTTTATGGAAATATTAACTTTCATAGTTGCTGATAAAACTGAAAATGCTGTTAGTGAAGTAGAGTATGGTAAGAAATGGAGTTGCATATGTTCACGTATTATAGAAAACAAGGTATAATTCTTCATACGAGACCTATATACTGTATTGAAGTAGAGAAATGTAGTTGTGATCTGCTGTTTATATGATTGAATGTGAATTATACGTATACGATGCAGAGCAGATGCTCGTTTACGTTTAATATTTCTTTTAATCTTTTTTTTTTAATAACGATAAAGAAATCGATCTGAATTACACCACAACTATATATGAAACCTTCTCTATAGCGTGAAATAAATACTATAATATGCTCAGTGAAACCATATGCAAAGTTAATATTTCCCGTAATTTAAAGATGGCAACTTTTTGTCTTTCCTGCGATATCATATCTCCAGAGTGGCATTATAGTTTTGTGTGCTACTAACCTCGTTTAAATATCCAATTAAAAAGCGTACTTCTCTCTAAACTCTCACGTTTGAATAGAATAACGCTCGGTTGATACCATGAAATAAGTTTGGCTTTCACTCAAAGATTTGAATTTTGTCCAAATGTATTTATCTATTTATGGTTGCCAATCGTCAGACAATGTGGACGAAAATCCTTTACTCCTTTTCTTCAAGCGTTCACTGAACCCAGTTTTGTATAACTTAAGTATCCCCTGAATGGAGGGATATAAGCGTATACATATGGATATGAACAATTGAAAAATGGAAACAAGTCGCGCGTGATGGGAATACCTTAAAGTCGGAAGGGATCCCAATTTCCTGGATTTCTTTGAATTTATGAATTCTTATAAGTTTTTCTGGGATTTCTTGAATCTTCAACTTTGATGTATGTATGAGGAAATTGAAAATAGCAAGGGAAAAGTACTCTGTAAAAGTAGAGGAACTTGCGGTATTGTTGGAAATTTCTGACAATCTAAAAACAATTTAGTTGGCTCTGTTTGCCTTTTATTGAGACAATTTTAAAAGCTGAAAAGGTAAACCAATATGCAATAATCATATCCATACGGATAGAAAAACGTAATTCATATTTATATTTTTTAATTTTTAAGCAACCATTTACTACCTTCATATATTAGAATTATATAGAATATATATTAGAAATTTAGTTATTTATATATTTACAACTTCATCAAAGATCTAATTACTGAGTTTACAAAAAGTATAAAAGTATGCATAACAATGTAATGACAAAAGGTAGGTATACATAACAAATAATAAGATGAAAAGCAACTCTAATTAAGTTGATCTCTTATTTGACATTTTGAAAGAAACTGGTGGTTAAAGAGACGAGACATTGCTGAAATCGGCTCGTACATGCCATAGTTTGTACGATGCTGGAGAACATCGGAGAAGTCGTAGTTCCTCAAGAAACTCGCAGGAACAGATATATTGAGAGTATTTAAATCTCAGGGGAATTTATCACTCCTGGTATACACTGAAACGCAAAACAACTCTGGAAGTTTTTCGTTTATTCTCAAGAGAATCCAAAGGAAAACGTTTAAGCTTTCCAACATATGGAGGTAGAATAATAGGGTTATCCCAATGAAGTCCACAAAGTGTAAAATGAACGAATCTCCGCTGCACAGCCTCAATGCGACTTATGTATACAACACCGAAGGGAGATCAAACCGGCCTGGCATACTCGAAAATAAGTCTAACGAATGTGCAGTAAAAGCACTTCGTTATGAAGGGATTATTAAACTCTGATTGGCCCAGCGCTGATCAAATAAATTATCCCACGTTGCGTCGTATTCATTCTGAGGGAATACGTATCTGACCTAAAAATTCTACCATGCGAACTCCAGATGCAGCAGTTTTTCTTGATTACACGAGCATGTACGTACCTACCACCACTTGTATGTATGTACCTATCTCGTGCTACTCAACTTTCAAGTGAAAATTTGCATTCTTACAATATATTGCGAATTAAGCACTTTATTGTAATTTTTAGTTTAATTTCCAAGGCCAAATTTTTGCATAAATAGGATAATAAAATGTACATAATGTTACATTAAAATAAATCATCAACCAGTAAAGAAGGCGGTTTTACTGAACAAACTCCTTTGAACATCTCTTTACAAAACCCATAATAGCATTAGGCCTGGCAACGATTGCGTTCATATGATCCTCGAAGGAAATACGAGTATCAAGGAAGATACCAAAATCTTTGGTTTTGTCAAGTCTAGTTAATAAGCATACCCAAAGTATAATTGAAGTCCAATGGCCTCCTTTTACGAGAAAAGACATAGGAGTAGTACATTTACTGATATTAAGAGGAAGACAGGTAATAGCACACCATTTATGAAAGGTGTCTAAGAACGAGTTTAAGACTCCACACTCAGAAGCAATGCGGAAAATTTTGGCATCGTAAGCATAGCACAGTATTCTTGAATTAGCCAAAAACAGAGATACATCATTACTGTAAATTATAAAAAGAAGTGGTCCCGAATGGCTACCTTGAGGAACGCCAGAAATATTATCTATTTCGTCAGAAAGAGCTGCGCGGAATATAGCTCGCTGCATGCGATCCGATAAATAAAAGCGAAACCAATTGACAAAGACAGTAGGAAAACCAAAAATAGTCAACTTTTGAAGTAAGATTGTGATTAATTCGGTCGAAAGCTTTACTAAAATCCGTGAAAATGCAATCGACTTACTTTCTGCTTTCAATAGCAGAAATTAGTAAACTCTAACAAATTAGTCGTTTAGTAGCTTCATAAAGCCATGCTGAAAGCAACATAGGAAAGGTTTGCTGTGGAAGTATAAAACATCGCAAATCAGGGCTACAAATATCTTATCAATACAACTTATGTAAATTAGCAACAGGTCTTTAGTTACAAATGTCGCACTTGTTTCCATTCTTGTTCGAAGGAATAATCAAAGAAAACACCACAGGTTAAATAAACAACACAACATTTTATGAACGTTAAAGGGGCAACATTCGGACCACTAGAAAAACTATCAGCTATACTTGAAATATACTTAGAGATAGACACTTCGTCGAACAACATGACTTAAGATTGGAGAATAATCAGCGGAAGCTTCGTCAAATGGGTAAAGTCGTTCACAGTGGCTATCACAGAAGGCAGTTTTAAAAAAGTCAGCAAAGAGATTGGCAATCTCCAAGGAATTAAGGAATATATATCCATCACAGTTGCATTTAGAGTTCACAAACTTCCAAAACTGCTTAGGTTCAGTACGCAAGGTCGACCTCATTCTATATATATACACCCGTTGTACGATTCATTCAAACACGGTGTACTAAGTACGCAAATTAAAATAAGTTACGTAATCAGAATCACTCCTTAAGAGACAGAACCCAATTCGAAGTACAATACGAAGTAGCAAATGGTACGCAATGAATAAAACAAAGAAATAATATGTCATAAAGCAAGTTCACAGCTTTATCAATGTGGTCATGTGGTCAGAACACTGGTCCAGTCACAAGCGGATAGCCATTCATTCATTATCTTAAAATCAGCATTTTTAAAGTTATAATAATACTCGTAGTTACTAGAAGCATTAGATGATGAAGTTACAGGATCAAAAAACATGACGACATGTTTCAGGAACCATAGGAGTTAAACAATGCTTGATGAGAAACAATAATAGGTCAAGAGATCTTCCAGAGTCATTGTGACAAACCGCTAGACTGCATTAGACCTGAAGAAATATTGTTGTCCATAAAAGGTATGGCTTGTTCAGTAGTCGCCGAAAAACATAGCAGCAAGCCCTCATCAGCATGAGAGTGTAGCCAGTCAACAGCAAATTAAAATCACCAAAACCTTCCGATACAAGAAGCCAGCAAGAAATATCTCACCTGATGAGCATGGAGGGATATAAAATGTAGTAATATATACGTTTTTGTGTGAAAGCCTGAGAGCCACACTTATAAACTCCAGATCGTAGAACTCAACAAAGTCGATTGACATGCATGGAAGGCCGCAACGAAGGGCGTAACGTACTCCACCTCCAACAGGAGCATCCAGAGATAGACGATGGTGGTCACAGCGAAACACCAAGAACTCGGGACCAAAAAGCTCTTCATCTGCAATCTTTCCACCAGCCAAGTCTAAATCTAAATCAAGCAGACCACGTCGAAACAGAAATTCGTCGAACTTGTAAAAAGGGAAGTCGTCTTGGAACGAAGGCCAGTTACATTGGCATAGTAGACGGAGATTACGCTAACAAATTTTTTGCCATAATAGAAGATCCAGAACATCCCTTTGGAATTAATTCACGCACGATGGAATTACAGGGCCATACATCAGGAGAGAGGACCACCTAAAACAGATTTTCCGGAACTAAAATCCTGAAGGACGAAAAGAATTTGCGTGTCTCACGATCATGTCGAGCAGATATTTTTTTACAGGCAATCAAAGAGCTCGGAGTGCTTCGGTATTGACAGGATGTGGAGGCACTATCCGCAACCAAAGCAGACCGTAAAATACTGACTTCCGAAACGGAAGCTTTCGTCCCTTTGTCAAACAATCCGTCCAAATTAGGAGACACCACATTATCCGCGACTGAGGATTCAATCCCGCCAATGGAGGCCCCATCGGTATCCAGAGGAATTTTCTGTCGAGCTACAGATAACTCGAGGCAGTAGTAATATTGTTTGAACGGTTGCAATGGTTCCTATGTCCCTGGCGATGAGCTAATTTTGCTGGGAAAAAATTCTCGGAGGAGGAAGGAGTTGAAATATAAAAATCCTGCTGAGTAGGAGAAGTCTGTAAGGTCAGGCTCTAGAGTTTCAGAACTACGAGACTCTTTTAAAGTTAAATTCCCAATGTCATGAGCCAGAGAACCGAAAAGCGCAGAATTCTTCAGTACGATCGATGAACAAGAACCGATATCGCCATTGACCTGCTTAATAGTGCAGCTAATATATGACTATCAGAACCAGCTTAACACAAGCTCGCTGCATGGACACGTTTAATAAATAAACGGTCAACACTACATGCGTTTTAGACCAAACGCCAGATAAAATAACATGCAATGCGACAGAGAACAAAAATATAAAAATCTAAATTAAATCTAACTAAAAAGATTAAATATTATATAGACGTTTCTTTAAGACATGCTTAGAGTCGTCAACAACAAAATACTCAGCCAAATTATTAATAGTAATGTACATGCGATTAATAGGTTCATAAATGCCATAATTAGACCTTGAGGAATTGACATGCAATAGAGGTAGCCTTCTTAAATTGTGACTATTATCACGGAAAGAAAGTTTGTCAAGTAACAACGGGGAATCAATATTCGTGCTTAAGAGTTGGTGAACAAAAGTTGCATCGGCAACCATGCGACGTTTCTCAAGTGAATGCATATTCAAAAGCTGCAAGCGATCCTCATAGGGTGGAAGAATCAATGAATTATTCCAGGGTAGGTGCCTGAGTGCAAATCGTAAAAAGTTTCTCTGAACAGACTCAATGCGCTCGATGTGTGAACTGTAAAACGGAGACCAGACCTGGCTAGCGTATTCAAGAAGTGGTCTCACAAAGCAAGTGTACAAACGCAATGTTATAGTAGGATTCGAAAACTCTCGGGACCAACGTTTTATGAAACCCAGCATAGAACTACTTTTTGATACCATGAAGTTTATATAGGAGATAAAATTCAATCTGTGGTCACATTTGACACTCAAGTCATAGACAGAGTCCACCCAGCGAATCGAGGAATTCGAGAACTCATAATAATAAGTGATTGGTGTCTGATTCCTATGGAATGTCATAACTTCACATTTGTCGATATTGAGTACCAAATTATTGCTCTCGCACAAATTGTAAAATTCTTCAAGGTCATCTTGTACCTGTTCACAAGCGTGAACGGATTTAATCCGAGCGAAAAGCTTAATATCGTCAGCATAAATCAAGACTTTAGAGTACCTCACAACAGATACAATGTCGTCAATAGACAGAATAAAGAACAACGGGCCCAAATGACTCCCTTGAGGTACGCCAGATGAAGCCCTCAAGACTCTAGAGAAGGAATGGCGAAATAAGATTTGGTATGTTCTGTTATCTAAATAAGACTCTGTCCATTTTAGAAATGTTGAGGGAAACCCATACTTTTCCATTTTAAGGAGTATCACGGAGTGAGATTACTTGTCGAACGCTTTACTAAAGTCTGTATAAATACAATCTGTCTGATAGCCTTTTGCTAATCCGCCAACGGTATCAGAGTCAAATTCCAGCAAGTTAGTAGCTGTAGACCTACCCGAAATAAACCCATGTTGGTTTGAAGAAAGCAAATTCTTACAGGAAGTTGATAGTTGACAGTAAATGATAGATTCGAATAACTTGGGCATGCAAGATAATTTTGTAATAGGCCTATAGTTAGAAATTTCATTTTTACTACCTTTTTTGTGGATAGGTTGATAAAAGAATTTTTCCATAGCTGGGGGAAACAACCACTATCGAGCGATTTTTGGAAAATAATTCTCAGCGGAGCCACCACTGCAAGGCAGCATGACTTGAAGAAGGCAGGAGGGATCCCATCAGGACCAGTTGTGAAGTCACTTGGAAGCCCATTAATATGATCTAATATATCCTCTTCTGAAATTGAAGGGATAGTGAATAAAACGTTACGACAGTCGTTCATATGACTGAAGTTGCTATTTTGAGGCTGAAAATTTGACGAGGCAAAGGCATTGTCAAAAAAAGAAGCAAACATATCGCAAATTTTAGACGAATCATCACTAGGAGAATCCTTGTACCTCATGGTATTGGGATAGTTGTCCGTTCTTTTCTTCATATTAATTAACTTAAAAAAGATGCGTGGCTCACTAAATAATTTCGTACGCATGCTGTGAACATACTCATCGTAAAGTGTATAGGAAAGTTCTTTGAAGTCATTATATGATGTGAGGAAGTTGTTGTGACTTATAATGTCCTTATCCCTCATATAACTTTTCCACAATTTATTCTTTCTATTTTTCAGACTCCTCAGTTCTTTATTGAACCATGGTGGAGATGTTTTAGAGAGCCGCTGACGCTCGCAAGGAACGTGAGAGGAAAATAAATCGAAAAGAATTATGTAAAATTTAGAAACGTCTTCGTCAACATTATTGTTGAAGTCAATAGATGTAAGTCTACTGGAAAGTTCCGGAAAGTTCGCCTTTCTAAAATTGAAAAAGTATTGTGTTTCATCACAATTTGTTAAGTTTTCGGTTTCATAGCAATATGTAATTAGTAGAGGGGGGTGATATTTATCAAGAGTAGACATTCTCACTGCGCTATGCTCAACTATGAAAATACCAGATCTAACTGCCTTCCCCTGTCATATCCTCTGTGATAGGTAAAGCTAGCCCGCTATTAGCACTGGACGTTAAAAACGCATCACATGATATTATCACAGAGTGAAGATTGTCTAATGTGCTCGATACAGGCGAAATTTTTGATGAGATATTTTGATTTTTTTCCAGTATCGCAACCGAATTGGAATTCAACGTGTCAGTCAAGCTGTTCAAGCGGTTCAAGAAGTGTACGTTATCATAAAATTGTTGGAAGTAAGACAGATCAGATGAAAACGGTTTGATTTTATCAAATATAAGGGACTGGTCCCCACAGTTTGCTTCCGAAAAAATTTTCATGAGTCTTAGGATGTGGCAAGGATTAATTTCAATGCATTCACTACAGGTGATGCGTGCAGAAGACGAAGGTAATTTATTTCGCTTTAAGCATGTACCACGGAAAATATTGTGTCGTGTCCCTAAAGCAATCGAACGATAATCCAACGATTTATTCTAATAAAACTACTTGAAAATGACAACACTCGAGTTACTCACATATAATCTGCCCCTAAAGATTCCCCACTTGCATCAGTGATTACCGTAAATTCCTTTGTGAAATCCGGGTATATCAAGAGTGGTGGTGTAGTAAGAATTTCCTTGACACGACTGAAAGCCTTTTCACACTCGAGTCCCCATGTGAACTTAACGCTTTTCTTTAATAAACTATTAATGGGTGCCAATATTTTTGAAAAATTCGGAACAAATTTCCGATAATAATTGGCTAGCCCTAAAAAAGATTGAACCTGACGAACAGTTTTTGGTTTTGGGAAATTTTGCACTACTTCTACTAACCGTTTATCAGGCTTTACCCCTTGTTCTGAACAAATATGGCCCAGGTACACTACCTCTTTCCTTAAAAACTGACATTTTGAAGGCTGCAACTGAAGGTTGTGTTCTCTGAAGCGCTGAAAAACTTCTCGTAGTTTGCTGTTATGTTCGTCCAAACTCTTAGCAAATATCACTACATCGTCGAGATACACGAAGCATTTAATCCCTTGAAGTCCCGTTAGAATTCCGTTCAGTAGAGATTGAAAAAATGGGGGGGCCGTTTTTAAACCAAATGGTAATCGTTTATAATGAAAATGATTAAAATTGGTACTAAACGCCGTTTTTTCTCTGTCTTTTGGGTCGATTAATACTTGGTGGTACCCGTTAGCTAAATCTAACGTGGTGAAGTATCTAGAATGCCCCAAACGATCTAAGATGTCCTCAATTCGGGGAAGGGGATAAGAAAAGGGGATGCAGACTTTGTTTAGTTCTCTGAAGTCTACACATAGCCGATACTTTCTTTTACCGTTATCATCTACTCCTTTCTTAGGAATTAGAAGTACGGGGAAATTAAATGGACTGTTGCTGGGTTCGATGATATCGTCCTCGAGTAATTTTTTGAGTTGTTCCTGACACTCTTCTCGATGGGCTTCTGGCATGCGATATTGTTTTTTGTGTATGGGGGCCGTATTAGCCATTAACGGTAACTTAAAGGTCTTCGTCGGGGTGTATGACAATTTATCGCCTGGCAAATGAAAGATATCACTGTATTCGTAGCAAATATGGGTTACTGCTTCCCTTTCTTCGAAGTTAAGGTCTTCTCCCAGCACCAGTGATTCCTTCATTAGCTTGAGCCGTTGTTGGCGATTATCAATCTTACCCTTATCCCGTCCTAGTGGATGCACAGTATACTTACTCAATTTTTCACGCCTCGGCCTGAAATTCTCTAGTTCAACGGATTCCCTTCCTGCGTTAATAATACCTACCCACGCTTTACCGTTCCTTGGCTTAATTATAGCATTCCCACAATACACTCCTGGCGTAATTTCTTCCGCCATGCATACTAAATCTTCCTCACCTGTGACAGGAATTTCCAATAACCGCTCTGTTCTTGGGTTCAACTTAATTCTTGTCCCCTGAGTGTTTTTACTCTTTCCTAAGTAATACTTTTCCTTTCGCTGTGTAAGATGTACCTTTTCGCTCTGAGCCTCTGCGTAAGCTTTAGCTTTAGAGGGGTCGCGCTGGGCTTCCATGCGAGGAATTTCCAGCTCCTTTTCCCTTCTTCCTGCTACACCTTCTTGTTCTCTGCTTCCCCTCGGTTTAGTCCTATTGATGGGTGCTTCTTGAGAATCTTCTTGATTCGTTCCCGTGCTAAGGGACTCGACCAATTGTACGAAAGGCCACTTCTCAGCTGTTAGAGCTAGCTGTACCTCATCTTCTTTTGGAAAAGTCATCTTTCTTTCTTTTATTTCACCAAATGCGCCCTTGGCTGCTGGAAGAATCTTCCTTATATTGGGCCACAACAATTGCCGTAAACTCCATCACATGCTACCACCTCCTTGCTACAGATCTTAGTGCAGTAGGTATTTCAAAGTGCCATTACAAACAAATTAATGAATTTTATGTAACTGGCAGTACAATTCGAGGAAATTAATGTTAAATTTGGTTGATGAAATTGATAATTTACAACTAGTCTCGCAAATTTACTGGTTTTCGTATGTGGTTAATTTCTCTTATCGTAATTCTGTGTTACGGGCAACAAAAGTCCAGCTCAACCAATGGATCGAGTATGCGATGAAGTGAGATCCTCGTCTTTCGTTAATTGAGCATTATGGATTAAAAAACTTAAAAAAAAAGCCTAAATCCTGTAGAAAGAAATTCGGACTTTTTCAATGATCTGTGTAGATCTATAGTGCAATTCCGTACTTCCAAATAATTACTAAATTTTGCAGTAAGAATTATGGAATAATCTGTTGCCCATTTGAATAGGGAAATATAGTAGTGAGATATTCTTGTTATCATCATAAGTTGGGACCAGAGATATAAAACAATAAGATACAATGATCAGATAAAAATTACTGGATATCAATTCGTTTCTGCGGAAGGTCTTTGAATTGAAATTGAATAGAAACTAAACGCCTTCTTCAAAATTTCTTGTAATGTAAATGCTCATCTAGAGACTTAATAATTTTTATACCCTAAATCATGAGGTATGCTAAGTTTGTTATTCCGTTTGTAATACATAGAAATAATGAGGGTAGAGCAGAATGGATTGGACACCTTGCATAATATTAAGAGTTGTTTTGATTTTTATGTGATGTTTTTGACTTTCATACTTTATTGTTACACCACAATGGACATAGGGAGTACTTCTGACTCCGCCAGGAAGGTACACAAGCCCGAATTCAAATATATCAAATATTTTATATTCTATTTTATCGAAACACTACTGGTCTTATTAATTGGCTGTACTCAACTTTATTAGAACGTCATTAATCCTGTTGATCTTGGCCCTTTTGCCTCGATATTGCTGTGCAGAACTTAGGGTGTTACACCGTAAGTAGTGTTGTGGGTGCAGCGGCTCTTAAACCAGTACACCAGAAAGCTGTCGGAGTTACAGTGCCTCAAGCAGACTCACTTAAGGTAAATTAAAAGTCGTGGTTCACTGTATCGTAGCAACTAACTAATTCTTTATTGAAATTCGCTTTTTATAATGTTACAAAAATGCCTAATTAGCTAAATACCAAAATTCACAAATAACTTACCACAGAATGAAAGAATTTCCCTAGCCACAAAGTTCGCACGCGCATCCCTTCAATTATCTCACCGGTGTCGACTTTCGTCTGGCTTTATCATTTCACTCAGAATAATTTTGCTGAAATGCAAAATAAAATGCAAAAAGATATACAAAGTGAAACCATGTGAAGATCTTAGAATATGAGACTAGCGAAATTCTTGCTGTGATAAGTTTGTACATGTATGTATATGCGTACTATCTAACTATTTTTTTAATGTTATGTTAATATAGAAAATGTAATGATGAACATCCTCCCCCGCGTTGAATGATGAATTCAACTGTTGAAATCTATGTTGAAATCGGGAACTTGTTTTTCTTCATCTTGATCTGAGGTGCAATCCGCTTGACTGATGTATCGCCTCGGTTGTGGGGTTGGCTTAGTTGGAATCCGGGAACAAATGCGGGATTTGTAAGTCCAAATTATGAAGATGATAATGGCAAATACCAACGCCAAACCCGTATAGCCAATAGCAAATTGATGAACATCGTGAGGGTGAATTGTTGGAAGATCGATGTGGAGCTGTTGAATTTGTTTTTGAATGGATTCTAATTCTGTCCCTTGTGGTTTGAAATCAGGTTCGTCTGATATGTTAGGACGTGGTCCCTCCAATTTCACTTGTTGAGTTAGATTTGTGGTAGGTATGTACGACATCCTTGAACTGGTCGGGAAAGCATTGTGGCCGCGTATGGTGATCAGAGGCTGTTTGATGATACATTCCTTTTGAAGTCTTAAAATACCTGATCCTTCGATGGCCATTTGGTTGACTGTGTCTTCACATACGACATTGATCGTGGTTTTTTCTTTCAAAGCAAACAGCCATTCATTTGGATTATGAAGTTGAGTCCAGTGTGGGCCATCTCCCGTTTGAACAATTTTGCACGTGGGGGATTGTGGTAGGTGGTTGATGAAATCTATCTCACAAGCCCCGAGGGCAGATCCCTTATGATATATGGGATGATGTTGCTTGCATAAGTGTCGACCTCTGGTGATGGTGCGGCATGCCTGGAGACTATGCTCGGTGAGTGGGTAATATTGGTCTCGATGGAGATTCACCACCAAGTATGGGAATGATGGTTGTATGGCTAAGAACGTGTTGTTGATCAATGTCGGAACTGGAATGATGCTAAACAATTCAAAATCCTCGAGTGTGCATAAAGGGAGTCTGAGTTTAAAGATGATGTGTTCGGCCGTTGGTCTTCCTTCGATTGTCATTAAATTGTAAAATTGCAAGACGTCATCTATTGTTAGTGGCAGCTTTAATGATGAAGGAAGATGACCTTTGATTGTGGTTAATTCCTGGCGCATCTGATCTGGCGTGATCAGTTGTGGACTGATTTTTCCGTTATGAGTATCCACTAGTACGTCTAGGATGACGCCTTGGATTCTTTGAAAATTTGAAGCTGTCAACATGGCTTGCATTGCCAACGTGATGAAGACATTTGATAGTTTCTCCTGATAAATGTCTTGGTGTATGCCATTCATGTCTGCAGAAATCTTGTTGAGATGAATCTCCCAATTCCTGAACTGCTTGTCTATCGTCTCTTGGTTCTTCCGCATGATGTTGATGGTCGCATCAATGATTGAAGTTTGATTCTTGATAAGGGCTACTAAGTGATTCTCGTTTTGCTTGATTTCGTTGATCGTTTTAGACATGGCTTCTGTATATTCAGAGTCTAACACTCCGAACAGGGTATTCGCGATATTACCTATGAAATTTATGGCACCTCTTTTTGCTCTGCCTTTGTTTTCTGTTGGTAATAATAGCTCATTATTTGCTGAGAGTTCCTTAGTTAGAAATTGGAGGTGCTCCATGATTTGTTCACATGCATTCCTCTCAATTATTTGATCACATACGGTTTTAAGTATGCGACTGGAGTTGACGAGTGCATCGAACTTTTTCCAGAAAGGTTGCATGTCGTAATATGCCACCAGGTTCCACTCGCTGGATATTATGTTGGTAGAGCCTAGGCCTTCAAAATAAATGCCTGGCTGCGACTTGAAAGGGGTCGTTTCAACAGGTGCACTTCTAGTTGTCGAGAATGTGAGACAGACAAGGAACAATGAAACGAATGCTGATCCGATGGATCGTCGTTGCCTTTTTCTAGGAGCTGTGTCTGTTAGAGAAGTCTCCCTAGTTTGACTCGATGTCGAATTAATGGAAATTGACCTGCGATGCGGGTTACTTTGATCGCTCGCTGGTCGAGCAGTTCCTTGTGCTTCTATATCATCTATGGTGTTTGAACTGGGCGGTTCGATTTCATCTTCTTCTTGATCCTCGTTCATAGGTAAAGGCGCTAGTTTGTGAATAGCGCGTCGTAGTGTCCCATTTGCAGTGCGTACATCAGCGACGCGTACCAAATTGTCGGGTCCTATGTATGTTTTCACAATTCGTCCAAGCGGCCATTTGAGGGGTGGAAGATTGTCTTCTTTGATAATCACCATTGTGTTAGGTTGGACATTGTGGCAGCGTTGCTTCCATTTGTACCGTTGCTGTAGTTGATTTAGATATTCGCTAGATCATCTTCTCCAGAACTCCTGTTTGAGATGAGAAACGAGTTTCCAACGGGTGATGATGTTTGAGTGTTGCGGGGTTGCAGTTGCGTCCATTGTGCTCGTCAGAGGCTCCCCAATGAGCAAGTGACCTGGGGTCAATGCTGTTAGATCATTGGGATTCGTCGATAGTGGTGTAATCGGACGTGAATTCAAAATTGCCTCGATTTCAATGACGGTGGTTTCTAATTCTTCATAGGTCAGCGAAGCTGACGTTAACGTTCGCTGCAAGAGATGCTTGGCTGATTTTACAGCTGCTTCCCATAGGCCGCCAAAGTGTGGGGCTCGGGGAGGGATTAGATGGAAATCAGTGCCGTTTGTGCTGCAAGTTGTTGCTATTTTTCCATCCATCTCTTCACCTTCGAGCATTTTTCGTACTTCTGTGAGTTGGTTTCTGGCGCCCACGAAGTTCGTGGCGTTGTCACAATAAATCTTGCGGCAATGCCCTCGTCGTCCCGTGAACCTTTTGAGTGCTCCAATGAATCCTAGTGTTGTGAGATCACTTACAACTTCTAGATGGGTGGCCTTGGTCGCGAAGCAGCAGAAAACAGCTATGTAACTCTTTTGTGGTCGTTTTCCTCTTATTTTGAAATGCGTCCAAATGGGTCCGCAGAAATCGACCCCAGAGTTCACGAATGGTCTGGCGGGTTGCACACGGTCGGCGGGCAAGTTTCCCATTAATTGCCATAGCATCTTTGGGTTTGCTCTTGTGCAATGAACGCAATGCTGGACAACAGAGCGAGCCAGGATTTTTCCTTTCAGTGGCCAATATTTTTGTCTTGCCATTGCGAGAAGAGTTTGTGGTCCTACATGATGGTTCTCCTTATGTATGTCATTAAGAAGGAGTTTAGTGAACTGATGTCCGTATGGTAGTAGCATAGGGTGCTTAGAATCGAACCCAAGTGTTGATGCTTGTAATCGTCCACCAACTCTCAGGATGTCTCGGTCATCCAGGAATGGAGTTAGACTGCTCAAAGAGCTGTTTTTGCTCACCTCACCATAGCGTTTTATATTTGCAATGTCCTGCATGAAAGGTTGCTCCTGCATTGTTTTTATAATGAATGCTTGAGCTTCATCTAATTCTTCACTGCTTAACGATTTCCCGTTAATTTCTCCTTGAAACTTTTTCTTCGTATGAGCTATGAAGCGTAAGATATAGGCCATGACACGTTGTAGCTTTCTGAATGAATTCCCATGGTCGATTGCGCTTATGATACTTGTTGAGCTGGGGGTGACTACTGTTGACAAAGCAGTTCGCTTATGTTCGACTGTGTAATCTGTCTCATTGCTTCTGTATGGATTGGGCCATATTGATTCTGCTCCGTGTAGAAACATGGGACCGTAAAACCATAATGTTGACCCGCTTAATTTCTCTGGAGCTAGGCCTCTTGACAATACATCCGCTGGGTTCTCCTTGGAATTCACATGGCGCCATTGGGTGGAAGTGGTGACATCTTGAATTCTAGCCACTCGATTGGCCACAAATGTGTGAAACGATGAGGACATTGAGTTTATCCAAGCCAAGACAATTTCGGAATCGCTCCATAAATAGATGTCCTGATTTGCGATGCTCAAATCTGTGCTGATTCTTCGAGACAGGTCAGCTCCCAGTTTTGCTGCGCACAGTTCCAGTCGCGGTAACGTTGTCTGATTTGCAGGGGCTACTCTAGATTTCGCACAGAGTAGTCGAACTGTAATGAGGTCATTCTTATCAACTGATCTCACATATGCAGCAGCTCCATATGCTTTCTCTGATGCATCTATGAATATGTGAATTTGCGTGCACTTCGGAATTCGATGAGAGAAAACATGTCTAGGAAATCTTATGGTATTCAAGGTTTTCAAGCCCTCACGAAACTTGGTCCATGATGTGTATAATTCCTGGGGCAATGCGGCGTCCCAGTCCAGCTTCAAAGTCCATAACTTCTGGAGAAATAGTTTGGCTACTACCACAACTGGAGCCATTATTCCCAACGGGTCATATAAATGGGCTATGTCTGAGTACGCTGTTCTCTTAGTAATCTGTCGGCCATCGATCCAGGACGCCTTTATGCTAAGGTCGTCAGTCTTGGGTAGCCAAATCAGACCAACAGTTTTTATATGCTCCTCCACCTTGTTTGCAAAGTCTAACTGTATTTCTTTATCTTCGTGGGCTATATCACGCATTAAGCGTGGATGGTTTGCGCACCACTTTCGTAACTTAAACCCGGCTGTGTGCAATGATAATTGTAATTGTCGCTGTGTCTCAATGGCGTCTGAGAGATTGTTTGTTCCCGTGAGAACATCGTCTACATAAAAATCATCATCACCTTTGAAGCTAGTGGGTGACTTTCGGCGTGGTCGTCTGCTAATTTCTGTAGACATTTCGTGGCCAGATATGGGGCGCTGGTAGTTCCATACGTGACCGTGTTGAGTTGAAAGCATTTGATGCTCTGGCTGGGATCAGCTCTCCACCAAATCAATTGATATTTTCTGTCAGATTGTACCACATTGAATTGCCGGTACATTTTCTCGATGTCGGCGGTGAATACATATCTTGGCAGGCGAAAACGCAATAGGATGGAAAACAGTTCATCTTGTACTATGGGACCCGTGTGTAGGACGTCATTTAGGGATATGTTGGATGATGTTTTGGCTGAAGCGTCGAATACCACTCGGAGCTTCGTCGTGCTACTCTCAGGCTTAGCGATGCAATGATGTGGAAGAAAGTAGTATGGCTTCTCGATTCTAGTTAAGTCGACTTCCTCCATATGTCCTAGCTTTGCGTATTCTTCCATGAAATTGGAATATGCTATCTTGAGTTCTGAGTCCTTGGAAAGCTTACGTTCCAATGACAGAAACCGTCTATAGGCGATATCCTTTGATTCCCCCAATGCTGTGGGGCTATCTGCAAAAGGCAAACTGACAGAGAAACGGCCGTATTGGTCTCTATAGGTAGTCTGAATGAAGTGTGCTTCACAATTTCTTTCTGCTGTAGTGAAATTGTTCTTATTGGCTCCTTCGGTGTCTTCCAGGCGCCAAAATTTCTCAATCTGCTGATCATGAGCTTCATCTTCGGTACATATTCCGCACGCTGCTTTACTCTGTGGGACACCATTAGTTTTGCCTGCTATGGCCCACCCGAAAACTGTATTCTGCATTGTTGGTAGCGTTTCTCCCAATTTGATTTGTCCCACCGACAAGATTGAGTAATAGATCTCTGCACCAATGAGGAGGTCTATTGGGCCCGGCTGGTTAAAGTTCGGGTCCGCTAATCTTATGTTGTGTGGTACTGGCCATGTTGAAGTGTCTATGGATTTTGCTGGTTGTGGTGAAATGATTTTCGGAAGTACATGAGCTTCAATTCTAACAGCAAATCCACTTATTTTCGACTGTAGTAATATGCTAACTCTGCGTTGAGATTTTTGCTTGCGTTGGCCAATGCCTTCAATATATAGTAACTCGGAAACTCCAGATAGATTCAGTTGTTTTGCCATCTTGTCCGTCATGAAGTTAAGCTGGGAGCCGGAATCCAATATGGCTCTGCATTCCACGCATTTGCCCTGGTTATTGATCAGATTTACCATGACTGTGCTAAGAAATATGTAGCCCTTTGGAGCTTGAAGGCCTTTCGTTGTCAACGAGATTGATTTTGGTCGTCGAATGATGTGGATTGATTTGATGCTGATTGTGCCATCGTACCTGTCATATAGTTATTCCTGCTAGGCTGCTGTACTGAGATGGTTGATCTTGGAGGAGGTGTCTCTATATGCAGTAATGCGTTGTGTCGTTTAGAGTATTTTGTGCACGTTCTTGATGGACAAGTGTCGCCCCTGTGTCCGGCCTTGAGGCAATTAACGCAAATGTTTAAATCTTTAATTACGCCGAAGCGTTTGCGTGGTGTTAGTTGAATGAATTTCTGGCAGGCAAAGATTTGATGATTGCCTTTGCACAGAATACATGTTGGTCCAGCCGAGACAGATGTGAAAGACCTGGATGTGGTTATCCTTTTATGAGGATCTTCCATTGATCTGCCCTTATTTCCCTTATTTCCTAGAGCTTCCAAAGACTGAAAGCGCATCTCTAAGAAGTTTTGGAAGCCTTTGAGTGATTGCAATGCTCTGGGCTGAGTGAGAGATTGCTCGTAGAGCGTGTGTGTTACTCTGTCCAATTTCTTGACCAATATGTGCAACAACAGTGGATCCCAATGGCTTGTGTTGATTCCTAAATTCTCTAGGCCAAGGAGGCATTCTTGCGTTATGTCGTGTAACGCCTTAATTGCAGGCGCACTCTCATAAGTTACTGTTGTTTGTGACAGTAATTTGTTCAACAGTGCAGTTACCAGCAATCTAATGTTCTCGTAACGTTCCTTAATGATCTTCCATGCAGCAGTGTAGTTTGCATCTGAGATAGTAAGATGTCGCACAAGTTTTTCGACTTCTCCCGATAAACTGCTCTTTAAGTACCACATTTTCTGCGAGTCGACCATTGCTTGTTTGTGTACCACTTCGTTGAAGAGGTCGTAAAATGGTCGCCACTTCAAATAGTCACCATCGAACTTTGGTAAGACTATTTTCGGAAGCTTCATGATTGAGGTTGCGTTCACCATTGGTGCGGATGCGATGGCGTGCTGACTTAAACCAGAATGCAACTCCAGTAAGACCTTCTGTGTATCCTCCTCTAGACTGAAATATTCTTCAAACTCTGATGCGCTGGGATCTTCAACTGATTCCCATATTGAGTAGTGTAACTGTTGAATATCATCCCAGTATCTCTCAACCGTGCGTATTTTAAGTTGATAGAACTGTTGTGCTTGAGGCTGCTGGGTTGCAGCTGTTATCCCAGTGAGCATTCTGCGCAAGGCATTCATTATTGTTTGCTGCCGTTGCTTTATTTTGGAGATATTATTGCTGGCGTCAAAAGATGTGCTTGTCTTGATGTTACTGCGAGGTTCTTCTACTCGTGGATTTTCTCCAGTTGGCTTCTCTTGTGTTTCTTGTTTTTTGTCATCTGAGGTCGGCTGGTTCCTCTTATCCTCGGCTGTACTACTGGGATTTAGCTTCTTCAGCTCTGTAAGCCTGTCCATGATGTCTCGTCTTGTCTTCTCGTATTTTTGTTTTATGCCGTCATAATAAGCCTTTGCGAAATAGGCATGCTCCAATTTTGCCCCATACACATTTCGAATCTCAATGTCGACTTCATCAAATTGTTTCCAGAGTTCATCAAGCGTCGTCAACCTTACTTCAAGATACGTTTGGTTCTTTCGTGATGAAGTGTCCTTGCCATAATTGCTAGCAATAGCCTTTATGTCTTCTCCTGTGTTGTGCTGCTGAACTGCGAGCTCATCTAGACTCATGACTAGTGTTTGCGGGTGGTGATTATCTCTTCGGAAGAAATCACGTCGGGGTCACCAAATGTTGATCTTGGCTCTTTTGCCTCGATATTGCTGTGCAGAACTTAGGGTGTTACACCGTAAGTAGTGTTGTGGGTGCAGCGGCTCTTAAACCAGTACACCAGAAAGCTGTCGGAGTTACAGTACCTCAAGCAGACTCACTTAAGGTAAATTAAAAGTCTTGGTTCACTGTATCGTAGCAACTAACTAATTCTTTATTGAAATTCGCTTTTTATAATGTTACAAAAATGCCTAATTAGCTAAATACCAAAATTCACAAATAACTTACCACAGAATGAAAGAATTTCCCTAGCCACAAAGTTCGCACGCGCATTCCTTCAATTATCTCACCGGTGTCGACTTTCGTCTGGCTTTATCATTTCAGTCAGAATAATTTTGCTGATATGCAAAATAAAATGCAAAAAGATATACAAAGTGAAACCATGTGAAGATCTTAGAATATGAGACTAGCGAAATTCTTGCTGTGATAAGTTTGTACATGTTGTTTAGACTCATCATCGATAGCCGGAGACACATTTAAAGAAATCATACAATATTCATAATTTAAAATATTTACGATAGTCAAACATAAGTAATTCACACAAAATAATAAAATTCTGCTGAAACGTTGTTTTTCCATAGATCTAATTACGAGCACACAATTTTTACCTGCAAAAGCTTTTGTTACCGGAGCCGCCCGACTCGCGGTGAGAAAATTTCTGCATTAAAAACAACAAATGCTTACGCAGGTGAAAATTTGTGCTCGTAAATAAAAATGTGTATTAAAAACATAAAAATATTATATAATTTCCTGTTTTGTTCCCAACTCGATTTTGAGTGTGGGAATATGGTCATCATACCTGTGCGATGGCTGTATATTCTATATAAACAATAAACTGAACCCCGATGGGGTCATAAGTGAAAAATAAGTCAAATTGAAAAGTGCGTTTTTATTTTCTTCTCCATACATCATTTTAGCTGGATGCATAGGTATTGTACCTAAGCATCACTTTCATCAGTGTCACGGTATTGTACCCTGACAAATCAACATCCACAGCGGCTGATAAAAGAATCGGTCGCTCAATAAACACATGTATGTATATGCGTACTATCTAACTATTTTTTTAATGTTATGTTAATATAGAAAATGTAATGATGAACATCCTCCCCCGCGTTGAATGATGAATTCAACTGTTGAAATCTATGTTGAAATCGGGAACTTGTTTTTCTTCATCTTGATCTGAGGTGCAATCCGCTTGACTGATGTATCGCCTCGGTTGTGGGGTTGGCTTAGTTGGAATCCGGGAACAAATGCGGGATTTGTAAGTCCAAATTATGAAGATGATAATGGCAAATACCAATGCCAAACCCGTATAGCCAATAGCAAATTGATGAACATCGTGAGGGTGAATTGTTGGAAGATCGATGTGGAGCTGTTGAATTTGTTTTTGAATGGATTCTAATTCTGTCCCTTGTGGTTTGAAATCAGGTCCGTCTGATATGTTAGGACGTGCTCCCTCCAATTTCACTTGTTGAGTTAGATTTGTGGTAGGTATGTACGACATCCTTGAACTGGTCGGGAAAGCATTGTGGCCGCGTATGGTGATCAGAGGCTGTTTGATGATACATTCCTTTTGAAGTCTTAAAATACCTGATCCTTCGATGGCCATTTGGTTGACTGTGTCTTCACATACGACATTGATCGTGGTTTTTTCTTTCAAAGCAAACAGCCATTCATTTGGATTATGAAGTTGAGTCCAGTGTGGGCCATCTCCCGTTTGAACAATTTTGCACGTGGGGGATTGTGGTAGGTGGTTGATGAAATCTATCTCACAAGCCCCGAGGGCAGATCCCTTATGATATATGGGATGATGTTGCTTGCATAAGTGTCGACCTCTGGTGATGGTGCGGCATGCCTGGAGACTATGCTCGGTGAGTGGGTAATATTGGTCTCGATGGAGATTCACCACCAAGTATGGGAATGATGGTTGTATGGCTAAGAACGTGTTGTTGATCAATGTCGGAACTGGAATGATGCTAAACAATTCAAAATCCTCGAGTGTGCATAAAGGGAGTCTGAGTTTAAAGATGATGTGTTCGGCCGTTGGTCTTCCTTCGATTGTCATTAAATTGTAAAATTGCAAGACGTCATCTATTGTTAGTGGCAGCTTTAATGATGAAGGAAGATGACCTTTGATTGTGGTTAATTCCTGACGCATCTGATCTGGCGTGATCAGTTGTGGACTGATTTTTCCGTTATGAGTATCCACTAGTACGTCTAGGATGACGCCTTGGATTCTTTGAAAATTTGAAGCTGTCAACATGGCTTGCATTGCCAACGTGATGAAGACATTTGATAGTTTCTCCTGATAAATGTCTTGGTGTATGCCATTCATGTCTGCAGAAATCTTGTTGAGATGGATCTTCCAATTCCTGAACTGCTTGTCTATCGTCTCTTGGTTCTTCCGCATGATGTTGATGGTCGCATCAATGATTGAAGTTTGATTCTTGATAAGGGCTACTAAGTGATTCTCGTTTTGCTTGATTTCGTTGATCGTTTTAGACATGGCTTCTGCATATTCAGAGTCTAACACTCCGAACAGGGTATTCGCGATATTACCTATGAAATTTATGGCACCTCTTTTTGCTCTGCCTTTGTTTTCTGTTGGTAATAATTGCTCATTATTTGCTGAGAGTTCCTTAGTTAGAAATTGGAGGTGCTCCATGATTTGTTCACATGCATTCCTCTCAATTATTTGATCACATACGGTTTTAAGTATGCGACTGGAGTTGACGAGTGCATCGAACTCTTTCCAGAAAGGTTGCATGTCGTAATATGCCACCAGGTTCCACTCGCTGGATATTATGTTGGTAGAGCCTAGGCCTTCAAAATAAATGCCTGGCTGCGACTTGAAAGGGGTCGTTTCAACAGGTGCACTTCTAGTTGTCGAGAATGTGAGATAGACAAGGAACAATGAAACGAATGCTGATCCGATGGATCGTCGTTGCCTTTTTCTAGGAGCTGTGTCTGTTAGAGAAGTCTCCCTAGTTTGACTCGATGTCGAATTAATGGAAATTGACCTGCGATGCAGGTTACTTTGATCGCTCGCTGGTCGAGCAGTTCCTTGTGCTTCTATATCATCTATGGTGTTTGAACTGGGCGGTTCGATTTCATCTTCTTCTTGATCCTCGTTCATAGGTAAAGGCGCTAGTTTGTGAATAGCGCGTCGTAGTGTCCCATTTGCAGTGCGTACATCAGCGACGCGTACCAAATTGTCGGGTCCTATGTATGTTTTCACAATTCGTCCAAGCGGCCATTTGAGGGGTGGAAGATTGTCTTCTTTGATAATCACCATTGTGTTAGGTTGGACATTGTGGCAGCGTTGCTTCCATTTGTACCGTTGCTGTAGTTGATTTAGATATTCGCTAGATCATCTTCTCCAGAACTCCTGTTTGAGATGAGAAACGAGTTTCCAACGGGTGATGATGTTTGAGTGTTGCGGGGTTGCAGTTGCGTCCATTGTGCTCGTCAGAGGCTCCCCAATGAGGAAGTGACCTGGGGTCAATGCTGTTAGATCATTGGGATTCGTCGATAGTTGTGTTATCGGACGTGAATTCAAAATTGCCTCGATTTCAATGACGGTGGTTTCTAATTCTTCATAGGTCAGCGAAGCTGACGTTCGCTGCACGAGATGCTTGGCTGATTTTACAGCTGCTTCCCATAGGCCGCCAAAGTGTGGGGCTCGGGGAGGGATTAGATGGAAATCAGTGCCGTTTGTGCTGCAAGTTGTTGCTATTTTTCCATCCATCTCTTCACCTTCGAGCATTTTTCATACTTCTGTGAGTTGGTTTCTGGCGCCCACGAAGTTCGTGGCGTTGTCACAATAAATCTTGCGGCAATGCCCTCGTCGTCCCGTGAACCTTTTGAGTGCTCCAATGAATCCTAGTGTTGTGAAATCACTTACAACTTCTAGATGGGTGGCCTTGGTCGCGAAGCAGCAGAAAACAGCTATGTAACTCTTTTGGGGTCGTTTTCCTCTTATTTTGAAATGGGTCCAAATGGGTCCGCAGAAATCGACCCCAGAGTTCACGAATGGTCTGGCGGGTTGCACACGGTCGGCGGGCAAGTTTCCCATTAATTGCGATAGCATCTTTGGGTTTGCTCTTGTGCAATGAACGCAATGCTGGACAACAGAGCGAGCCAGGATTTTTCCTTTCAGTGGCCAATATTTTTGTCTTGCCATTGCGAGAAGAGTTTGTGGTCCTACATGATGGTTCTCCTTATGTATGTCATTAAGAAGGAGTTTAGTGAACTGATGTCCGTATGGTAGTAGCATAGGGTGCTTAGAATCGAACCCAAGTGTTGATGCTTGTAATCGTCCACCAACTCTCAGGATGTCTCGGTCATCCAGGAATGGAGTTAGACTGCTCAAAGAGCTGTTTTTGCTCACCTCACCATAGCGTTTTATATTTGCAATGTCCTGCATGAAAGGTTGCTCCTGCATTGTTTTTATAATGAATGCTTGAGCTTCATCTAATTCTTCACTGCTTAACGCTTTCCCGTTAATTTCTCCTTGAAACTTTTTCTTCGTATGAGCTATGAAGCGTAAGATATAGGCCATGACACGTTGTAGCTTTCTGAATGAATTCCCATGGTCGATTGCGCTTATGATACTTGTTGAGCTGGGGGTGACTACTGTTGACAAAGCAGTTCGCTTATGTTCGACTGTGTAATCTGTCTCATTGCTTCTGTATGGATTGGGCCATATTGATTCTGCTCCGTGTAGAAACATGGGACCGTAAAACCATAATGTTGACCCGCTTAATTTCTCTGGAGCTAGGCCTCTTGACAATACATCCGCTGGGTTCTCCTTGGAATTCACATGGCGCCATTGGGTGGAAGTGGTGACATCTTGAATTCTAGCCACTCGATTGGCCACAAATGTGTGAAACGATGAGGACATTGAGTTTATCCAAGCCAAGACAATTTCGGAATCGCTCCATAAATAGATGTCCTGATTTGCGATGCTCAAATCTGTGCTGATTCTTTGAGACAGGTCAGCTCCCAGTTTTGCTGCGCACAGTTCCAGTCGCGGTAACGTTGTCTGATTTGCAGGGGCTACTCTAGATTTCGCACAGAGTAGTCGAACTGTAATGAGGTCATTCTTATCAACTGATCTCACATATGCAGCAGCTCCATATGCTTTCTCTGATGCATCTACGAATATGTGAATTTGCGTGCACTTCGGAATTCGATGAGAGAAAACATGTCTAAGAAATCTTATGGTATTCAAGGTTTTCAAGCCCTCACGAAACTTGGTCCATGACGTGTATAATTCCTGGGGCAATGCGGCGTCCCAGTCCAGCTTCAAAGTCCATAACTTCTGGAGAAATAGTTTGGCTACTACCACAACTGGAGCCATTATTCCCAACGGGTCATATAAATGGGCTATGTCTGAGTACGCTGTTCTCTTAGTAATCCGTCGGCCATCGATCCAGGACGCCTTTATGCTAAGGTCGTCAGTCTTGGGTAGCCAAATCAGACCAACAGTTTTTATATGCTCCTCCACCTTGTTTGCAAAGTCTAACTGTATTTCTTTAGCTTCGTGGGCTATATCACGCATTAAGCGTGGATGGTTTGCGCACCACTTTCGTAACTTAAAGCCGGCTGTGTGCAATGATAATTGTAATTGTCGCTGTGTCTCAATGGCGTCTGAGAGATTGTTTGTTCCCGTGAGAACATCGTCTACATAAAAACCATGTTTCAGCACCTTTGAAGCTAGTGGGTGACTTTCGGCGTGGTCGTCTGCTAATTTCTGTAGAAATTTCGTGGCCAGATATGGGGCGCTGGTAGTTCCATACGTGACCGTGTTGAGTTGAAAGCATTTGATGCTCTGGCTGGGATCAGCTCTCCACCAAATCAATTGATATTTTCTGTCAGATTGTACCACATTGACTTGCCGGTACATTTTCTCGATGTCGGCGGGGAATACATATCTTGGCAGGCGAAAACGCAATAGGATGGAAAACAGTTCATCTTGTACTATGGGACCCGTGTGTAGGACGTCATTTAGGGATATGTTGGATGATGTTTTGGCTGAAGCGTCGAATACCACTCGGAGTTTCGTCGTGCTACTCTCAGGCTTAGCGATGCAATGATGTGGAAGAAAGTAGTATGGCTTCTCGATTCTAGTTAAGTCGACTTCCTCCATATGTCCTAGCTTTGCGTATTCTTCTATGAAATTGGAATATGCTGTCTTGAGTTCTGAGTCCTTGGAAAGCTTACGTTCCAATGACAGAAACCGTCTATAGGCGATATCCTTTGATTCCCCCAATGCTGTGGGGCTATCTGCAAAAGGCAAACTGACAGAGAAACGGCCGTATTGGTCTCTATAGGTAGTCTGAATGAAGTGTGCTTCACAATTTCTTTCTGCTGTAGTGAAATTGTTCTTATTGGCTCCTTCGGTGTCTTCCAGGCGCCAAAATTTCTCAATCTGCTGATCAAGAGCTTCATCTTCGGTACATATTCCGCACGCTGCTTTACTCTGTGGTACACCATTAGTTTTGCCTGCTATGGCCCACCCGAAAACTGTATTCTGCATTGAGTAATAGATCTCTGCACCAATGAGGAGGTCTATTGGGCCCGGCTGGTTAAAGTTCGGGTCCGCTAATCTTATGTTGTGTGGTACTGGCCATGTTGAAGTGTCTATGGATTTTGCTGGTTGTGGTGAAATGATTTTCGGAAGTACATGAGCTTCAATTCTAACAGCAAATCCACTTATTTTCGACTGTAGTAATATGCTAACTCTGCGTTGAGATTGTTGCTTGCGTTGGCCAATGCCTTCAATATATAGTAACTCGGAAACTCCAGATAGATTCAGTTGTTTTGCCATCTTGTCCGTCATGAAGTTAAGCTGGGAGCCGGAATCCAATATGGCTCTGCATTCCACGCATTTGCCCTGGTTATTGATCAGATTTACCATGACTGTGGGAGCTTGAAGGCCTTTCGTTGTCAACGAGATTGATTTAAGTTGGTCGTCGAATGATGTGGATTGATTTGATGCTGATTGTGCCATCGTACCTGTCATATAGTTATTCCTGCTAGGCTGCTGTACTGAGATGGTTGATCTTGGAGGAGGTGTCTCTATATGCAGTAATGTGTTGTGTCGTTTAGAGCATTTTGTGCACGTTCTTGATGGACAAGTGTCGGCCCTGTGTCCGGCCTTGAGGCAATTAACGCAAATGTTTAAATCTTTAATTACGCCGAAGCGTTTGCATGGTGTTAGTTGAATGAATTTCTGCCAGGCAAAGATTTGATGATTGCCTTTGCACAGAATACATGTTGGTCCAGCCGAGACAGATGTGAAAGACCTGGATGTGGTTATCCTTTTATGAGGATCTTCCATTGATCTGCCCTTATTTCCTAGAGCTTCCAAAGACTGAAAGCGCATCTCTAAGAAGTTTTGGAAGCCTTTGAGTGATTGCAATGCTCTGGGCTGAGTGAGAGATTGCTCTTGACCAATATGTGCAACAACAGTGGATCCCAATGGCTTGTGTTGATTCCTAAATTCTCTAGGCCAAGGAGGCATTCTTGCGTTATGTCGTGTAACGCCTTAATTGCAGGCGCACTCTCATAAGTTACTGTTGTTTGTGACAGTTATTTGTTCAACAGTGCAGTTACCAGCAATCTAATGTTCTCGTAACGTTCCTTAATGATCTTCCATGCAGCAGTGTAGTTTGCATCTGAGATAGTAAGATGTCGCACAAGTTTTTCGGCTTCTCTCGATAAGCTGCTCTTTAAGTACCACATTTTCAGCGAGTCGACCATTGCTTGTTTGTGTACCACTTCGTTGAAGAGGTCGTAGAATGGTCGCCACTTCAAATAGTCACCATCGAACTTTGGTAAGACTATTTTCGGAAGCTTCATGATTGAGGTTGCGTTCACCATTGGTGCGGATGCGATGGCGTGCTGACTTAAACCAGCATGCAACTCCAGTAAGACCTTCTGTGTATCCTCCTCTATACTGAAATACTCTTCAAACTCTGATGCGCTGGGATCTTCAACTGATTCCCATATTGAGTAGTGTAACTGTTGAATATCATCCCAGTATCTCTCAACCGTGCGTATTTTAAGTTGATAGAACTGTTGTGCTTGAGGCTGCTGGGTTGCAGCTGTTATCCCAGTGCTTTATTTTGGAGATATTATTGCTGGCGTCAAAAGATGTGCTTGTCTTGATGTTACTGCGAGGTTCTTCTACTCGTGGATTTTCTCCAGTTGGCTTCTCTTGTGTTTCTTGTTTTTTGTCATCTGAGGTCGGCTGGTTCCTCTTATCCTCGGCTGTACTACTGCGATTTAGCTTCTTCAGCTCTGTAAGCCTGTCCATGATGTCTCGTCTTGTCTTCTCGTATTTTTGTTTTATGCCGTCATAATAAGCCTTTGCGAAATAGGCATGCTCCAATTTTGCCCCATACACATTTCGAATCTCAATGTCGACTTCATCAAATTGTTTCCAGAGTTCATCAAGCGTCGTCAACCTTACTTCAAGATACGTTTGGTTCTTTCGTGATGAAGTGTCCTTGCCATAATTGCTAGCAATAGCCTTTATGTCTTCTCCTGTGTTGTGCTGCTGAACTGCGAGCTCATCTAGACTCATGACTAGTGTTTGCGGGTGGTGATTATCTCTTCGGAAGAAATCACGTCGGGGTCACCAAATGTTGATCTTGGCTCTTTTGCCTCGATATTGTTGTGCAGAACTTAGGGTGTTACACCGTAAGTAGTGTTGTGGGTGCAGCGGCTCTTAAACCAGTACACCAGAAAGCTGTCGGAGTTACAGTGCCTCAAGCAGACTCACTTAAGGTAAATTAAAAGTCTTGGTTCACTGTATCGTAGCAACTAACTAATTCTTTATTGAAATTCGCTTTTTATAATGTTACAAAAATGCCTAATTAGCTAAATACCAAAATTCACAAATAACTTACCACAGAATGAAAGAATTTCCCTAGCCACAAAGTTCGCACGCGCATTCCTTCAATTATCTCACCGGTGTCGACTTTCGTCTGGCTTTATCATTTCAGTCAGAATAATTTTGCTGATATGCAAAATAAAATGCAAAAAGATATACAAAGTGAAACCATGTGAAGATCTTAGAATATGAGACTAGCGAAATTCTTGCTGTGATAAGATTGTACATGTATGTATATGCGTACTATCTAACTATTTTTTTAATGTTATGTTAATATAGAAAATGTAATGATGAACAAATCCTATATTGCTCGTAAATTCTATTTCTTATAATAATTTAATAGTCAAACTCTATTTGGATTCACTCTCTTTATTAAGATAATCAAAATTAGCACAATTTATTTAGATTTTTATTAGTTAAAATCTATTTGAACTTATTCTTTTTATTAGAATAAGCCATAATTTATTTAGATCTTTGATACTTAAGCTGTATTCTTCCTTTATTAGAGTAGGCAAATTAACACAATTTATTCAGAACTTTAATACATAAACTCTTTTATTCCTTTTACTAGAATAATTAAATTAGTACAATTTAGAAAAGAAGGCGCCGGACCGGACCACAAACCCACTAAACCCGCCGGTTTTTGATTGACTGCCGCGACGATCTAACCTCCCACAACCAACGCTATTTCTTAGTCTTTTTGCCAAATAAGCGGTTTAGTGATAAGAATGCGCGGAGAAAAATAATCGCGCGCGATTTAACAGTTGAAAAATATTCGGAGGAAGTATTCTTTATCAAAAAGTATTAGATTTCTTATCGCTGATGGGCAGCAATGCCTAGCGTCTGCAATTCTGTACGTGAGAAAAACAAAGTGTACAATTTGTACACTTTGTCTGGCAGGAAATGAAATGTTTTGTAGAGCATGGGCGTTATGAATATAACATTTTCATGTGCGTCCGTTCATCCGTCTGTCCGTCCGCACGATAACTCGAGAACCTTTAATGACTACAATTCATCATACCCCCTGATTCTACATAAGAGACTCTTAAGAGATCTCTTAACCTCTTTAATTTAGCAAGTAAGACATTTTTGCAGAATTGGTATTCTACATAAATTTTTGTGGAGAAATATTAACTTTAAAAGGTTAAGAGGGTTTGGAAAATCTTTCAGTCAGCCCAGCTATTAAAGACGTTTACTTTCAGGAAGGAAGAAGAAGAAGTAATGTTTTTGGCGAGGCGATGATGGCAATCTAACCAACCCACACTTACCTATAATTGTGTGCGTCTTTAATCAGGTTACAATTATCGATATAAATAATAATTGTATGATAAATTCACAGTACGTAATGATAATTGAATTATTATTTTAATACCTAAATCGCAGGTAAAGAGTTCCACAGCCGTCGTTACGTCCAACAAGATTTTCGTATAAACCTGTAGCAAAAAAATTAATTGTTACCAAAACTTTAGTGTGACGATAATATTGTCGATAATATTGTCGAGTATTGTCGAGTAATGGATGCGTAAGGCTATGTCATTTCTACCACTTTAAAGGCAAAAGATTTTAGCATTCTGAAATTCTATACAGCCTCAGAAATAACAAAGTTATTCAAGTCGTCCCTCATATTGCTCAGAACTATCCTCTGCGCATGGCTCAAATTGTATAATTATTTTATATTTTACAAATTCCTGCAACTATCACGATAAGAGATTTAAGCGTACCTCGGTGGGGAGATCTTATGTTAAGAGATATTTGACAGATATTTTCGTTTGCTAGAATACCAAATTTCTTAAAAAAAAAATCTCCACAAAAGTTAAGAGATCAGCTGACGTCTCACATCTCTAACTCTTTTCGTAGAATACCAATGTCTGCTAATGGGCTTTAACAGCCAGTTAAGAGAACAAGAGCTCTTATCTCTTATGTAGAATCGGGGGGATAATTCACTTTTTAACCTTTTTCATCTGGTGTACACATTTAAAAGCTTTTTTTTATCTACATATCTTAATCAGAAAGAAAATGTCAATATACTTATTTCATTTTACCTATGTTCAAGTTATTAGACTATGTGACTTACCGGAATACATCCAAAGTACGAATTGACTGGTACGGGTTATAAGTAAAGCATCATTTTTCACCACACCAATAAAATAAAATAAAAACTGCATAATTTAAAGTTAATGTCGCGCCTTCTTAGATTTAAATTTTCAACTTGAAATTTTCTATGTTTAAAAACTCAGAATTTTGGAATTTGTGATTCACCCTTTAAACGTTTGTTTGCTCTCCAAAATTTTTTCTCATTTTTATCAATCAGAGGGCTTTCGACAAGCACTATCTCAGTGAGACAACTGAGACAAAACTTTGAGTAACCGTCTCAGTTGTCTCAGTTCAAACCAATCAGCTGATTTACTAATTTTGACATTTATATAATTTTGACCACAGAATTGGATAGTAATAAATTGAGGTAAGTGCTGTTAGTTTATTCAAATAGCTCACTAAACTTAAATTAGTAATTAAAATCACAAAATAACAAAACTGAGTCAACTGAGACAAGAATATTCAGTTTCACTTGTCAATATGGAACCGAAAGTGCAGTCTCAGTGAGCCAACTGAGAATATCTCACTTGTCTTACTGAGAATGTGCTTGCCGAAAGCGCCTTTAGTTTCCGATTATTTCAATATCAGTTATAACTTTACTGATGACAGTACCCTTCTTTATTTACGATCACTACTTTGACTCTCGGGGAGTATAGTGCTAATCGTCGAGATGAAATGTTCAGAGTTTTCAAGTTCACTGACGACGAGGCGATAGCATTCAATTTATACTCGGCAGAACCCAGCCCAAATATTGAATACTTTCTGCTCTTTAATTGCTTTAATGGCTTTTTTATCATTATCTAATCTGATCCTTTGTAGATTAATCCCACAGCGCAAATATTGATTTTTTCATTTTTCTGATAGATTATCTCATGTGATCCCTTGTAGATCAATCCCGCCATTCCTTTCCATTCCTTCAATAATATTTGATGCTACTATCTTATTACAAACTGAGCGAATATGGTACAACTTACCATCCTTAACTTTGCTCTCGCACTTGCAATCTGTGAGAGTTCAATTGCATATTACATTGGTAACTTTGATACTCTAAAACACAACATGTATGGTATGGTTGGTATGGTTGATAATTTTAAAAATTTGCTAAATTTAGCAACATACACTTTTATGTAGAAATTAGTTTTAAGCTAACTCATACAACAGTATGGATATTTCATTTCACCTTTAATATCAGGGAACTTCAAGTTAAAACTCAGTTTTAAAGTTAATAGCATGGTAAGCGCCAGTTTTCGCATTTTCCAAATGCTGTGAAAATTTATTCGAAACAATAACAAAATTTCAAGCTTAAAACTTTTATCAACTTCTTTAATAACTGCATTACACATAACTGTACCTAATGCCTGATAGTGGGTTCCTTTTCAAAAAGAATTTACGCCAAAATTGTGAACCAACTGTTATGCCATGGTCCACTGCAATATTAAAAGATTCATTTCCAAAACAGTCTGCATTACTTACGTAACAAAATTTCTTGAAACCAATACAAATAGGAAAAGTTTTCTTTATGCCTAAGATTTAACAGGGAAAATTCATTTCCAACGGGTTCTGCTAAGTTAAGCAAACGCCATTAATTTTTCAGTTGAAAAACTTGTGCTGCTACCACCGATTTTGCTGTCTTTCTTACAAGAGTTGATGATGTCGTGATATAAAATATTCGAGGTGATTTGAGACTCAAACCAATCAAAATAAAAGAAATGTCGGTAAAAATTAATAAAACCTACTTTTAATATTATCTTATTATTATCCTTACAACTAAACAATAATAATTAAGTTCAATCAGAAATTAAACAAAAGCAAACAAAATCACATCAAAGAACTTAACTATTAAATTATATTAAGCCTTAACGCTACTTATCATTATTAATATATAACGCGAAAAAAAACTGTGTAAGTAGAGCGACATAGCAATTCAATTTTTTTCTAGAAATTGATTACATATAAATAAAAAATTGATTAATTCCTGGTATAACACTTTACTGATAAGAGATAAATGTATTTACTAGTCGTATCCTAGTCTATCCGAGACCCTGAGTGAACTTGAACCGCTGAAATTTCCTGTATTCAAGCTTAAGCCGGTCATACGCGATCCATTTTGCCGTCCTTTAAAAACCCCATTTTAGTCGAGTTAAGAACCTAAAATGTCGTAAAAAAAAAGCACCATATACGTAATAACTTCACCCACACGTGCGCCCATTCGGGAATACACTAACCACTAATCAATTTTTCATGCAATTTACTTTCCCCTTTTAGATTTTGTATAGAAAATATCAGATTCTTATAAAATTGCCTACTACCTAGTAGATTTTGTAGAGAATATACTTTTACCAAATTCTTATAAAACTTTGTTTATCACTATCTATTTTTAGATGCTTTATGATATGCTTTCTCATAGAACAGATTTTAGAAAATGGTTCTCGGCTTCGTTTTGGAGATATGAATTTTTTTTATAATCAGTATATACCCTAACTAATTTTTTTAACAGATATTTACATCCCGATTTTTTATATAGAACATGTGGATTAGGGAAATTGAATAAAGAGAATAACATAACTATATAAAAATATCATTATCGATTTATTATAAAATTAAAAAATATTAACACTTAATTCTTAGTGTATCATTCTATTGTTGGGCTTCCTTATTTAAATATATCTATAACTAAAATATATTATTTATTTTCCTATAATGTATATCTTAGACTATAATACAATTAAAACAAATTACATCAATAAATGGAACTATAACTATATGTAATACATTTTTTTATTTACAATACATTAGACTTAGGTCTTATGGTTTCTGCGGCTGCTCTTTGTTGCTCTGATGGAATTCAGTAATGTTTCCCAATGGTAGAGTGTCCGTTGTGCTACTAACATTTAATTCTATGGTTGGGCTTCCTTAATTCAATATAATTTTTTTGTTTCTCACATTCAGGAATATGTGATGCTAATGCTTTAGCAGAATAAAAATAGAACAAACATCTATCGCATATATATACAATCTAGCCTTATGTCTTGAAGTTTGTTTCCATGCAAGCCGTGAAAGATATTTAATCCAGCAGAAATGAAACCTGGTACTTTCATCATCATTATCATCATCATCATCATCAGCAGCAGCAGCATCATCATCATCATCATCCTGCTCATAGTTATTTTGTATCATTAACTAGAACAGTGGTGAAGGAACGCTTTTTCTTTAGGATGAATACGTTTATTGATATATCGTTCTGGTCTTCAAATTGTTTAATTTGCTTAAGCGTCATAGGAAATGTTATTCCAGTTAAATTTAGCACAGTAGAATAATGTGGATCTGATGAGGTCCTATCAGAGTGAGCATTTGCAGGATATAGCGCTGATGTTACGACCCAAGCGAAGCATGCTTTATCACTATTTTTACATTGATGCAAGCTTGCTTTAAAGCAATCTCCTTCGGTAGAGGTATATACGAAGATCCTCGGTGCTGTTCAAATTTGTTGATATGTGCTGCTAAATATATAATGGAGTCCAATGTCCAACCACTATCTTTTTCTCGAAACTCATCCAGCTCAGTGAGTATTGAATTCGAAATGTTAACTTTAGACCACACATTTAAATTATCATCCACATTGATTGGATCAGTTATTGCTTGTAAATATTTCATATCTTTTATAACCTCATTGTCACCGATATCCTTAACAAAATCAGCACACAACTTTGTATTAACTTTAATATTGAGATGGCGTTTTAAAGTATTCTTAATACGGCGTATAAATAAATCACCAGCATCCTATATAAATAGCTTAGGATCTGTATGGTTTACATTTACAATAATTCCAGTTCTAATTCTGTCTGTGAATACTGATTTTATTTCTTCCCACTTTACAAAATCACCTTTTCTTACACATAATTTCTCCACCTCGACTGGTGGCTTTCAATAACACTCTCAGAGATTTAGTGTGTCCAATACAGCTCCCCATATGTCGTTTTGTACCACTCTTTTTACTAGAAAAATTTTCATTTATTAGCGCGGTTGACATTTTTTAATTGACCTATCGCTGAGGCTCACCAAAAAACTGACTGATGCCTCCTATCATCGTACATTAATATCTACTACCGCCTTCTTTCACCAAAGCCTTAAATTGAAGCCATTCTCAACCTAATGCTTTCATGTTTTTTTACCACCCCAATAACCTTCATGTGATCTATTTTTTAGATATATTTTGCTTCAATCAAATAAGCATATATACCACCAATCTAGTGCATAACATACACCGATTCAATCCCCATATCACGCATGAAAGTTTTTCTTTTACACTACACAACATTACATTAATTCTGTAGGCGTCTTACAAAAAGGGATACGGAATTGTCATCATTGAAGTATATGACCTTCAAGCTGGGTGTTCCTGACTATATATTTCCTGACCTCCTGAAGGACGATGTCTGGCCGTGTGGGATAATTGTGCGGAAATTTGTGTACTTGCCAAAAAACCTAAATACTCAGAGCCCTGTACTTCCGATCACCTAATTGGTTTCTCCAATAGTTTTGAATATGAAAATCCTTCGTCTGATATCCGCTCTTTATCTCGGGAAACTTCTTTAAAAACCTCTTCTAAAACCTCATCAAGAACCAACACTTCTATATCCTGCTATTATCAAAATGTAAGTGGTCTCAGGACTAAGGTCAACGACATCTATGTTAGCTCCACCCAGCACTCCTATGACGTTATCGTGATGGTTGAGACTTGGCTTAACCCATCGTTTCATTTGTCGGAAATTTTCAATAGAGCTTATTTGGTTTATCGCAAAGATCGTGCTGCTGAATCTGGACTCAGCCGTGGTGGAGGTGTCCTGCTGGCAATTAAATCAACCTTCCAGTCACGTGGAATCACATTACCTCATTCGTCTTATGATATTGAGCAGATTTGTGTCCGCGTATCTTCTGCAGACGCTGTTGTTTTATTCTTTGTTTTGTACATCTCGCCTAACTCGCCTGTGGAGATTTACCAGAAACATATTTTTAATATTGGTTCGATCTTGGAGACTATTGTTAATGACAATGATCACGTCTGTGTTCTTGGCGATTTTAACGCCGGTAATGTCCAGTGGTTATGGAGTGATGATGACAAGATGCTGGTTCCATTTAATATTCTGAAGGATTTTGAACGCTGTTTGGTTGATGGACTTCTGTCGATGGATCTTCTTCAGACTAACACGGTGGCGAACTCGATAGGTAGGCTTCTTGACTTGGTATTTGTTAGTGATAACTTAGTTTGTACTGTCGATTCTGCATCATATAATTTCTCCAAAAATACTGTTAATCATTGTGCACTTGAGATTGTTATTCGTTTTATAGTTCATAATAGTACTTTTAGTAATCCTCATCTATGTGATTCATTATATTTTTATAATTTCAAAAAAGCCAATTATGCAGCTATTACTGATGAGCTAGAATTGATTGACTGGCGGAGTCTGTTTTTTGAATGAGACTTAGTTCAAGCTTACTCTAAATTTGCTTCAGTTTTGGACGACATTATTTTTGCTCATGTGCCTTTAGCAGTGAGGAGGGGCAGTTTAAGCCATCCTTGGAGGAATCGTAGGTTGGCTAAATTAAAGAATGCTCGTAATGCGGCCCATGTTAAATATCGTGTTAAGGGTGCTGTAAATGACTATATCCTTTTTAAAAGACTTCGAAAGGAGTATGAATTTTTGAACAAATTTTTATATAGGAAGTATCTGAATTCTGTTGAAACCGAAATTAAGCATAATGCGAAAACGTGCTGGTCCTTTCTCAATGGTAAAAGGAACTCGTATGGTATCCCTTCGAGCGTCCATTACAACGATATGATAGCAGACAATGCTATCGACGCTTGTAGTCTTTTTGCTGACTACTTTGAGTCTGTCTATGTCGAGGACACGGGTCAACCCTTTGATAATGACCTCTTGACGAACATACCTTCATCTGTTGACCTGGGGTCATTACATATATCAGTAGATGATGTTAACGATGGCCTTAATAAGCTTGGTACATGTCTTCGACGGGACCTGATGGCATTCCAGCCAACCTTGTCTTTGGCTGCCGCTTGGCTCTATCTTATCCTCTGTGTCATATTTTCAATCTTTCTCTTTCCTCAGGAGTTTTTCTTGACCAATGGAAGCTCTCTATGCTGCGTCCCATTCATAAGTCTGGTGCTAAAAATGATGTCAGTAACTACCGTCCAATTTGTAAACTCTCTGTTATTCCTAAATTGTTTGAGAGTATTGTGACTATTAAAATTTCCTTCTTTCTTAAAGAGTATATTTCTCCCCTTCAACACGGCTTCGTTAAAGGTAGATCTACTGAGACTAATTTTGTATCCTTTGCTGATTTTGCCCTCAGAGTGATGGAGATCTCTGGTCAGGTTGATGTTCTCTATACAGACTTTAGTAAAGCATTTGATAGGGTTAGCATTCGCCTGCTACTTGCTAAACTTAGTGCGTTTGGCTTTCATTCATCATTGCTTAAATGGATTTCTTCTTATCTATCTGATCGTACGCTAACGGTGGGAATTAATGATGTGTCATCTCGCTTCATTCGTGTTCCCTCTGGTGTCCCACAGGGCAGTCATTTAGTCCCTATTCTTTTTATTATCTTCATCAATGATGTTTTTACGATTTTCAGTTTTGCTTCATGCCTTGGTTTTGCTGATGACTTGAAGATATTCATTAGGATTGATAATGATCAAGATATAGCCAACTTTAAACTTGATGTTGATAAATTCGCTCGTTGGTGTTGCCTTAATAGTTTATCGTTGAATTTATCCAAATGTAAGCATCTAACATTATCAAGAAGGGCTTCTCCCTTGCTATTCGACTTATCCGTTAATGGGTCTCCTGTCTCTAAGTGTGATTTTGCGTCTGATCTTGGTGTTATTATAGATTCTCAGATGTCCTTCTCCCAGCACATTGATTTACATAGTTAGCAAGGCAAATTCTCGTCTTGACTTTGTCAGGCGTCGTGCGGCAGAATTTTCTGATCCCTATGCTCTTAAAAGCCTTTATATATCCTTGGTCAGACCTATTGTTGAGTATTGTTCTGTTGTATGGGATCCTTACTATGCTATTCACAGTAACAGGGTGGAGGGTGTTCAGAGGAGATTCACCAGGTTCGCTTTGAGGAAGCTGAACTGGATTGCCGATATACCCCCATATCATGCAAGATGTCAACTCATTGACTTGCAGAAGTTATCCACTAGACGCAAGACCCGTAACGTCATGTTTATTAAGGATCTGCTAGATTATAGACTTGTCTCTCCCTCCTTGCTTGAGCATATTCACTTTTACACTCCCTCTAGAAATCTGAGGTTCTTCTCCATTTTATATGAGTCGCTTCACAGAACAAATTACTGCCTTAATGGTCCAATTACTCGCTCAGTTCGTCAGTTTAATCTTTGTGGTTGCATGATTGACTTTCATGAAAATAGGTGCTCTATCAGGAATTCTGTAAGCAGTTTCATTTCCTCTCTTTCCTAAGTTTATAATTTGTGCTTTTATAGCAGTGTTACATTTGTTTATATTTTGCTACTTTCATTTGTCTGATCATCTAATGCGTATATTATCTTTATTCTTATCAGTTATTATTATTATATTGTAGTACTAGTTATTTTGTAATTTGATGATCTACTTTTATTATTATCATGTTCATAATGTTACCTACATTAGTTACTACTGTCACAACTTCTATTATAATTGTTTTTGATTATCCTTTGCGTTATGCTGGTTGTATTGTATTTCTTAGTTATGTAGTATTATCTATAGTTAGTGCATGCGTATACTTAAGGACTATCTTTTACTTTTTTTTCTTTTTCTTTTTGGTTGTCTGTGAGATTTATAATCGGTAGACGGGAAATAAATAAATAAATAAATTCATCTCAGTATTGCATACATACATGTCCACACCTGGCAAGTATATGACCAAGTCCCGAGTGAGATGGTTTCAAACTATGGTGTTCACTAAAGCTTCCTAACGTGTTAAACCATGATAGATGATAGGAAATAACATGGGATTTTGCTGCCGAACTCTCATAGCCTAACACAGAAAAGGATCATGGGAGACATTTGCTCTGGATTACTTTTTGGATGTGAAACACAGAGAAAAAAGTTTATAACTTAAGATATAAAAAATAAATAAAGAATTTGATGTGAATAAATATTGTGTGAAAAGATTGATTTGCTATATATTATTTACAGTTGTTGTTGTTTTTCAGTAAAGGAATTGCGAATCTTACATTTTCAACATTCACTACTCATCTACAACATATTCCACATATTACTCACAAATCTCAAGTACTCATCTAAGACAACATATTATACTATATTAATATAATAACTCCACCTTCTTGCATCAAAACTTTTAATTTAATCTACTCCCAACCTAATTTCTTGGTAAGATTTAAAGATGAATAAATAGTAGTTCCATATCCTACTAGAATTATATCAATCCAAATACCCACTCTCAACATCGCGGTCTTCACTATTGAACTTGAGCATTATCAACTTTTTTCCGAACTTTCTGTTACTTGGAACAACACCATTTCGAGGAGATAAATACCAAATACCACCCATCAAAACTTTTAACTTAATACATAACTTACAGTACCTACTCTCAACCATCCACCACGATCTTCACTATGGACATGCAGAATTATCAAATATCCAGCGAGATTGCTGATTAGGATTTTACTGCTTATTCATAGCTCCCATACAACCTCCACTACTCGCCTCAGACAACATATCATATCAGATTAATATCATAACACAGCATTCTTCTATCAAAACTTTTAATTTGGCCCACTTTCAACTTAATGGTAAGTAAACAATGTACCTGCCTCAATAGTATGAAGATTAAATTATCATATTCTTATCAACTTCATGCGAAATATTTTTTAGATATAGGAGTCAATCAAATCTCATAACAGCATAACTGCTTGGTTTATAAAAAACCCTGCTACCTTCATATGCTTACCACAAGAGGCTAAAAAGCTTAAACCTAAAGATTTAAAGGTAAATAAATAACACTATCCTCTTTCACGCTCTTCACTGAAGCTTTCATATCCTACTAGATTAATATTATGTCAAAAACCATCCATCAAAGTATTCAATTTAATCCAGAACTTACAGCACCCACTCTCAACCTCCACCACGGTCTTCACTATGGGCTTGAAGAATTTTCTTTCTTCCTTCATACAACACCATTTGGATGACACATTATAGAGTTAAATAAGAAGCGACCTTGCTGATAAGGTTTTTATTCCTTACTCACAGCTCCTAAACAACTTCCATTACTCATCTAAGACAAGATATCATACTACATTGATATCATAACACCACCTTCTTTCATCAAAACATTTAATTAAACCCACCCTCAACCTAATGGTAAGAAAATAATGTGATCACCCCAATAGTATGAAGATAAAATTATCATATTCTTATCAGCTTCATGTGAACTATGATATCGGGGTCAATCAAATCTCATAGCAACGTGACTGATTGAGAAATTTTATTGAAAATAAAAAACAATTTTTCATAAAATGTAAGACTTTTCAATACAAACTCCTAGATACAAAAAACCATTAATCGCTCAAATTGTCTGCTTTACTCGGCTATATTTATTTACACAAGATATCAAATTACCAGCCACCTGGCCACCTTTTCTACTTTTCCATTACTTCTAATGATTTCATGTATCCCAACCAGCCGTGATCTATTTTTAAACATCAAATATTATAACATGATCACTCTTGTTTATAAAAGACACATATAGACCACAACTTACGTAATAGTTGTTGTTGTTGTTTTTTCAGCAAAAGAAATTTTCATTTATAACTTCCACTACTCATCCAAGACATCATATCCTTCAGATTAAAATCAGTTGTTGTTTTCCTATAAAGAAATTGGAAATCTTACATTAAAAAACATGAATCGCTCAATTTGTTTACTTTACTCGGCTGCTGTGCGAATTTGTTTACATTATTCAAGAGATTAACACAAATGCCACATCTTGCCAAGTTCATATTGGGCAATGTGCTATAAGAAATACTTTTATAATAAGAAATTTTTTTGTAAATAAAAACAAATGTTTATAAAACATAATACTTTCCAATACACATACCCCAAAACCCTCACTGACATCTTCTAGAATCTGTTCGTGGTGATGTGATGTTGTGAAATTCGAATGATGCTGATATCTACAACTTCCCTGCTAAGAAAACTTATTTAGGTGCAGCAAAACCATGATGTCGTCATGCCGATATCTAGAACTCTCCCGCTAATAAAAGAAAACAGCAAAACCAAGGCATGCTGGTAGTTCCGGCTAAGGCCGCTAGGGTACCTTACTCAAGAAATGGCGTTTGCGCCCAAACAGATCTCGAAAACCAAAGCCCGTAGAGGATTTCTGGTTAAAACTCCCACTCAACACCGCCAAGAATCCATTTCCATGAGCAAAAATAACTTGAATTATTAATACGCTAATATCTCGAAAACCAAAGCCCGTAGAGGATTTCTGATGAAAATTTCATTATCCCCCTCCCTAACCTATACTATAATACCCCCTCACAAACCACCCATCTAAAATCCATTGGCATGAACAAAAAATTTCCTACTATTAACTTTAATTATTACTAATTTTAGTTCAAAACCAAAAGCCTACATTTATTATATAATATAATAATATTAACTATATCTAAAAAGGTAAAATCGCTAATATCTCGAAAACCATAGCCCGTAGAGGATTTCTAAGAAAAATTTTATCGCCCCTCTAACACCTTCTAGAATATATTGACATGAACAAAACTATCCTAGGTAGCTTGAATTATTAATAATATTAACTATATCTGAAAAGGTAAAATCGCTAATATCTCGAAAACCAGAGCCCGTAGAGGACTTCTGATGAAAATTTCGTTCCCCCTCTAATCCCTGCCCCTATAACACCTTCTAGAATCTATTGGCATGAACAAAACTATCCTAGGTAGCTTGATTTATTAATAATATTGTTGCGAGCGTGGTCTTTAGGTTCGTTATTTAAAACACAATATTAAATACTTATTATACAAGTTCTTCATTTCACTCTAATCATACAAAATTCACAAACTTTCTATTAATCAACTCAACTCTAATTATCGCTAATACTGTACTTTCAATTATCGCAATCTAATTACAACACTTTCGCACGTTTATTACTTTCACTTGTTAACACTGCAACGTCTAAGACAAGACTCTTCTTCTGGCTATGACAACTGTTATATTTATACCCTACAAACTCTGCAGATTATTCTCGAGTGTTCTATTTTCCAGAAGCTTCCCGACTGTTCTATTCATTCTATTCATTCTATTCCTGAACCTTCCTGTAGATACCATAATCAATTCTCCGAACCTAAAGTCGTTTACTTCTCCATTGCCAGTAGATGTCACCAGTTGTCTCTTTCTATTGCACGTAACACTGCCCCCTTCTTAAATTTATTCGTCCCGAACAGCAAGTGGACCACAGTCTTGGTGCTTGTAATATTGACACAAGCGATCCAGATGAACGATTTTTCGTTTGCCTCTTGTACCACGTTGAATCCTGTATACTACGTGATTTATTCTAGTTACTACTGAATACGGTCCCTCCCAGTGTTGTTGTGAATTTGGAGAACGTCCCTTACGTCGGTTCGGGTTGTACAGCCAAACAAGATCACCTTCATTGAATCCTGCTGAATTCGCACGTAAGTCATAGCGGGTCCTCATCCGATTGGCATTTACTGCTAATTTTGTCCTCGTGGCTTCTTGTACATCAGCTCTCCTTTCCAATGGGGCTCTGATATTACACTTATACATTTCCTTTCTGCTGCTATGTGGCGGCCCTTTGTAAGAAGCACACACAGTGCATCTGCGACACCACTTCTCCACATCCTCCCGCATATGTATCTCGTATTTTAGAAATTGTTTTATTCACTCCCAAATGTTCTCCAGATGTTCCACGATGCATTTTACCTAGAACATCTTTGACCTTTGATGCCGGCAAGACTATTTGCATTCGGAATGATTTACCGTTAGGTGCCTCCCATTTGCGTTTTAAAATACCGCATTCAACATGAAGAGAATTCCATTAAGCCCAGTAGCTTTTCAGATTTTCACTCATCCCTGAAATATCCTTCCATTCTGGTTTTTCTATATCTGCTTTCCAAGCAAGAATAGGCGATATGTCCGGATCTTTTCGTTGCGCTGTTCGCAAGTTCTCGATGTCCCAACCTATTGATGGTTCCACAGTTACCAACTGTATAGTTGCTGTTCTTTCTCTTTCTTCCACCCGGCCGCAATGTTTGCATTCAAGTTTGCATGGACGTTGTACAAAGGCTTCTGCATTTCCATGGATAAGTCCTTTCCTATGTTGCATCTCTAAGCCATAAGGTTGGAGTCTAGTCGCTCCAAGAATAGCTTGCTCTCTAGTTCGCCAACTTGGACATTCTTCTCTTTCTTTCTTTTCTGTTGATTCCCTTCGACGGCGCTTCCTGCAGTCGCTTTGAAGGTGTCCCAATTTATTACAATTCCAAAATCGAAGAACACTACGTGAAGGGTTGCTCAGTGATAACTGCAATCTATTGCAAGTCTGCTGCCCAGCTCGATATCTTTGCAATTCCACTCTCCTCTCTTCATCTAGGGATTCCACTCGTCGGCGTTTTCTGCAGTCCCTTTGTAGGTGTCCCGGTCTATTACAATTCCAGCATTGCAGAATACCACGTGAAGGAGTGCTCTGTGATGGCTGCATTCTATTACAAGTACATTCGTTCACCGAAATTTCTCTCATTCGTACTGCACTCCGTGAAGCTTGTCTGGCGGATTCATACACTAATGCATAGGCTAGTGCTTCTGCTGTTGATTTCTTCCCTGCTATCCTTAATGCATGTTGTAAGTTTTGATCTGTAATAGCGTTCACAAATGCCTCCGTCGCCACTTCATTGAGAAAATCCGCATTCACGCTGGAGTATGAAAGATGCGCTAATCTTTCCACATGAGCCTGCAATTGTTGTAGTGATTCGCCATGCTTTTGAATCCTGTTGCGCAACTGTAGGCGATATACTTGCTGCATGTGCTCATCTCCGTAACGTAATTCTATCGCCTGTACTAATGAAGTGTAATCACGTTGATTTTCAATCGGTACAGTTTGTAAGAGTTCTGAAGCAGGACTTCGAAGTGCTAACACCAGAGCTATAGCTCTGTCTTCATTACTCCATCCATTTACCTCTGAAGCTGCCTCAAATTGTCTCTTGAAGATATGCCACGAATTTTGTCCATCAAATATTGGGGGTTTCATTCTACCTGCAATGGATATTTCAGGTGCTACGTTTAGAGGCTGACGATGCTTTAATCTTTCCAGATCTGCTTTAACGTTTTCAAGTTGCTCGGTGACATTTTGTTGAACTTCCGAAACCTTTTGTTGAAATTCGTGCTCAATTCCTTCAGTTTTCAAATTTTGTTCTTCTAAAGAACTTTTTAGAAAATTTTTCTGATCCTCTAAACGAGTTTCTAGACAATTCTCCAGAGAACTCTTTTGTTCGTCCAAGCGGGTTTCCATAGATTTCTTCTGCTCATCTAACCGGGATTCCAAGGAATTCTTTTGTTCCTCAAAAGCATTCTTTTGCTCATCTAAACGGGATTCCAGAGAATTCTTTTGTTCCTCAAAAGCATTCTTTTGCTCGTCCAGACGGATTTCCATAAATTTCTTTTGTTCCTCGAGAGAATTCTTTTGTTCCTCATTGGAATTCTTGTGTTCATCAAAACGGGCTTCCATAGAATTCTTTTGTTCCTCGAGAGAATTCTTTTGTTCGTCAAAACGGGCTTCCATTTTGCTCATTAAACTACTCAAAAGCTGTTCTATTTTCATCGTAGGCTCTTCTTCAGCTTCGGTTTCTTCCAAGTTCTCTTCAAAAACAAATGTTTCAGGATCCTTTCCTTCTTCTATCAAAGCTTGTCTGAGTCGTTCGACTAGCACTTTCTTTGCACCTGTCGTTTGTAATGACCGGCTCCCTAGCTCTACTTTCAAATCCGGTGTTCGAAGCTCCTCGACTTTGCGCAACATTACTTTAGTAATTCACTTATAGTTGAATATAAATTATTTTCCAGAACTAGCAAAATTTAACACAATTTCACAAAATTAATCACACTTTGAATTTTTAAGTCAATTGCCGCCACTTTATTTCGCGAATTTATTTCACTTCTGACACCAGTTGTTGCGAGCGTGGCCTTTAGGTTCGTTAATTAAAACACAATATTAAATACTTATTATACAAGTTCTTCATTTCACTCTAATCATACAAAATTCACAAACTTTCTATTAATCAACTCAACTTTAATTATCGCTAATACCATTGTGTATAGAGTATATAGTGGTTGCAAGTACAACTTGTTAACTGCTCGCTAGATGGCCCTGGTTGTACCGTTTTAAACCCAATGACTTTAATTCTTGTTAAAAGCGAATAATTATTTGAATAAGCATATAAGTATTAATCGAATAATTTTGCAAAAAGAATTTTAAGTCCAAAATTTATTATTTTCAATAATAATAATCATTTTGAATAATCAGTTTAATTCTCCTTGTAGCCAAACAGAGAAACTTTTATACGTATAAAAGATTCGTAAAAAGCTTTATAATTGTGTATATATTTAGTATAACAAGTATAACCTTTATACTAACCAGAGTAGGCTGAAGATGTTCTTTATGAACAAATTTTGTATATTTTCCGCCAGCCTCCTCTCCTAGTTGTCTTCATGCGATCGTTAGCTTGCTTGCTTTTTGGGTGATTACATTGTATGAATGTGTATTTTTATTGAACATGATAGGATATGTGTATTGTTACTTTACAAATTATTGCAGGCTTTCTATGGAATTCGCAAATATTTCGACCGATATATTTAATTAGTTATTCTGGCTAAACGTTATGATAATGGATCTTAGAACTTTAGTTGTATTTCAACTTTTCTGGCGTTTGCGCATTTTGATAGGTTTTTGGTGATTATTTAAATTTTATATTGGGTTGGATTTTCTGACTTTGTTTTCGATATTACTATTGACTTGGGATTTTCTGGAACTTGTTGACGACTTTGGATTAATTTGGTTTAGTTTGGCTTTGATTTTCGTCTTAGCTATTGAATTGGGATGTTCTGGAATTTGTTGGCGACATTGGATTAATTTGGTTTATTTTGGCTTTGATTTTCGGCTTGGCTATTGAATTGGGATATTCTCGAATTTGTTGGCGACTTTGGATTAATTTGGTTTATTTTGGCTTTGATTTTCGGCTTGGCTATTGAATTGGGATATTCTGGAATTTGTTGGCGACTTTGGATTAATTTGGTTTATTTTGGTCTTGATTTTCTTGCTTTTTTTTATTTAAATTGATATTAACTTTACCTTACGATTTCGCTTTCGATTTAGGAATTTGCATTTTCAAAACTGTTGCATCTGCTGAGTTTAATTTTGATTTTGTATTTTCAATTCGAAATTTTTTTTTAATTGGTCAGAATGGGCCGGCGTTGCTTTTATATTAATTGCAAAATTACCGATCATGCCTGCTCACAAATCAGTTTTTTTCAACTGCCTTGTGATGAAAGGCGTGATATGTGGATTCTCCACTGTGGTGGAATAAAGTTCCAGGTAAATATTGAAAACATTAAACATGTTTTCATATGTGACAGACACTTCCGCTCGGAAGATATAACTTACAAAGGATCAAGAGCAAGCTTAATAGCAACTTCTATACCCCTGCCTTCAGATTCATCGTTTTGTAAGTGCAGTAAATATAATATTGATCCCTTATGTAAGACAGAAGTTCCTTACAAATCTAGGACAGTACACAAAAGAAATTATGTTTCAACAACGCAGGATTATTCAAGTATTCTTCCTGATATAACGGAGACTTATTCTCCCCCTTCACCAGACTTAGTGGTCAATCGCAGTGAAAATGTGAAAACATATATACGTAATTATAACATACAATTCGTCCCTAACAGAAATACTCCATCCCCATCTCAGTTTTTAGAACCACCTGAAAAGAGGGTTCCATCGCCAACTGTATTTTGCAATTCAAAGGAAACGAAAGAACTTGAAACTGCAAGTTGCTCATTTAAAGCGTCTCCTACATGCGAAAATGAAAATATTAATGAGTTGCTTAAAAATGAAACAAGAGATGTGAAGGCTTTTCTGAGCGCGCAATTATTCCATAAATTTGGTCCGGAAAAAGCATGGTCCTCTGATCAAAAAGACGTGTTTTTAAAGATATACTTTAAATCTCCAACATGCTATAAGGCAATGCAATCAATGGGATTTTCGATGCCACACACTTCAACAATAATGCGCTGGCAAAGTGAAATTATTTTTTCACCGGGTATAAATCAAAGCATTATTAATTTACTGGAACACAAATGTGAGAAATGGAGCACTTTATAAAATAAATGTATCTTATTATTTGATGAGATGGCTATTAAAAATGAATTAGAGTATAATTCACGTGAAGATCTTATTTATGGATTCACAGATTTCGGGAATGGCAATCGTACAGACACTGTAGTGTCTTCAGCACTTTTATTCATGGTAAGAGGTCTAAACTTAAATTGGAAACAATCGATTGCTTATTATTTAGGAGCTGTTACTGCACTTAAACTAAAAGAAATTATATTAGAAATTCTTGAGGCTTTGTATAATATTGGGTTGAATGTAATTGCTATTACCTGTGATCAAGGATCAGTGAATCGAAAAGCCTATGCAGAATTGGGATGTACAGTAGATAAGCCTTACCTAGAAATGGGGAATAGAAGGATAGCTTTATTGCATGATCCTGTACACTTAGTAAAAAGTATCAGGAACTGCTTACTAAAAGCCGACATTGAATGCGAAGAGAAAAAAATTTCTTGGAAAATCGTTGAGACAATTTTTCGAGAGGAAGAGAATGATACTATAAAAGCGTGTTTTAAGCTGACGGAAAAACATATTTATCCCTATAGTTTTGATAGGATGAGTGTGAAGCTTGCTACACAAGTACTTAGTAGGCAAGTTTCTATTGGAATCCAATTAGGTGTTCATTTAAATATATTTCCGCCTGACAAAATTGAAACGGCTATCTACACTGCAGAATCGTTTCAAAAACTGAATGACCTTTTTGATTGTTTTAATAGTGTCACAAGGTTTTCTGCAAATCCCCAAAGATGTGCATTATCGGATGATAAAGATCATCAGAATGTTTTAGAAACCTTTCACGAGTGTCGAACCTGGATTCGTAAGTGGAGACATTTAGGTCGAATGAAAAGACCATATTGCTTTGATGGTATGCTGCAAACAATTAATGGCATTTTTCATGTATGGGAAAACGTAAAAAATTCTCAAAGTTACATCATAACATCACACATTAACCAAGATCCCCTAGAAAATAGCATTTCCATATTACGCAGATGTAAAGGTAGCTACGAACGGAATCCTTCAGCCCTCAGATTGTCGAGAAATCTTAGACAAATAGTTTTCCAAAATCTCGCTCCCACTATGAATACTTGTTATAACATTGCTACTGAAGAAACTCTTTTAAGTGAGTCTTCAATCTCAACTCTACCCGAAGAAGATATCTCGGTATTTGAAGAGATTTCTGAGGACTTTCATAATAACGAAATCGAAACCTTTATAGAGGAAATTTTTAATGATACGGAGAATGACGATAACCAGGGATTCTCGGAAGTGCAAATGGGGGAACTGGTTAATTTAATAATAATAGAAGATGATTGTGATGAAGAAGAAGAAGAAAAGGAAGAAGTTACCGAGGAAAGAAAAATTAATGAAACATCCTTATTAAATAGTCACGCCGTAGTCTACTTCGCAGGTTATGTAGCAAATAAAATAGTGAATTCTTACAACTGTTCTACTTGTAGAGCATTTATGCTTCGAACTAATGAGGATGAAAAAATTGATGACTACCTTATAAAATTAAAAGCATATAAAGTAAGCGGTAGAAGCTCCATCTACGGCAATTTAAAAGTACCTTCCTTAGCATTTATACAATTCATTGAAAATCTATATGAATTATTTAATGAAAAAATTGGGACCATAAAACATGAGATCCGAACATCGGAAAAATTTGTAGATATATTTAACAAAGTTATGACTTATCGCTTTTGCTCTGAACATAAACAGCAAATTATTAGCTTTATTTCAAAAGTCTTAATCAGATTTTACACACGTAAAATCAATAAAGCGTTATCCTTAAAATCTAAAAAGAAGAAGGATCGCATGCAAATTCTAGCAGGAAAATAATTAATGGGGTTTGAAAATGTGCTAACACTTCTGATTAATTTCAGATCCGAAAAATTAATTTAATTTTGATGACATTTTTATTTGTCAAATATAAAGTACGGGTATTATTACGCCAATACCTGCATTGAAGGAGGCATAAATGACTCAACAATTATTATCCTTTCGGATAGTCAAGCTGCTCTCAAGACTAAAACTCCTTCACTATTAAGTCAAGGATAGTTGGGAGTGTCTGCAAACCTTAAAAATTTCGTACCAACGTACCAAATAAATTAGCATGTATCAAAATGATATATTTGTAATGACAACGCTGATACGGTGCACCTAATTAATTAAATTAAATAAATATATAAATTAAATAAATTACTTCTACCTTTGTTGCATTTCAAGTATAAATAGGGCAGTATTAAAAAAAAATCTTTAAAGATACAACATGATTATTCCAGATAAATTGCTTTGCATGAATAAAAATATTATATCTATGAATAATAAAGAAATTCAATATACATATTACAATTCAGTGCTAATGTAAAATTCATTGCTAATAAGAATAAGGTGAACACAAAATTGTATATATGTATAAATATCTACTGCAGCAACAATTACTGCCTGTTCGTTCATATACTCAAATCGCAAATTTAATTTCTTCAAATCAAAGCTTTTTCCTGCAAGCTATTTACTTTTTGTTTACAAAAATCCATTTTGTGCTTTCATCACAACTTTCATGTTTTGTATAAAAGGTGTACTTATTTGCTATTTGACTGTGTCAAAGCTATTCTGTTATACTAAGCCGACGTCAGCGCCGCAAGTGAGCAGTTAACAAAACGCTGTAAAAAGCTACTTGCAACCACTATATACTCTATACACAATGCTAATACTATACTTTCAATTATCGCAATCTAATTACAACACTTTCGCACGTTTATTACTTTCACTTGTTAACACTGCAACGTTTAAGACAAGACTCTTCTTCTGGCTATGACAACTGTTATATTTATACCCTAGAAACTCTCCAGATTATTCTCGAGTGTTCTATTTTCCAGAAGCTTCTTGACTTGTTCTATTCATTCTATTCCTGAACCTTCCTGTAGATACCATAATCAATTCTCCGAACCTAAAGTCGTTTACTTCTCCATTGTCAGTAGATGTCACCAGTTTTCTCTTTCTATTGCACGTAACAATATAAACTATATCTGAAAAGGCAAAATCGCTAATATCTCGAAAACCAGAGCCCGTAGAGGATTTCTGATGAAAATTTCGTCTCCCCTAATATAAGTACCCCAACCATCTAGAATCCATTGGCATGAACAAAAATTTCCTAGCGTTAACTTTAATTATTACTAATATTAGTTCAAAACCAAAAGCCTACATTTAGGCGCACCACATATCTATCCAAGAAAACCGTAGTACCGGAGCATGCTGGTAGTACCGGCTAATGCCGCTAGGGTGCAGTCAAGACCAAATGACACATCCCAGAGCATGCTGGTAGTACCGATTAATCCCGCTAGGGCTCAGTCGAGACTCAATGGTGCATCCAAGACACAATGCTGCATCCAAGGCACAATGCTGCATCCAAGGCACAATGGTGCATTCACCACACAAACCAATACAGCTGAGACACAAACCTACATTAGCAGGGACTCAAACCACCTAGCGACGGTGGCTCCATCTGTGGCGAAATCCTGGAGGCTTCAAAAAGTGCGCCAGAATGAACATAGAACAACTACTAAGGAAGTATTTATTTCCAGAATGAGAAACTGGGAGAGGTCCTACAACATCTACATAGGTACACTATTTCGAAAGGTTTGGAGCTTATGCTTAAGATTTCCATTGGAATTTTTGGATTTCTGGATACTTTGTTTACCTGAAACAGTTTATATTTCCTTATATACTTTACGATATCGTCTGACATGCCAGGCCAGTAGAAATGCTCTTTGATTCTTTTAATTGTACGAGAAACGCCTTGACGGCCTCCCATCGGTAATAAATGGAAATCTTTAAAACTTGTTCGATCTCATTTTTATCGGATAAATATTTTATTGCATTAAGATGCTTTATGTTTATTTGCTTATTAGTGAACACCTTGATTAAAATGTTTTTAATTATTATTAGATCTTATGGATGTAATATAGGGAAGGAGATATATATTTGTTTTAACTGATTTGCTTCTGTGTGTGAGCAGATCTCAGTTAAAATCTTTTCAAGGTCTGATCTCTCTCTTTGGGATCGACAAGGTAAATTGACCTTTGAAATGATTACCGTTGAGTCTTTTTTCTTGAATAAGTTCAGTTCAGTTTTTGAAAGTGGAGATTTATCTGAAAATTTTAGTTTCGAATCCAACACTCTTGCAAGTTCAGTATCTTGCAATGGCGAGACGAAAAATTTAGGATTCACATTTTTAGTCAATAGTAATGGGAAATTAGTCTCAGTCATTATGACAGAGAAATTGCTTGTTGATGATGGAGCTGGGCTTGGATTAAGAATACTTGTATTGTTATTCAAGTTTGCCTGAGGTCTGGCTTGATTCCTTGTTACCACATTTACGCAGGTGGTAGGTTCTGCAAAATTTTCGCTACTATCTGGAATAGCTCTACTGAGAGCGCCTGTATTGGTGTTGAGCAATCCTGATAGGGGAACTAATTTATAGTCATATTCCTCAAGACGTATTCTCCATCTCATCAGTCTTGAGGAGTGATCTTTCAGATTCATGAGCCATTCTAATGGTTTATTGTCAGTTATAATTGTAAACTGTCTACCATAAACGTATGGTCGAATTGCTCAACTGCGAAAACGATAGCTAAGAGCTCCTTTTAAATTGTTGAGTAACGAGTTTCCGCACCATTGAGAACTCGGCTCACATAGGCGATTGGATGATCCCCTTGATCATCAACTTGAGAAAGAACTGCTCCGATGGCTAGTCACTGGCATCGGAGGTGACAAAAAATTCTTTGTCAAAATCGGGATATGATAGAATTGGTGCTGAAATAAGTTTATTGCGTAATTCGCAAAATGCTTCATCACAAATTGCGTCAAACATGAAAGGGATATCTTTCTTTAAAAGATTTGTAAGTGGTTTAGCTATTTTTGAAAGTTTGGTATAAAGCGGCGATAGTAGCCGACGAAACCGAGGAAGGCTTTAATATGTTTCTCCTTCTTGGGTCTTGGATAGGACTGAACTGACTTGATTTTTGCTGGGTCTGGTTTGACTCCATTTTCTGTAATTATGTGCCCTAAATACATAATTTCCTTTCTTAGGAAATGGTACTTGTCGGGTTGAAGTTTGAGGTTGGAATTGCGGAGACGGCTAAATACTGCTGTGAGTCTTGTATTATGATCTTTGAGATTGTATCCATGGACTATAATATCGTTGAAAAGTAGCAGGCGTTCCTTTTAAACCAAATGGCATACGATTGTATTCGTAGTGGCCATAGGGTGTGCTAAAGGAAGTTTTCTCCTTGTCCTTCGAGTGCATTTTTATCTGGTGAAATCCACTGGCTAAGTCGAGTGTGGTAAAATATTTCGACTTCCCCAACTGGTCTAATATATCAGTGATATTAGGCAGTGGGTACGCATAGCCAATAGTAATGTCGTTAATACGACGAAAATCTACCACTACTCGCCACTTTTTGTTCCCATTCTCATCTGGTTTTTTAGGAACCAGGAGAAGTGGAGAATTCCAGGGACTATGTGAAGGTCTGATGATGTCTGACTCAAGAATTTCTTGTATTTGCCTATTTATCTCAGCTCAACTTGTTTCAAGAAGTCTATAAGGCTTGGTATAGATGGGCGGTTTGTCTTAGAGGGTCTCGATCTTGTGGGTGATTGCATCTGTATATGAAAGTAAATCCCCTTCTATGAAGAAGAGATCGTTGAATTCCCTGCAGATATTTCGAATACTCTCAGATTCCTCTGAATTACAGTGATCCAATTTTATAAGGTTTTGCAGTTTAATCATTCTGCCCTTAATTGGATCTCTTTCAGAGTCTGTGGAGATGACCACAAAGTCGTCATTTAAGTCTTGGTAAACTGTGTTCACCTCGTAAGGGCCCAGATCGGCGTCCTCCTCATTTGTATTGAGGATTAGGACATTCGTCATACCGTTGACTGGTTCGACTATCGAGTTTCCAAGAAATAAACCTGGCCTTAATTCCTTCCTAAAACAGACCGATTGATGTTGAATAGAAGGAGTTGGAATTTCAATAACGAACTCTGATCGAGCCGGAATTTTAATTTTATTTAATAGATGCGATTCTTTCGGATTTTTAATAGGAAGGAGATATGATTCCAACTTTTGTGGAATTTGGAAGAAGTTATTCAATGATTCCGACTCGATAGAATTTGAAGGAGATAAAACTTTATTGAAATTCTTTGACTTCTTTGATTTTACCTTGGAATTCACTTTTTGTGAATCTATTGATGAAGGAGATAGAATTTTACTAGATGCAGCCTTTTGTGCTGCTGTAGATGGAGATAAACTTTTACGTTCTTGCTTCATATCTTGTGAAGCTTTGGATGGAGATTGATTGATATTGAATTCAGCCTTTTTTCTGGCTATAGATGGAGATAGATTTTTACCTTTATGCTTCATTTCTTGTGAAGCATTTGCTGGCGATCGATTTGCATTGCTTTTCGAAGCAATTGATGGAGGTAGATTTGTGTTAGTATTTATATCGGAGAATATTATCTCCGTATATAAAAGACTTTTTGATTGAGACCTCTATTCTGGGTCTTCGCTTCTCAAGTAAACGTATGGATAATTGGAATAATATTCTTCGTACGGATAAGATTTATTTGAATTGTTTATTTCTAAAGAAATGTATTTATTTTTATAATTGATACTAGCATTGTATCGAGATAAAAAATCATGACCGAGTAGGCCATCGTATGAGAGGATGGAGTTATTTCCCACAATTTGAAATGGGTGCTCTAGGATGGAGTTAAATTTGGTATGTTTCAAATTTGCAAATATGAGTCCTTCTGTACAAGTGGACTCGGTAAATAATGTATTAATATTGCAGACAGCATATCTATAGCAGATACTGTCTGGTTTCAGTGGATGGAGTTTTATTAGGCTGATCCAGTATCAATTAAAAATGTACGTTTTGGAGCAGAGCAGATGTCAACAGGCAAGGAAAGAGTTAAAGAATTTTTATTTATTTGAACGGGAATTTGAATTATTTGTTTGTTGCCTAGTTTCCTGTCGATATTGCCTGGGGCTTTCGATGCATCTGTGTCGTTGTTTCTATCTGCGAGGCGTTGCCGAAATTGACCCCCGCTGCATCCAGTTTCCCTGCCTGGATGCATAGGGACTTTTGCTATTTCTCCTCTTTGGAGATGGCGATCAAGCCGAGATATTGGCATTATTATATCTCGGCGGTGTAGTTCGACATTCTCGGAATACTGGCTGCTGCCAGTTCCTATTTTGAGGCTGTCTGTCAGCCGTGTTTGTTGGTGGAGTATTGTTCACCTTGAAAACGAGTTTGGAACTTTGGCGCAAAATAGAGAATTCTTGTCAGTCCTACTGCAACACAGCCTGAAAAAACTATTAAAAGTTCAATACACTCATCATATTTTTTTACATACCGCGAATGAGAACGGTAATTATTACACTCAACATTTAGAGCCCTCTTAATCAAAAATGGAGGTTTGATAAATTTTGAAGTTAATGGAAGAAGACCAACAGACCAAAATCGTTTTTGTACTTGCACTATAAACTCATTTTGTTTAGCACTTCCTACTTTTATTCTAGACTACATTTAGCCTATAGGGAAGGACACAACAAATCAACTCTGATCGCGGTGTCCACAAGGTCCCAGTGGCCAAATCACCAATATTCTTAAGCTAACCCAACCTGTATTCCACTCCTTGGCAATATCAAGCCCCACTTTGTCCTTTGTTCCACTATTTTTATAATGTTTCAAATTAAGACCGTATAAAATTACTTATTCCTTTATATGATTTTAATTCATTTTTCAACACCCCTTGAATTTGCACTATGCATTTTGATCCCGCAGCTCGCGATAGATGACTAAATTTGTGCATGCTGCAATAGATATCTAGTGTGAGCGTTTACATTCCCAGTAAAAAAAAAAGGTGCTTTTAGAAACCTTTTGAAGTGCTTTTGCAAAGCACTGAAGCGGTTACGGTCCGTAAGAAGTTACATTTTATTTTAGCACTGCATGTCCACAGACGTAAGCGCTTAACTATTGGTTATGTAACGCGCTTTTTAAGTGCTTCTAAATATCTTCTCCAAAGATCATTACCTCGGTTTATATAAAGAACTTTTGAAATTTTTTGGAGAAGGCCTTTTTAGATTTTGGATTCATTTTATTTGTAAAAATTTTTTATGGAAAAAAGGAGATAAATTTATGGTTAACATTTATTCATTTTATTATGCATATAAATAGAAATTACACACTTTACACTGCGGAATTAAAAAGAATCGCATGCACTTCGTTCTACAAATGCAAAAAGGTGACTGGTGACTCACTCTGCAACTCGGAAAGATTAAAATGCTTACGGTTTGTTTGGTGTGCTGAAGACATCCTCGATTCTTACGAAGCACTTACATCTACTCACTGCTTCATATGTGCGCTTTTTCAAAGCGCCTTAAATATTTCCTACTGGGTTGGAGAATATGTGTAGCGATCTATCGCTGTCGATTCGTTTGCGCTATCGCTACATTATCGATATCGATATCGCATCGGTGTGAATCGGCCTTAATTTCAACGTTTTACTTCCGAAATTTAATTACGAATGGGAGCAGCGAAAATATTGTCAAAATTTTGTTTTTCAAATCATGTCATGAATGAAACCTGTAGGATTGATCAACCTTGACTATATACATATATATGCACATACGTATAATTGATGTCGATGAATAAATTTGCATTTTATATAAAGGATTTTCCAATAAGAGGTGTTATTTTAATTAGCCCGCTATTTCGGTAGATGTCACTTTTGGAGCTGTAACTTTTTGATATTTGACAAGTAGAAACTACGCCATTAATAAAAATGGAACGATACACGATTCAACAATGCATTCAAATTATTAAAATTCACTATAAAAATGGTGAAAATGTGGCAGAGACGGTTCGTAAAACTCGAACATTTTTGGGTCGTCGTGAAGCACCTTCTCGGACCGCAATACAGAAATTGGTAGAAAAATTCGAGCTGTCGGGACAAGTTAGTGATGTGAAGAATAAAACCCGTGCACGTCGCGGAAATTGTTTTGATTTCCCTGATTGTTGCCAGAACGATTGTTGTTCGCCGCTCTTGTCTGACATTCTTCGATAGAATGTCCCATCCGATGACACTATCGACATGAAAGCGCTTGTGTCGGAGATGTAAATGTAACCCTATTGAAATTTGCAGGGCGTTGTATGATTGGGCATTTTGAAGCAGCATGTCCCAGTCTATTGCATTTTAAGCAGCGAAGATTTGAATTTATTGCTTGCGCAAGTGGAGTTTGATTTATCTTGTTTTGTGCTTAGGGAAACAAGTTGTTTCTGCTCTAAGCGGGATGCATGCTCCAAGATGTGTGATTTTAATACAGAAAAGGATTTTTCAGAATGCACCTTGGCTAAGGTTTGAAGTTGTGGATTGGATAATCCGTCCTCTATAGCTCTCACTGCTTGGCACTCATTATCTTTTAAAAAATATTTTAAAAGAATTTTATCACTTGTATATGAGTGCCTTGCCTCATTTAGTTTGGATAGAGTTGTGCTAAGTCTCTGAAGGAAATCTTTCACGCTTTCCCCTATTCTCTGTTTAGAATTATTTAATTGAGACTGTAACGTAGTTCTGGGAATTTTTACCTCAAAAGTTTGAGTTAAAATTGATTTTAAGGTGGGCCAATCTTAACTTGATTGTACCTGAAAATATCATATGCATCTGCAGATAATTTACTCCTTATTAAACTAAGGAGGGAGTACTTTTCGCTTGTCGTCGTTGCTGTTGTGTATGAATCATCACAGCTTGAAATGAATTTGTGGAGATCTTTCGGATTTCCATTGAAATTGGGAATTAATGTTCTCGCGTCAGATAAGAAAAAATTTGATTGGTCTCTGAAAGAGACATTGTGGTGATGCTCTGTGGAATTATTTGTACTATTCGTTATGTTTTGGAATCTCGAGTCCAACTGTTCTTGCAGCGCAATTACAGTGTCTGAGAATGATGTTTCCATGTTTATGTAAACATCATTCACGAAGTATTCGTGATCTTTGTCGCTTGGGCCAACATTCAAGATTATTTCGTTATGTGTTTCTTCAAAATCATCCCAATATTTGTGCAATGAGTTCAATTTTTGGTTTAAGTATGCCTGGGTTGAAGTTGCAAGTGAATTATTATCTATAGATTGAATAATATGGGATAATGTTTTTGGTCTATCTTCTTGCAACCGAAACCGTACTGTATTTGATTGCTCTTTGTCTGTGCTGTCGTGGTTATTAGCTGCAGTTGTTTTTTGAGAAGTTTTTGGAAGTGGGACTTAAAACGGGTTATTTTTGCGTTCCGTGTGGTCTGATATGGATTTCAACCTATCAGACAGAGTTGCCTTTGTAAGATTGTACCAGTCTCCGTGAGTTTCAGTAAAATCTTCATGATATTGAATCAGGGTTTCCGATTTTTCAAATGAAGCCCACACGTCTTCCAAATTTTGTAGTTTATTGGAAGTAAAATATGAAGTCCTTTTACTTTTATTCGCTCTGTGATAATCGGCCAGAATTTGTCTAATTTCTGCCATTTTTGGAATTTGTGACAAGCAAAGCTCATCAAAAGATTTGTTTTGTTCATTTGTCATGTTTAAAAATTTACGAATTAAAATCGGGAAGAAGTTGATTAAATAAAATTAGCGAAAGGCTACGAACGCACTACTCACAGAGCAGAGGAAAGCTAGTGGAATAAAAAATTTTCCGTATATCCCAATGAACAATTTATACTTTATTATAGCCATGAGAATGCTCTCACAACTCTTTATAAAACACACTGTTTTATAAGATTGTTGTTAAAAATGTTGTCCCAGCTTTAAAAAAAACTCTTATAGAGCTAATTGGGCACAGTATAAGGGTTGTGGAAGCTAATTTATAAAGCAATAATAAAATTGTTGTCTTATTCTTTCTTTATGAAAAATGTATTACAAATTTGCTTCAGAAATGTATGAGCAGGAAAAATAATTTATGAATTCAGACTTTGTCTTCCAACATAATTTTGTTCGGAATACTTATATGCGTAATGCTTAAACATTAATTCTCGATTAATATTGGAATAAAATGTCATGTAACTTTAATTTTATTTTGTTCAAGAAAGAATTTTTTGGGGATTCGCCGGTATATAACAAAAGCTAAAAAATGTTCTAATTTGTTATTTCATCACACAACCCATTAATTTTTGGTGACAAGTTTCAAGCCTTGGTTCGACTCATCAACAGGTCACAAATAGCGAAATTGGGTGATTTGAAAAACAAATGAAAAAAATGAAAACAGGAGAAGAAAGAAATGAAAAGTTTGAGAAAAATAGAGAAAAAACAATTTTTTTATTTATTAAAAAAATTTCAAAAATTTTAAAGAAACAGATTCATTCGAAGCGAATCGAACCTGTCTACGCCACGCAGTGAGCTGAAAAATAAAGAAGAAAAGGAAGAAGAAGAAACGTTTCGTATGTGTGATGAAATAAAAAATTAGAACATTTTTTAGCTTTTGCTATATACCGGAGAATCCCCAAAAAATTCTTTCTTGAACAAAATTAAGTTTAACCCGATAAAAAGTCCAAACGTAATCTTTTTATTTAATTTTATTGTAAAAGTTATACTTCTAGCTCGAAAAAATACAGCGCGCCTAGTAAATTCTAAAAATAAATGGACTTAAATAAATATTTATTATTATATATATTTTTAATGTTAAGTTCCAAATCGCTTAAAAAAATTAAAAGTGAAATCATCAATATTTTTGTTTGTTTTATTCGCGTGTTTATTTTGCGTGTCAGTAAACGAAAAAGTTAAATGCTATAATGTTACTCGCTGCAATTTATTCACTTTTTTTATAAAATGGCCGAATGTTTTCACCTCACTTTACAGCTCTTATAAAACATTTTAGATTCGTGTTAAATCTTCAGGATCGGAAATGTCAAAGTGCATACTCCAGTACTTAGTTTTACACAGGTTAATTGGTATTTGTGACGAATGGTTTTTATTAAAGTATTTAATACCAATGTAAATAGCTTCCATTTTTTTATAAAGTTGTCATAAAAGCTAAAATACAGCTTTCGAGTTTTATAAAAGCGAGATCCCATGCTCAATTCAAGTCGCAACCAAATGGTTTTATTATAAGTGTTCTAATTTAATTTTGTGAAATCTTTAAAAAACTCTCCGACAACTAAATTGCTCCGGAAGCCAAATTGTTTTAAAAGGCTTTTCAAAGATTTGTTTCGAACTATTATAAAATATTTATAGAATAAGTTAGTTTCCGGAGCAAAACTGTTTTATAAGAAGTTCGGAAAGCGTTCTCAGTGCTACATTATAAAACAATTTAGCACCGGAACTCAATAGGAAAAAGCGGTACCTCTATAAAACATTTTAGTTTTCGTGTAGCTGTTATATAACCCTTATAAAATAAAAATCTACTTTTGCAACTAAGTAGCTGCAAAAATGTTCATACGTATGTGTGTGTTTTAGTAAAAAAAAATTTTCAAGTTTCGAAGCGATTATTTAAGTAGAATTCTGATTTTGTGTGGTCGTGTGTAATACGAAAAATATATTCATATATCCAGCTGCAATAAAAATCGCTCTTTCCAATCAATATCTTCTCCTGATCGATAGGCGAATGGAGCTCTATCGCAGGGGATCGATTATTGATTTTCCCGAAATCCTCTGGCCAGCAAGCTCACAAGGTCTTACCGCAGAGGTCGCTTCGTGGAAAAGGAGATTTCAACTTTTATATTTAGAATCAAAATTTTCTCAAATTAAACGAAAGTTAACGAAGATTGAAAGTATGTAATTCTTTTTCACTTTTTGAAATATAAAAAATGTGTAGATAATCCGAAATTGTAAATGTGTATCCAACCAGGGAATATAAAACAAAACAGAAAATATGCAAAATTTGTAGATATTCAGGAATAATGTAAGTAAGTATTTGGAAAATATATAAAATTTATCATAATTTGGAAAAGTGCAAATAGTTAGAAATGCAATAGTTAGATGTAAAATGTGATTGATATTATTACAATATTTTATTTTTTTACCTTATTTATTATCCACTATTGGCTTGTAGTTGCTGGAGAATGTTGATGATGGCGCTGGAGGTGTAAGATTTAATTTCCTTTTCGGCGTCTTCGTTGTTGCTATATGAATTTGAATGGTATGATTATAGTGAAGATACGTCGCGCGTCCTTTCTGGAATCGTCTTATTGAGGCACGGATGAAGCCTCCTTGGGTCCCACGTTGGAGCACTATGGCACTCTAAACTACTTAGTTTCCTCTAAGTACTCTTTTTTGAGTATCCGGGCTTATTTTTTCTTTAATTTTTTATATTTTTTTTCTTTAATGTTGCCGCCTAAATGTTGATTGGAAATTTAATTTAATTTAACTTTTTATTATAATTATTATTATTTTTCTGAAGAGAGCGGACGTCAATTTGTGCTCCAATCTAAAAGTTTTAATAAATAGCGAATCTCGTCTGAAAAAGTGTGCAAAAGTGCGAAAACTTATGTTTAACAGCACCTACTATCAATTAAAAAGAGTGTAAATTAGTTTCAGTGCAACAAAGTGCAAAAAATTTTCAGAAAATATATTAAAAATTCTAAAAAAGTGTGACAATTCTGGACTTTAAATTATTTTGGTCGTTTGTAAAGACATTAAAAATATTAAAAATATAAATTTAAATTTAATTAATTAAAAAGAAAAACAAACATAAAAAACATTATTCCTGAAAAAATCGAGGAATAAAGGTTCTCTGCCGTACGCAAAATGAGTACGAACAGTGATTCTGGGGGGAGAAGATCCCCTCAAATTAACTGCAAGGAGGAAGAAGACCAAAAAAGGTGCTTGTTCTTCACAAAAAATTCTAAAAGGGCCCACCGAAAAGGCCATTAAGGGCCCTTCTGAAGAGGCCAAAGGTAAGAACATACAGCCGTCTTCCTTGGATAAGGCTATCGCAGGGACAGCCTTAGATGTCCAAGAAGATGTTGAAGCAACAGCTCCAAAATCCCACTCTATTGCTGCAGCAGCTGTAACAGATGTAGCTTTAAGCTCGAGACATGGTCCAACGCTGAAGGAAGTAGTCATAGCAGCTTCGGCCTCAGCGTCTAAGTCTAGCGGTACAATTATGAGGCTACCGCTTTCTTCAGTGAAGGCACATGACTCAAAAATGCAGCCATCAGCAGCGATAGGAGCAGTAACCAATTCAGCAGTAGCAGCACTACGATCCCCAACTTTAGTTTCAGGGATCTCTTATGCCCAGGTAAGTGGTAGTTCCAAGCAGGCTTCCACTATCGAAATTTTGAGCAAAGTCATCACTCCTCGTCCAGCCCCATTGGACGCAGGTAAGCCTCGGCCCAAGACCAGTGCGGGTCTCCAGGGCTTTTTCGATGGGAGGTGGCAGGACGAGAGCTACGGGATGCAGATGGAGCACATGAGAGGATGTCCTCAGACTGCATACCTGAAGGCAATCTTCCGCGTCATCTCCTGTGAGCAGCTATTTTCCATGGGGATAATAGCTGGGGGAATGGTTGAGGTGTATACCACAACCCTCGAAAGCGCTACCAAGCTTATGCTTGAGGGCATCGAGGTGGAGGGTAGACACCTTGTACCATTCCCACTCAGGGAAAAGCCCACGAAGGTCATGTTTTCGCTGGTCCCTATGCGAGCCCAACATGAAGACCTCGCGAATTTCCTTGGGAGATTCGGGAAGGTTCATGGAAAGGTTCGCGCCATTCCAATTAAAATTGCGGACGAGGGTCTCGGGTGAGGTATTTTCGGTACCAGCCGGGAAGCGTCCATTACCTTGAATAAGGGATGTACGCTTCCGTCAGGCTTCTACCTAAGCATATCCGTTTCGGGATACTGAATAGACATGGGCACCGAAGCGAAATGCCATGCTTGCGATTTGGTAGGGCATTTTATTGCTGACTGCCCCAAGAAAAGCGAAAAGATGGCTGAACAGAAGGCTCCCTCGAAGAAAACCACTACTAGAGTAATGGCTCCAGAGAAGGAACTTTCTGCCAGCACTCAGCCTGCTATCTTGGAGCAGCCAGTGACTAAGGTGCCTGAAATTGTCCCAGAGGCAAAAAATATTAAGGCTATAAACGGTGCCACGTCAGCACGTGAAAGCATGGCTACTTCTGACGAGGAGTCGACTAGCCATGTAGTTAAAAAAACAGGACGAGGAGGAAGAAAGTTGACCGGGTGATGTTGCCTCCTCCAGAGCCAGCAAAGCCAGTCGCTCCAAAGCGGCCCCACTCGGAGGAGGACGATAGTGGTGCCCGCGGTTCGAAGGTTGTTGTGAGAGAGGCGGAAGCATCTCTCGAACAGCTCTCGGACTGCGAAATGACCGGTTTGGATGAGACTGGTCTTTCGAGCTGCAGTGGCTGCGAATCGTGCGGTAGCACCATGTCGATTGGTAGCCAATTTGAAGTCTCGGAGGGTATGGAAACCCTTCCTAGGGAGAAGCTCTCCAAAATTCTTGCCCGGCTCCTGTACAAGAGGAATTTAGATAAAATCTGGAGTATTCTTGTGGAGGAGCTAGAGAGGTTAGAGTTGTTACTTCCTCAACTTCTACTCCTACAAGAGGAGTGCAAGAAGAAGAGGAGGTAAAGCGATGCATCTCGGCTAGATCGACTCCATAGGAGGGTGGAGGAGCTGATTCAGGAGCATTGCTTGGCCGATTCTCCTCGTCAGTAGATGTCGCACATTCATCGTTTGAGCTTTCCATCTCTTTGAATGTGCAAGATAGCTTCTATCAACACCGGGAGTTTAAGTGCACAACCTTGCACTATCAAACATGTCAAAATGTTCGATATAGACATCGCGATTCTACAGGAGATGAATTTTACACAAGACACATATACAGAACCTGAGCGTTATGCTTATTTACACACTGGCTATGCAATGTTTGCCACACCTGCGCCTCGCCGAGGCTCAGGGGTGGCAATCATCGTATCCAACAAATTCACACTATCGTCTCCTGTCTACACAGATATCTTCCCAGGCTTCGCTTCTTCCTTGGACTTTGTCGTTCAAGACAAACATATCAAGGTAGTAAACGTGTCCTTTCCTCATGACCAGGACATTACAAGACAAGTTCTTGATAGTGCTCAATCCTGTCTGGTGAATTTTAGTGGCGAAATTATCCTCGGAGGTGATTTCAACTGCACGCTAGGTCCCTCAGTGGATCGGTATTCCGGAGTTGAGTTCAACTTTGTCAATGCTACTCGGTTGAGAAATTTTGTCCGTGTTTTCAGACTGGTGGATATCTATCGTTGGATGCATCCTACGACTAGATCATACACGAGGGTCTCACGAAATATCCATGGAAGTCTCGCAGGCTCCAGAATCGATAGACTTTACGTCTCACCTGGAATACTAAAACATTTCGTTGGTGTCACTCATGAAGTGTGTTCCGTTAGCGATCACCTTCTTGTAGTGGCAACCAGCACTCTAGTTGAAAGAAGAACTGCATACTGGATATTTAACCACTATTTGTTGAATTCCGAGTAGTTCATCAATGAATTCACTGAATTCTGGCACGATTGGCAAGAGAGGAAAGGTGACTTTCCTCTTCTTAGTCAATGGTGGGATGTTGGAAAGCTCCAAATTCGATCTTTTATCGAAACGAGTTTCAATCGAAGTGGGTATCAAGCTTCTAGCTTGTCGGGGCGGAAGTATCTCGGGTGGCAGCTCTTTTCCCAACTCAGCCGGAGTTGATTCTTTATTTTAACAGAATAAAGGAACGCTTGGCAACACAAACTTACAAGCACAGCTTGGAGTTTGTGCTGCGCAGCCAATCACGCTGGCTGAGGGAAGGCGATTCTCCAACCGAGTACTTCTTTCAGGCAACTAGATGACGTACTGCTTCTTGTGAAGTCGCATCGATGGTTGACAAGTCCTCAACGGACAACAGCTATCAGAATTTATTCGACACTATTACAGTAGTCTCTACTCTGAATCGACGTCGACAACATCCTCGCCCACTCATGCATTTCTTGAGAATATTCACACTTTCTCTGATGACAGCAAGGAGCTCCTGGACACATTAATCAAATTGAAGGATACGATCGCTGCGACAAAGGATCTAAGGCCTGGTTATGACGACTTGACTCCAGAATTCTTCATACGTTTCAGGGAGTTATTAATTCCTGACCTTTTGGAAGTCTTCAATTCGGCGGTTGAGACACATTCAGACTTTCCTTCTAGTTGGAGGAGGTCTGCGATTGATTCCAACCCTATGCAATATTGACTACAAAATCGTCTGCAAAGCATTAGTGGCGATACTCCGCTCAGTGATTGCTTCGGTAATACACCCGGAACAGTCCTATTGTGTTCCTGGTCGTAGTATCTACGACAACATCGCGGTAGCCAAACATTTGTTTGCCTACCATGAACAGACAGGTACACAAATGGCCATGATTTCTCTTGACCAGCAAAAGGCTTTTGATAGCGTCTCGCAAGAGTATCTCCTGACTGCTCTCGAGGCATTTGGATTCCCGCCCAGGTGGCTCGATATCATCGGGAAACTGTATAGAGATTCAGCGATTTTGATTAAGCATCAAGGACAGGTTCTGGCTCCTATCTCGTTTCATCGAGGTATCAGACAGGGCTGTCCATTGTCAGGTATGCTTTATGATCTTTCGTTGGAGCCGCTACTGGTGAATCTTCGTCGAATGCTCGGACAATATTCAGTGCATCTACCATATACCAATTTGAGGCCTCTGATTTTGACATATGCGGATGACCTTTCTATTTTCGTGACAAGAGATGAAGCTTTTACGGTCGCTCGTGCTGTTTTCGAACAGTACGAATGTATAGCGGGCGCTAAAATCAACCTTAGAAAGAGTCAAGGCTTGTGGTGTGGAAGGTGGAGAGATCGTACAGATACTCCCCTGAACATCCAATGGACTAATACTTGCCTGAAGTATTTAGGTGTGTATATCGGACGCGAGAGTAAATCAAATAATAGCCGCATCGCTCTTGAGAAACTTTCTAGAGCTGTAAACTCATGGCGTAGTCGACTGTTTCCACTTTCCCTAATGGCAAGGCCAGTCGTGATAAACTATCTGATTACCTCGTCCATCGTTCATCTGCTAAAATCTGAGACGTTTGATGAAGGCTTCGTAGGTCTTCTTCAAGCAAAAGCGATAGACGCCTTTTGGTGCGGAAGACGATGGGTTGCTGAAAGCACGCCCTGTCTGCCAATCAAGATAGGTGGATTAGGTCTCACTAACTTGGTTGTGAAATCAAGGTGTCTCCAAGTGCGTGCATTCCAAAGAGTGTTTTGCCAGAGAGACACCTTGATTTCACAACTGTGGGTAAATGTACTGGGAGGGAACGGCATAGGGGAGTATTACTACCTGTCCTCTGTCCGACCACCCTATCCTCGTGACTGGCCACAGGATCTAATCTCAACGATTCTGACCTGGGGCAGAATCAGGCCAGCATTTCACCTTAAGTGGAATGCTCTACGGTACACGCAATTCGCGTCGATTCCAATAAGGCTTAATCCTGCATTAATAGATTCAGCGTTCAGTAATGCTCGAGGTTTTGAAGCTGACACGGATACACTGACAGTTCTCGGAGATTTATTGATATCTCTGGAAACTGTCGAATAAACACGAGCACTCCACAACTACACGACCTGGCAGCTTCTGCCGGGAGAGATTTCGCCAACTTGGGACCAGTGACCCTGGCACTAAGTTGGAAGATGCTTTCGTTCTGGAGAGACCACCTCACACACCTTTCAGCACACTTACAACACGTGTGCTCCCTGACGTACTTATGTCAATAAGACCTCCGGAGTATACAGGATACAACAGATGGCGAACACACCTCGGGGTGAATATGGGCGTGCTGGGAGGGATAACTTGCAGAGTAGTCTACAGTTATCCTTCTAGTTACAAAGATGCTGATGTAGCATTCAAATTGCTGCATCACAGTCTTATGCATCCTAATCAGTTGTCACATATCGACCGGCGGGTTCAGAGGATCTGCACTGTTTGTTCTGGTGAAGGCACCTTGTTTTACAGGTTCTTCACTTGTCCAGCTTTGCAGAGTCTGATGGAACTGGTGCGCGATATGTGTCAGTTGATCCACCCGAATTTCAGCATTACTAGCACATCGTTTCTATGGGGACCAAAGGTTTGTAGTCGGGTGAACTGTTTGATTAGCTTTGTGTTGACACTGGCCAAATCTACAATTCACTTGTACTACATGAGAGCCGGAGATGGGAATCAGAGCACTGACCCACAACACCACGCACAAGCACTTAAGCGCCACTTCGTTGACAGATTGAAGAGACGTTTACGTCTTGAATATCTGGCAACGAACGCAGCAATTGTCAAAATTGGGACTGGTTTTAAATTTTTGATTAAACTTTAGATCTTTTTCAAAATTCTTGTGTCCGTTTTTAGTCTCTTTTGAGAATTTTGTCTTGTTTGTTTTCCTTTTTGTGTGTCATTTCTATTATATTAATTGTTTTAATAGTTTTTAATTGTCCCTTTTGACTGTTTATAAGTTAGATTAGCTAGTGTCTTTTTTTTACAATTTTGTGCCTTTTGCCAATTAGTTTTAAGGAATATTTAAAAGAGCCACAAAAAAGAACCACAAAATAGAGAGCGCATATAAATAAAAGAAAAAAAAATATTATTTTTTCTTTTTAACTTCTTTTTATGTTTCCTATATTTTATAGATTTATATTTGGATATTATAAGAATTTTACCCACTTTATTATTTTTTTTTTTAAAGGCACTGATTAATAACCGCTGCCACCGAAATGTTGTTTGTGGCAGATTTTATTGAATTTTTTTTTTTTTTTATTATTATCGGCACTGATTTATGTAGGTTCCGCTGCCACCAAAATGTTATATTTACATATGTACATACAATTAGATTGTAGGAAATAAGTAATGTGCGTATGTACACTGTACATACGGGAAAAAAGTAAGAAGACACTGTATTTAGGTAAGTGTGCATATCGTGTGAGTGGAATGTGTGTCTGATAACAAAAGCAAATTTATGCTAAATTGCATTTTGTTATAATATGGGAATGCATTTCAGTAGTTACGCTATACAGGTTCTGGACCACTTTTTCCATACAAAAAGTGCAAGGTAGAAACCAACTATTTTGCTGGCTCTAGACCGGGTTCTGGGCCACAGGGGGATTCCGACTAGTGGTATACGTCACAGGGCCTGCCTGGAGAATTCCTTTCCTACCGTCTGTCTGACCAGGAGATGGCATTAACTTTTTAGTAATAATTCAAGTTTTATTTTTTTTTTTGCCCATGGTGTGCTGCGCCTAAATGTAGGCTTTTTTATTGTGATTTTGCTGTTTTCAAGTGTTGCACCTTAATGTAGGCTTTTGGTTTTGAACTAATATTAGTAATAATTAAAGTTAATAGTAGGACATTTTTGTTCATGCCAATGGATTCTAGAGCGTTGGGGTGGGGCTATTAAGGGGGATAAAATTTTCATCAGAAATCCTCTACGAGCTCTGATTTTCGAGATATTAGCGATTTGACCTTTTCAGATATAGTTAATATTATTAATAATTCAAGCTACCTAGGATAGTTTTGTTGATGCCAATAGATTCTAGAAGGTGTTAGAGGGGTAGGAGGTTAGAGGGGGAATAAAATTTTTGTTAGAAATCCTCTACGGGCTATGGTTTTCGAGATATTAGTGATTTTACCTTTTTAGATATAGTTAATGTTAGTAATAATTCAAGTTTACTTTTGCTCATGGGGACGCTGCACCTAAATATAGGCTTTTTATTATGATTTTTTCTTGAGCGTCTAAATGTAGGCTTTTGGTTTTGAACTAATATTAGTAATAATTAAAGTTAATAGTAGGACATTTTTGTTCATGCCAATGGATTCTAGAGCGTTGGGGTGGGGCTATTAAGGGGGATAAAATTTTCATCAGAAATCCTCTACGAGCTCTGGTTTTCGAGATATTAGCGATTTGACCTTTTCAGATATAGTTAATATTATTAATAATTCAAGCTACCTAGGATAGTTTTGTTGATGCCAATAGATTCTAGAAGGTGTTAGAGGGGTAGGAGGTTAGAGGGGGAATAAAATTTTGTTAGAAATCCTCTACGGGCTATAGTTTTCGAGATATTAGCGATTTGGTTTTGAATTAATATTACTAATAATTCAAGTTACCCTGGGGAGTTGTAGATATCAGCATGACGTCATCTTGGATTTGCTGTTTTCTTACTTGAATATTCCTTAGCGAGGAATTTGAAGATATCAGAAGTTTTGGATCACTTTCTATGTGGGTTCTGAGGCAGTGATATTCTGGGTATCAAATATTAAAGGTTTACCAAACATTAGGCATGCTCCCCTGTTTATGATGTAATTTGATATCACCGCTGTAAACAAATTCGCATTTAACCTGAATGGTTCATACACACCCGTGTAAACTTCCTGTTTACAAATTCGCATTTTAGCTGAATGAGTCATGCACACCTGTGTTATCAAATTTAAGCAATATCAGCACATTTATTCTTTTCATGTAATTTGATACCACACTTACTGTAGGCAGCCAAAAATTTTATTGTTCCAAGAATTTTACCGATCGAAACTTTTCATTGGAATTCACATAAAGTAAACAAATTTTCACATTTTCTCTTCATCTTGAAATGTGTTCATGTAAACAATCTCATTTGATATTTGCAAAATTGAACCAGCAGAATAAAGTAATGAAATTTAAGCAATTAATTTGAGTGATTTATGTTTTTTTGTTTATCGTGTAATTCAATATCATCTCAGCATGTAAGCAAATTCGTTGGAATTCATCCTGTGCAATGATTATTGCAGCAGCAGGATCATTCATGTTCACAAACTGTTGCTATAAAAGCCCAAGCAAACTCTTGGGGAGCATCAGTCAGTTTTAGTGAGTCTCAGTGATAGTTTAAAAACCATACAAAAAAAATTAAAAAATGTCTTCGGTGTTAGTAAATAAAAGTTTTTCAATAATTGAAAATTTGCGAAAAGATGTGATGGAGTGTTTAAAAAATTCAGTGAATAAAGACTATATTGTTCAAAAGTGCAATAGAAACATACATAAATTTCAAGTTGCATTTCGGAAGTGCAATAAGAGTTCTAGGAAACGACATTTCGAGAGCTGTCTCGAGCAAATTAAAGCATTGAGAGCACTATTGAGAACTCCCCGTCGAGGTGGAGGAATTACTCGCGTAAGAAGAAGTGATTTTGTAAAGTGGGAGGAAATAAAGACAGCGTTCGCAGACAGAATTCGGCAAGGTGTTATTGCAAATTTAAAACATATCGATCCGAAGCTATTTATGCAAGACGCCGCCAAATTATTTACACGTCGTGTTAAAAATACCTTAAAACATTATTTTAATATTAAAGTTTCTACAACGTTTTGTGGTGAATTTGTTAAAGAAACTGGTGACAATGAAATTATAAAAGACATTAAATACTTCCAAGCGAGAACTGCTCCAATTAGTGCAGATGATAACTTAGAGGAGTGGTTTAAATCAAACATTTTGGATCCAATACACACTCAGCTAGAAGAATTCCAGGAAAAAGACAGTGGCTGGGCACTGCACTCTATAATACATCTAGCAGTACACATCAACAAGTTTGAACAACTCCGAGGATCTTCGTATATACCTCTACCGAAGGAGATTGCATCAAAGAAAGCTTGCATTAATTTGAAAAATAATGATGAAGCATGCTTCGCATGGGCCGTAACATCAGCGCTATATCCTGCAAATGTTCACTCCGATAGGACCTCATCATATCCACATTATTCTACTGTGCTAAATTTAACTGGGATAACATTTCCCATGACACTTAAGCAAATTACGCAATTTGAAGCCCATAACGAGATATCAGTAAACGTATTCATCCTAGAGAAAGAGCGTTTCTTCACCACAGTTCCAGTTAGACTTACAAAACACAGGATGGAGCGACATGTAAATCTCTTAATGCTACAAGATGACTATGACCAGGCTGATGATCATATGGTTGTTGATGATGATGATGGCAGATATCATTTCTGTTGGATTAAAGATCTTTCGCGCCTTGTATCAAAACAAACTTCAAAATGTAACTATAGAGTGTATATATGCGACAGATGTTTGCTCTACTTTTACTCTGCCGAAAAATTATCATCACACACTCCTGAATGCGAGAAACAAAACGACTGTAGGATTATGTTTCCCTCAGAGGAAAAGAAATGGTTGGAATATAAGAATTATAACCATAAGAATCCAGTCCCGTTTTGTGTGTATGCTGATCTTGAATCAATATTGAAGCCGATTCAGGGAAACGAACAAAATACCCAGCGAATCCAGGAACATGAAGTTCATAGCATCGGATTCTATTTCCACTGCAAACATGATGCTAAGCTCTCATATTACAGAGCATATCGAGGAAAGGACTGTCAACAATGGTTTGCATTAGAATTGCAAAAAATTGCATCCATAGCTGTACAGGAAAAGCTGAACATCAGGCCAATGCAGCCCCTGACTAAAGAAGAATGGCGTTCACATATGGAAAATACTTGCTGCCATATATGTGAAAAAACGTTTGCAGCCGATGAGGAACGAGTCCGAGACCATTGCCACTTAACAGGTAAATACTGAGAATCATAATTCAATTCATTTTTTCATAAATTCTTTTAACAGGAAAATACCGAGGACCAGCGCATAATGTATGCAATCTGATGTATCAAGATTGTCCCATAGTTCCAGTCATTTTTCACAACTTATCCGGATATGATGCTCACTTCATTATTAAGGATATAGCTACATCTATTCCTGGGAAAGTGGATCTCCTACCAATAAATAAAGAAAGATATATCTCGTTCACCAAGCACGTTGAAGGCAGTCATATCAAATTCAGATTCATCGATTCCTTCCGTTTTATGGCAGAATCATTAGATAAGCTATCATCATTGCTACCAATGGATAAATTAAATATTACAAGAGCTGTATGGCGGGAATTGTATGATGATGATTTTAAACTACTTACGCGCAAAGGTGTCTTCCCATACGACTTCGTTGACGATTGGGCAAAATTGGGTTTCCAACACTTACCGGCACAGGAGCAATTCTATAATAAAATGACTGACAGTGATATATCCGCTGAGGACTACAATCATGCTGAAAAGGTCTGGCAAACATTTGAAATACAGACACTTGGCGAATATTCCGATCTATACCTGAAAACTGATGTCCTCCTATTGGCTGATGTCTTCGAGAACTTTCGAGAAGTATGTATGAAGACGTACAATTTGGATCCAGCACATTATTACACCATGCCAGGTCTAACATGGGATGCTATGCTAAAATACACCAAAGTGAAACTAGAGCTGATAACCGACGCAGATATACTGCTTTTCATAGAGAGAGGTATTCGAGGTGGTATAAGTCAATGCTCGAACAGATATAGCAAAGCAAATAATAAATATATGGATGATTTTAAGCCTGATGAGAAAGAGAAATACCTGATGTATTATGATGTAAATAACCTTTATGGATGGGCCATGTCACAGCATTTACCAACCGGAGGATTCAAATGGGTTGATGCTCCCAATATCAATGTTTTCAAGATTCCTGATGATTCACCAATTGGATACATATTCGAAGTAGACTTGGACTATCCTCAACATCTACATGATAAGCATAAGGATTTACCGTTTTGCTCTGAGCATGCAGCACCACCTGGAGCAAAATTAGAAAAGCTTTTGACAACATTACATCCTAAAACTAAATATGTTATACACTACCGAAATTTGAAGCAATGCTTATCACATGGTCTCATCCTAAAAAAAGTGCACCGGGTTCTTCAATTCAACCAATCAGCTTGGCTTAAACCATATATTGACTTAAATACTACCAAACGGAAGCAGGCTACCAGCGATCATGAGAAGGACAGTTATAAGAAGATGAATAATGCAGCTTTTGGTAAAACCATGGAAAATGTTCGCAAGTATAGCGATATAAAGCTTTGCGTAAAGTGCGAAGGTCGCTATGGTGCCAAAGCTCGGATTGCGGCACCCAACTTCCACAGTGCAACGATATTTGATGAGAATTTAGAGAATTTAGTTGCTGTGGAATTAAGGCGACTCAAAATCTTATTCAATAAGCCTCTCTATATTGGAATGGCAGTTTTGGAAATTTCAAAGATATGCCTCTATGATTTCCACTACAGTTTTATGCAGCGTGAATTTGGAGATAAATGCAAAGTCATGTATACAGATACAGATTCTCTAATATATGAACTTGAAGAGAAAAATGCATATGAGTTTATGGCTGAAAATATAAACAAATTTGATACAAGTGATTACCCAGAAGATAATCAATTCAATTTACCGCTCGTGAATAAAAAGATTCCTGGTCTAATGAAGGATGAACTGAATGGGAAAATCATGAGCGAATTTGCAGGCTTGCGCTCGAAAATGTACAGTCTACGTATAAACGATGGTAAAACTGTAAAGAAAGCAAAAGGAGTAAAGACTAATGTAGTCCAGAGGCATATCAATTTCGAAGACTACGTCGAATGTTTGAATAACAAGCGAGTATTAACTGCTAATCAGAGCTCCATACGATCGCATAACCATAATGTCTACACTGTCAGTCAAAAGAAAATTGCATTGAATCCATATGATAACAAGCGGTATATTATGAGTGGGACAACGGATACTCTACCATGGGGACATTACTCTATTCAATCAGAACAGCAAGGAGCAGACGCAGAAAAAACATATAATCTAAGGCTAGTCTAAGATATGTATTGTAAATAAAAATTGTATTATAGCTAAAATACCATTTAATGAAATAGTTTGTTTTAATTGTATTATAGTCTAAGATGATGTACACTATTGTAAAATAAAGGAAAATATTATAATTATAGGGTAACCGATTTAAGGAAGCCTAATATAGAATGATACCTTAAGAATTAAATGTTAATCTAGAATGATACCTTAAGAATTAAATGCTAATATTTTTCAATTTATAATAAATCAATAATAATATTTTATATATGGTATTCTTTTATTCAATTTCCCTACTATGTCCAGAGCTCCCGAATAATATTTGCCCACTACCGTGAGCTCCTAATCGGGCGGTTGAGCGTTTTACCCAGAATGTTAGGATGACTTGAGAAAAAAACTTTTACACGTGGACTCGACCTTGACCCCGGCATCACCTTTGAAACCGGAAGGGCGTCGGATCCTTGACCTTCATCCGGAAGTGAATTATATATAAGTGTATAATCAAACATTTCACAGGGACTCCATATTGTTTTTCAAAACAGGTCTGATAACTGCTTAAAAGCTGTTAAGCTGTTATCAGAGCTGTTTGAAAAGCTGTTAAGCTGTTATCAGACCTGTTTAAAAGCTGTTAAGCTGTTATCAGACCTGTTTGAAAAGCTGTTAAGCTGTTATCAGACCTGTTTGAAAAGCTGTTAAGCTGTTATCGGACCTGTTTAAAAAGCTGTTAAGCTGTTATCAGAGCTATTTGAAAAGCTGTTAAGCTGTTATCAGACCTGTTTAAAAAGCTGTTAAGCTGTTATCAGACCTGTTTAAGAAGCTGTTAAGCTGTTATCAGACCTGTTTAAAAAGCTGTTAAGCTGTTATCAGACCTGTTAAGCTGTTATCAGACCTGTTTGAAAAGCTGTTAAGCTGTTATCAGACCTGTTTGAAAAGCTGTTAAGCTGTTATCGGACCTGTTTAAAAAGCTGTTAAGCTGTTATCAGACCTGTTTAAAAAGCTGTTAAGCTGTTATCAGACCTGTTTAAGAAGCTGTTAAGCTGTTATCAGACCTGTTTAAAAAGCTGTTAAGCTGTTATCAGACCTGTTTAAAAGCTGTTAAGCTGTTATCAGACCTGTTTAAAAAGCTGTTAAGCTGTTATCAGACCTGGTTAAGCAGTTATCAGACCTGTTTTGAAAAACAATATGGAGTCCCTGTGAAATGTTTGATTATACACTTATATATAATTCACTTCCGGATGAAGGTCAAGGATCCGACGCCCTTCCGGTTTCAAAGGTGATGCCGGGGTCAAGGTCGAGTCCACGTGTAAAAGTTTTTTTCTCAAGTCATCCTAACATTCTGGGTAAAACGCTCAACCGCCCGATTAGGAGCTCACGGTAGTGGGCAAATATTATTCGGGAGCTCTGGACATAGTAGGGAAATTGAATAAAAGAATACCATATATAAAATATTATTATTGATTTATTATAAATTGAAAAATATTAACATTTAATTCTTAAGGTATCATTCTAGATTAACATTTAATTCTTAAGGTATCATTCTATATTAGGCTTCCTTAAATCGGTTACCCTATAATTATAATATTTTCCTTTATTTTACAATAGTGTACATCATCTTAGACTATAATACAATTAAAACAAACTATTTCATTAAATGGTATTTTAGCTATAATACAATTTTTATTTACAATACATATCTTAGACTAGCCTTAGATTATATGTTTTTTCTGCGTCTGCTCCTTGCTGTTCTGATTGAATAGAGTAATGTCCCCATGGTAGAGTATCCGTTGTCCCACTCATAATATACCGCTTGTTATCATATGGATTCAATGCAATTTTCTTTTGACTGACAGTGTAGACATTATGGTTATGCGATCGTATGGAGCTCTGATTAGCAGTTAATACTCGCTTGTTATTCAAACATTCGACGTAGTCTTCGAAATTGATATGCCTCTGGACTACATTAGTCTTTACTCCTATTGCTTTCTTTACAGTTTTACCATCGTTTATACGTAGACTGTACATTTTCGAGCGCAAGCCTGCAAATTCGCTCATGATTTTCCCATTCAGTTCATCCTTCATTAGACCAGGAATCTTTTTATTCACGAGCGGTAAATTGAATTGATTATCTTCTGGGTAATCACTTGTATCAAATTTGTTTATATTTTCAGCCATAAACTCATATGCATTTTTCTCTTCAAGTTCATATATTAGAGAATCTGTATCTGTATACATGACTTTGCATTTATCTCCAAATTCACGCTGCATAAAACTGTAGTGGAAATCATAGAGGCATATCTTTGAAATTTCCAAAACTGCCATTCCAATATAGAGAGGCTTATTGAATAAGATTTTGAGTCGCCTTAATTCCACAGCAACTAAATTCTCATCAAATATCGTTGCACTGTGGAAGTTGGGTGCCGCAATCCGAGCTTTGGCACCATAGCGACCTTCCCACTTTACGCAAAGCTTTATATCGCTATACTTGCGAACATTTTCCATGGTTTTACCAAAAGCTGCATTATTCATCTTCTTATAGCTGTCCTTCTCATGATCGCTGGTAGCCTGCTTCCGTTTGGTAGTATTTAAGTCAATATATGGTTTAAGCCAAGCTGATTGGTTGAATTGAAGAACCCGGTGCACTTTTTTTAGGATGAGACCATGTGATAAGCATTGCTTCAAATTTCGGTAGTGTATAACATATTTAGTTTTAGGATGTAATGTTGTCAAAAGCTTTTCTAATTTTGCTCCAGGTGGTGCTGCATGCTCAGAGCAAAACGGTAAATCCTTATGCTTATCATGTAGATGTTGAGGATAGTCCAAGTCTACTTCGAATATGTATCCAATTGGTGAATCATCAGGAATCTTGAAAACATTGATATTGGGAGCATCAACCCATTTGAATCCTCCGGTTGGTAAATGCTGTGACATGGCCCATCCATAAAGGTTATTTACATCATAATACATCAGGTATTTCTCTTTCTCATCAGGCTTAAAATCATCCATATATTTATTATTTGCTTTGCTATATCTGTTCGAGCATTGACTTATACCACCTCGAATACCTCTCTCTATGAAAAGCAGTATATCTACGTCGGTTATCAGCTCTAGTTTCACTTTGGTGTATTTTAGCATAGCATCCCATGTTAGACCTGGCATGGTGTAATAATGTGCTGGATCCAAATTGTACGTCTTCATACATACTTCTCGAAAGTTCTCGAAGACATCAGCCAATAGGAGGACATCAGTTTTCAGGTATAGATCGGAATATTCGCCAAGTGTCTGTATTTCAAATGTTTGCCAGACCTTTTCAGCATGATTGTAGTCCTCAGCGGATATATCACTGTCAGTCATTTTATTATAGAATTGCTCCTGTGCCGGTAAGTGTTGGAAACCCAATTTTGCCCAATCGTCAACGAAGTCGTATGGGAAGACACCTTTGCGCGTAAGTAGTTTAAAATCATCATCATACAATTCCCGCCATACAGCTCTTGTAATATTTAATTTATCCATTGGTAGCAATGATGATAGCTTATCTAATGATTCTGCCATAAAACGGAAGGAATCGATGAATCTGAATTTGATATGACTGCCTTCAACGTGCTTGGTGAACGAGATATATCTTTCTTTATTTATTGGTAGGAGATCCACTTTCCCAGGAATAGATGTAGCTATATCCTTAATAATGAAGTGAGCATCATATCCGGATAAGTTGTGAAAAATGACTGGAACTATGGGACAATCTTGATACATCAGATTGCATACATTATGCGCTGGTCCTCGGTATTTTCCTGTTAAAAGAATTTATGAAAAAATGAATTGAATTATGATTCTCAGTATTTACCTGTTAAGTGGCAATGGTCTCGGACTCGTTCCTCATCGGCTGCAAACGTTTTTTCACATATATGGCAGCAAGTATTTTCCATATGTGAACGCCATTCTTCTTTAGTCAGGGGCTGCATTGGCCTGATGTTCAGCTTTTCCTGTACAGCTATGGATGCAATTTTTTGCAATTCTAATGCAAACCATTGTTGACAGTCCTTTCCTCGATATGCTCTGTAATATGAGAGCTTAGCATCATGTTTGCAGTGGAAATAGAATCCGATGCTATGAACTTCATGTTCCTGGATTCGCTGGGTATTTTGTTCGTTTCCCTGAATCGGCTTCAATATTGATTCAAGATCAGCAAACACACAAAACGGGACTGGATTCTTATGGTTATAATTCTTATATTCCAACCATTTCTTTTCCTCTGAGGGAAACATAATCCTACAGTCGTTTTGTTTCTCGCATTCAGGAGTGTGTGATGATAATTTTTCGGCAGAGTAAAAGTAGAGCAAACATCTGTCGCATATATACACTCTATAGTTACATTTTGAAGTTTATTTTGATACAAGGCGCGAAAGATCTTTAATCCAACAGAAATGATATCTGCCATCATCATCATCAACAACCATATGATCATCAGCCTGGTCATAGTCATCTTGTAGCATTAAGAGATTTACATGTCGCTCCATCCTGTGTTTTGTAAGTCTAACTGGAACTGTGGTGAAGAAACGCTCTTTCTCTAGGATGAATACGTTTACTGATATCTCGTTATGGGCTTCAAATTGCGTAATTTGCTTAAGTGTCATGGGAAATGTTATCCCAGTTAAATTTAGCACAGTAGAATAATGTGGATATGATGAGGTCCTATCGGAGTGAACATTTGCAGGATATAGCGCTGATGTTACGGCCCATGCGAAGCATGCTTCATCATTATTTTTCAAATTAATGCAAGCTTTCTTTGATGCAATCTCCTTCGGTAGAGGTATATACGAAGATCCTCGGAGTTGTTCAAACTTGTTGATGTGTACTGCTAGATGTATTATAGAGTGCAGTGCCCAGCCACTGTCTTTTTCCTGGAATTCTTCTAGCTGAGTGTGTATTGGATCCAAAATGTTTGATTTAAACCACTCCTCTAAGTTATCATCTGCACTAATTGGAGCAGTTCTCGCTTGGAAGTATTTAATGTCTTTTATAATTTCATTGTCACCAGTTTCTTTAACAAATTCACCACAAAACGTTGTAGAAACTTTAATATTAAAATAATGTTTTAAGGTATTTTTAACACGACGTGTAAATAATTTGGCGGCGTCTTGCATAAATAGCTTCGGATCGATATGTTTTAAATTTGCAATAACACCTTGCCGAATTCTGTCTGCGAACGCTGTCTTTATTTCCTCCCACTTTACAAAATCACTTCTTCTTACGCGAGTAATTCCTCCACCTCGACGGGGAGTTCTCAATAGTGCTCTCAATGCTTTAATTTGCTCGAGACAGCTCTCGAAATGTCGTTTCCTAGAACTCTTATTGCACTTCCGAAATGCAACTTGAAATTTATGTATGTTTCTATTGCACTTTTGAACAATATAGTCTTTATTCACTGAATTTTTTAAACACTCCATCACATCTTTTCGCAAATTTTCAATTATTGAAAAACTTTTATTTACTAACACCGAAGACATTTTTTAATTTTTTTTGTATGGTTTTTAAACTATCACTGAGACTCACTAAAACTGACTGATGCTCCCCAAGAGTTTGCTTGGGCTTTTATAGCAACAGTTTGTGAACATGAATGATCCTGCTGCTGCAATAATCATTGCACAGGATGAATTCCAACGAATTTGCTTACATGCTGAGATGATATTGAATTACACGATAAACAAAAAAACATAAATCACTCAAATTAATTGCTTAAATTTCATTACTTTATTCTGCTGGTTCAATTTTGCAAATATCAAATGAGATTGTTTACATGAACACATTTCAAGATGAAGAGAAAATGTGAAAATTTGTTTACTTTATGTGAATTCCAATGAAAAGTTTCGATCGGTAAAATTCTTGGAACAATAAAATTTCTGGCTGCCTACAGTAAGTGTGGTATCAAATTACATGAAAAGAATAAATGTGCTGATATTGCTTAAATTTGATAACACAGGTGTGCATGACTCATTCAGCTAAAATGCGAATTTGTAAACAGGAAGTTTACACGGGTGTGTATGAACCATTCAGCTTAAATGCGAATTTGTTTACAGCGGTGATATCAAATTACATCATAAACAGGGGAGCATGCCTAATGTTTGGTAAACCTTTAATATTTGATACCCAGAATATCACTGCCTCAGAACCCACATAGAAAGTGATCCAAAACTTCTGATATCTTCAAATTCCTCGCTAAGGAATATTCAAGTAAGAAAACAGCAAATCCAAGATGACGTCATGCTGATATCTACAACTCCCCAGGGTAACTTGAATTATTAGTAATATTAATTCAAAACCAAATCGCTAATATCTCGAAAACTATAGCCCGTAGAGGATTTCTAACAAAAATTTTATTCCCCCTCTAACCTCCTACCCCTCTAACACCTTCTAGAATCTATTGGCATCAAAAAAACTATCCTAGGTAGCTTGAATTATTAATAATATTAACTATATCTGAAAAGGTCAAATCGCTAATATCTCGAAAACCAGAGCTCGTAGAGGATTTCTGATGAAAATTTTATCCCCCTTAATAGCCCCACCCCAACGCTCTAGAATCCATTGGCATGAACAAAAATGTCCTACTATTAACTTTAATTATTACTAATATTAGTTCAAAACCAAAAGCCTACATTTAGACGCTCAAGAAAAAATCATAATAAAAAGCCTATATTTAGGTGCAGCGTCCCTATGAGCAAAAATAAACTTGAATTATTACTAACATTAACTATATCTAAAAAGGTAAAATCACTAATATCTCGAAAACCATAGCCCGTAGAGGATTTCTAACAAAAATTTTATTCCCCCTCTAACCTCCCCTCTAACACCTTCTAGAATCTATTGGCATCAACAAAACTATCCTAGGTAGCTTGAATTATTAATAATATTAACTATATCTGAAAAGGTCAAATCGCTAATATCTCGAAAACCAGAGCTCGTAGAGGATTTCTGATGAAAATTTTATCCCCCTTAATAGCCCCACCCCAACGCTCTAGAATCCATTGGCATGAACAAAAATGTCCTACTATTAACTTTAATTATTACTAATATTAGTTCAAAACCAAAAGCCTACATTTAGACGCTCAAGAAAAAATCATAATAAAAAGCCTATATTTAGGTGCAGCGTCCCCATGAGCAAAAATAAACTTGAATTATTACTAACATTAACTATATCTAAAAAGGTAAAATCACTAATATCTCGAAAACCATAGCCCGTAGAGGATTTCTAACAAAAATTTTATTCCCCCTCTAACACCTTCTAGAATCTATTGGCATCAACAAAACTATCCTAGGTAGCTTGAATTATTAATAATATTAACTATATCTGAAAAGGTCAAATCGCTAATATCTCGAAAACCAGAGCTCGTAGAGGATTTCTGATGAAAATTTTATCCCCCTTAATAGCCCCACCCCAACGCTCTAGAATCCATTGGCATGAACAAAAATGTCCTACTATTAACTTTAATTATTACTAATATTAGTTCAAAACCAAAAGCCTACATTTAGACGCTCAAGAAAAAATCATAATAAAAAGCCTATATTTAGGTGCAGCGTCCCCATGAGCAAAAATAAACTTGAATTATTACTAACATTAACTATATCTAAAAAGGTAAAATCACTAATATCTCGAAAACCATAGCCCGTAGAGCATTTCTAACAAAAATTTTATTCCCCCTCTAACCTCCTACCCCTCTAACACCTTCTAGAATCTATTGGCATCAACAAAACTATCCTAGGTAGCTTGAATTATTAATAATATTAACTATATCTGAAAAGGTCAAATCGCTAATATCTCGAAAACCAGAGCTCGTAGAGGATTTCTGATGAAAATTTTATCCCCCTTAATATCTCCACCCCAACGCTCTAGAATCCATTGGCATGAACAAAAATGTCCTACTATTAACTTTAATTATTACTAATATTAGTTCAAAACCAAAAGCCTACATTAAGGTGCAACACTTGAAAACAGCAAAATCACAATAAAAAAGCCTACATTTAGGCGCAGCACACCATGGGCAAAAAAATAATAAAACTTGAATTATTACTAAAAAGTTAATGCCATCTCCTGGTCAGACAGACGGTAGGAAAGGAATTCTCCAGGCAGGCCCTGTGACGTATACCACTAGTCGGAATCCCCCAGTGGCCCAGAACCCGGTCTAGAGCCAGCAAAATAGTTGGTTTCTACCTTGCACTTTTTGTATGGAAAAAGTGGTCCAGAACCTGTATAGCGTAACTACTCATTTCTAAATGCATTTTAGATTTTGATTAAGATTTTAAATGAAATTTAAATTGAAATGTTTTTTCAGGGTCAATTAATGGTACATCAATATATCATATTGGACGATACACTGATGTATTGGTATTATGGTTGTGATTCGTGGTAACGGTACCTGCGTCACAACAGTAGATATTTTCATTTCTTTAAATTGTAACTGTTATAGAACGATAAGTTTTTTCATTTTTAGTGGCGCTTTTTATAATTAATTGACTCTAATAGTACTTGTTTTTTCTCTCAACATTTCACCGACGAGAAATTGGAATATTTATTTGAAAGTTGTTTAAATACAAAGCAAAATAGCATATTTAACAATTATGGGCAAACAAAAGTTAGGAGCGTTAATTCTCGTTAAAAATTTTCAATTTATGTGAACTGCAAATTTTCATTTTTCGTCTTAAATTGTATGGTTTTGTCGGATGTTCGGTTTCTGTCTTTTGCGGTAGATGTCTCTAATGTGCTCTGTGGTCTTGGTCTAGGCTAATTTTATATGAATTTTCTCACTTTCAGGACACAAACGTACGTATTGTAAATTTATTACCTACAGGTTCGCTGGTATCCACATTGAAACTTTTGCTGAGTACTGACTCCTCTTAAGTGAGACAAATTGCTTGGGGCAAAATATTTCAAACTATTCACGAACAATCAATGTACCACCAGTCAACAACCAGATGTGAAAAGGCAGATCGCAGAAATTCTATCGAAAATCCGACAGAAAAATTTCTTGGAGGCCCGTAGTGCCTAGAGATGAGTTTTGTCTGTTCTGCAACTTTCTGGTGCGCAAGCGAAGTATGAAATTCTTTTCACTTAAATCACGTATCATACACATTTGCCAAATCCTTCAAATCATGTTGATACTAATCAAGACATGCATTTAAATTTCTTTATTACAGATTTTTTCCACACGAAAAAAAAAACAAAATTAGATTAGATTCTTTGCTGTAATATGGCGCTATTTATTCTCGTAAACAACTTATTATCCTCATATTCGCTAAGTTTTGCTAACAGATGGCGGACCTGTTTGTGAGCAGATGATAAAGTACTACGGTGGCGACTCAGTGTGAAGAGGTAACAACATCTTGTGCGCGGCGGTGGTAGAATATACTGTGGCGGTGGCATATCTATATGTATAAAATCAATGCTGCTTGTATTTTGTTCAAACGCTATAATTCCCATAAATTTGTTTTACATGCTATTTTTTTTTAACTATTAGAAAGAAAACATATTTGGCTGCAATTGGTTTTAACTTTATTTTGCTATGGGAGAGACAGTTTTAGGCCTTAGGACCTATTTAAAATGAAATTTTAGTTTTTATTCCATGACGAGTATGCAAAAAGCAGTGAGCGTGAGCTCTTACTGCATGCTGTATCCGGCCGTAACCCCCGGAATATAATACAAGCCATGAAGTCGCCGAAGGCACCGACACATTAAAAGGCCTTAACGTGCCGGGTCGTAACCCCCGGAAAATAATACAAACCATGAAGTCGCCGGAGGCACCGACACATTAAAATGCCTTAACGTGCCGGGTACAGCATGCAGTAAGAGTTCACTCTTACTGCTTTTTGTATACTGGTCATGGAGGAAAAACTAAAATTTCATCTTAAACAGGTCCCAAAGCCCAAAGCTGTTGCTCCCACAGCAAAATGATGTTAAAACAAATTCCAGCCAAATATGTTTTCTTTCTAATAAATAGTTTAAAAAAATAATAGCATGTAGAGCAAATTTATGGAAATTATAGCATTTGAACAAAATACAAGCAACTTTTATATGAAAGACAAGGCAAGAAGACTGTGGATGTCGCCTGCTGACCGGCCCGCTGCTCTCTTTTTTCGACTTTGTTCATAGCTTGTATCTTTCGGGGGTTACGGCTTTTTAAGGCCTGAAACATAATTGGAGCTTCTCAGCCAGCTTGAGATTTGTTGACAATGTAAATCAATGTAGAAGAACACAATTGGAGCTTTAACTTTTTTGCCAGCTTCCAGCTGGCTTGAGATTTGATCAAATTGCAAAATTCAAGCCCAGTGACTGCCAACTTGAGGGAATTTTTAATGTTGCCAACTGTGCGAATGTCGAATATTAGATGAGAATGGCTTCTGTTGAGACATTAAAGAAGTAAACAGCTACCAAAAATGTTAAAATGGAAGAAAACTTATAGAGCAAAGATAAGCAGTTTCTGTGGGACATAATAAAAAACTCGGTATTATTTTTACATATAATTGGTACATCTCAAAACTATCCAAAAAAGTATGCATTTATCGTAATTATGGAAAATCGGAAGCATTGACTGTCGTTCCTTAATAAATATTCTCAACATAAACAAGTTAAAGCTGCAAATGTCAAAAACGCCAGTTGTGTTCAATTCGGCTTTTCAGTCAGCTTTAGCAGAAAGCTGGGCATAAAGCTGGCTGAAAAGCTCCAATTGTGTTTCAGGCCTAATGTATCGGTGCCTTCGGCGACTTCATGGCTTGTATTATATTCCGGGGGCTATGGCTCAATACCTTTTCTTCACCCTAAAATTTTGACGTTTGAGGTTGAAAGAAATTGGAATACAAGAGTGTATTTTTATTATTTTTTCTGATAAAAAATTCCGTCTTCATTTAGACAATTCTTTTGAAAAGAAATTGAAATAGTAAATAAAAATATAATTTTCCTTACTATTTCGAGATTGGGTAATTGCAATAGCAATCTAAAAGTACACGAAATAATATCACAAATTCACGACAGCTGATTGTCAAAAGCAACCACCTATAGTTCAAAACAATGAACAATTTTAGCCGTAAAAAAGGTCCCTGTTCGATTGTTGCTAAATATAGGGTCCGCCAAATAACTTTTTTTTTTTTTTAAACAGGGCGCAAAACATGGAGTGTAGCTTCGGCTGTGTGGCACGTAGCGCCGTCCTGTTGAAACCAAATGTTGCCAATATCCTCCTCTTCAATTTTCGTTCAACATGGCCCGATAACGATTGCCATTGACTGTAACGGCCACTCCTTGCTCATTTTCGAAGAAAAATGGCCCAATTATGCCTCTGGACCAAAATCCGCACCAAACAGTGACTCGTTTTGGGTGTATCGGCTTTTCAATGTATGCGTGCGGGTTTTCTGTGCCCCAAATACGACAATTTTGCTTGTTTACATACCCGCCAAGATCAAAATGAGCTTCATCCGAAAAGATGATTTTTTTGGCAAAATCGGCATCTTCTGTAAGTCGATCGCAGGCAATATTTCCCAGCGTTGTTTAAGCAACCATATTCGTTCAGCGGAAGAATAAAACTAATTAGCTGTCAAATCAGACATGAGCTAAGTGTTACCATTCACGAAATAAGCACTAGTTGAAAAAAAAACGTTAGATGGCGGACCCTATATTTATCCGCTAAATGAACACAATACCGGGTTTAAGAAACAGATTAAATATGTTTGAAATTTTATTTTTATAGAATTTATTAGAGCACTGGGCTACACAACAATTCATGAACATTTTTAAATCTTTATTTAACTAATTAAATTGTGATCACAAGCAAATAAGTCTCGTTCAAGGCAGCAAGCAGGTATCAGATAGACCAGTCACTATCATCCAAAACCGCAGTGGTCACGCGCGCCTTCTGCTTTTCAATAGCTCCGCACGCTTCAAGGTATATAGAAGACAAGCTATTCCCATTACGAACCATCAGTACGTTTACATGAATACTTGAAGTATACTTCAAGTAGAGATCAAATAATCAAAATATCATGTAAACGCGCATTGACTTCATGTATACTTGAGTCAAGTAAATCACAAAATTTTGCTCGATTTACTTGAAAAAATTCATGTAAACGCAACTTCAGTACATGTACATTTTTTATTTCTGCTAGTATGAAAACGGCAAAGGGGAACAAGAAGAAGATAATTGGTGATGATTCAGATTGTGTTTTTTAGCGCTTTTCTCTAGATATTTGTCTAAAAATCCGTTCCACATGTGTATTGAACCTAATGCAGAGCATTGAATAAATAACTAATAAGGAAACGGCATATCGGGTGAAAACCTAAGCCACTCGGCGAAATGTGTTAGTGTGCTGTGTTTGTATTCGTTTCGTCATGGCAGTAGTGAAACCGTGAAATTTTGAAGGGGGACATTTTTTATAATCCAAATTGCTATGTAAAATATACAAATTTTTGGCGCCCCCTTATCTTCAGATAATATTCCTGGGCGTTGCCTATGATAATTTAAGTGACCTGTCAGCAGAATTTTCAAATAAGTGACCAGCCCTCTTGCCATTTCTCTCCCCGCTCCCTGGGTTTGACTGTCATTGAATTGCCTACTCACGTATACTGTATTCGCACGAAACCCCGCTTCCTTATTAGTTATTTATTCAATGATGCAGAGTTGTCAAAGGTAAAATGTCACTTCAAGTAAATTTCAAGAAAATTTCAAGTCAAGTAATTGGAATTAATTCAGCCAAAAACCCTACTTGAGTTTCAAGTAGATTTCAAGTCAAGTACTCAAGAATTCATGTAAACGTACTGCATGTTACCCACTGACTTATAACAATGGACTGAGCGTATTGCCATTTTCCTATAGGAAAGCATGGCACAAGTTTTATAGTTCTCTCTTTCGCCCTATGGCAGAGTTGGAGCTACCAACACAAAATATTGCATTCGGGAACATTTCCTCATGCCATTTGATGTTTTTATGTTGGCTACAGATGCGATCACTTCAGAAGGAATAAGGTAAAGATAGTGTTTACCATGATCCGTCTCTCTTGCCCATAAGCAGGATTCAGTTAAGAATAAATTTTGAAAATTAAAGTCGGAATGAGTTTAATTCCTTATAAACGATTAAAATATCACTTGGACACAAGAAAATACATATTTTTAATTTAATTCGATTTTTGGGTGTAAAATTTCATCTGATTGGTTGAGTTTTACATGTTTTTTATGTAATCGTTTTAAAGGGTGCTCTAACGGTGTTATACAGAAACACAATATTTTTTGTGCCACATGAAATAGCAAATCGCTCAGTCCATTGTTATAAGTCAGTGATGTTACCCTATTAGGTGACATAATATTGTGAAATGTATAGGAAAGTACTGCACAAAGAACACAATACTCTATCTCCTCTCTTTATCTTTCCTATAGAAATGTATATACATTAGTCACAAAATTACGTCACAGGCTATCAGCTGCAATGTGTCAAAATTTAAATGGGAATACTTGTTTTCTATATACCTTGCGCACGCCCAAGTTATATAGAATATGAGTATTCCCATTAAAATGTTGGCATATGTTCTGTGACGTAACTTCGTGAATAATGTATAAAACAGAGAGAGAGCAGAGTTTTGTCTTCTCCGCGCCGTGCTTTCCAAAGTTATATAGAATACAAGTATTCCCATTACGAACCATGTTCCACCATTATACATAATATAATATTGTGAAATGTAATAGGAAAGTACGGCACAGAGAACACAATAGTATTCTCTATCCTCTCTCTGTCTTTCCTGTAAAAATATAAATATGGTACAATAGTCACAGAATTACGTCACAAACTATCTGCTGCAATGAACCAACATTTTAATGAGATAGCTCTTAAGCCTAGTACTAAGGTCCGCGCTAAGCTAAATTTTGTATGAAAATTTAGCAAGCTAAAAGATATTGGCGAAAATTTATCTTGAATTTTAGCGAAAGCGGTACTAAGGTCAACGCGCTAAATTTGCTTTTGGGTTTTGATTATAGATGGCACCACCGGTAAGTCTCCAAAAAATTTAGCTTGAATTTATCCGCCCGGGCCGTTCTTTAGCACGCTAAAAATATTTATTTTCAGAGTTCTGATATTTAATAAATTTATTGACCGGATTTTTGTAGTTAACGTAGTTTTGTACATCTTTGCTGTAAGTACGGATGAATTAGATTTCTTTTGGTGGCCGTATTTTCAATATCAATTGTTAATTTTTTTTTATTGTATACATAATGCATATTATGTTTATATTTTTAATAGGTATTTCCAAATAATTTTACCTACCTGTTTTTAGAAATATTATCACCGCGCGTTGTATTTCCGTAAACAAATTGCAAAATTCTTCTTCTTCTTGTTTTTAATATATCTTTTCTGTGAGTCTCCGCTGTCATAATTTAGCTGCTAAAGAACGGCCCGATATTGGAGACCCGCTAAAATTTAGCTTAGCGCGGACCTTAGTACTAGGCTTTAGAATATATAGCAAAGAGGAATGTTTGAATCGTATATAACTCGTGTACATGAGTGAAATTTGTCAAGAGCAGGACATTATACATAGGAGTAAGTGAGATGAAGGAAGGAACAGTTGTCAAAACTGAGTGACAAGTTGTCAAATGTGCTTTTGTTTTGTGACCAGATTCAGTCAATTTAAAATTCTTTTGTGAAATTTGACTAAAGTACCGAATCAATTCTTTCAAAACTATTTATCTTTGAAGTTTATTTAGTGCAAAGTTTTATAGTGCCACTAGAACCTGTTAAAGCCTTCATATTAATTAAAAAAAAAAAAAAAATGAAGTGTTTGGTCAGTGCTTGTAAATATAATTCGGATTATAAACTAGGAAAATCGCGTTTCAGCAAGTGCATTATGTAAATTATCTTTTTTGTTAACAGAATAATTTCAAAATAAAGTCGAAAAGGAACATTTTTTACCACAGATGCTCCGCTCAAAACCTTTGTTTACTTTTTGCAAATTGACAAGTTGCTTAGAATGGGGATGGCGTGTAAAAACATGTAAAACTTGGACTACCAATACAACCAGAAACTCATTTCGCAAAATCTGGCTTATCCCCATTCCTGTTTGCTATATATTCTAAGATAGGCTGCTTGGTTGTTTCCTATACATTTTCACCATATTTCGTCACTAATGGCGGAACGGAGAATGAGCTTGTATTCTATATGCCTTGCGCACGCCCTTTTGTCGACCTGTTTTGGCAGCGAACTTCCCGCTGCCGTTTGCCGGTGAGATCGACGCATTGCCATCTGCTTTGTATGACATTTAACAAGTTAAGTAAATAGCTTCTTTTTTTTTTTTAGTTTTTATCATTTATTAAGAAATAAAGGTTAAAAAAAGGTGCATATAACAAGTGATAGCTAATTGGTAAATTATAACATAATACAAAAGTAATTTGAAATCTATTCATTATAAATTCATTTCAGTACTGACTGAGCCTTACATGGTGTGGTTTCGATTCAAAACTGTGCGAAGAATATTGAAGTTGCATTATTTTTCAAATTTTCAATTAAATCAACGAAATTTAACAATGAGTTTAAATGAAGCAAAAAAAATCGCAGCATATAAGGCAGTTGATGAGTGGGTACAGGATAACACTGCTATTGGCATAGGAAGTGGATCAACAGTTGTTTTTGCAGTTCAAAGACTTGCAGAACGCGTGGCTAATGAAGGTCTTAAGGTTATCTGCATTCCAACTAGCTTCCAAGCAAGGCAACTCATCACTGAAAATAATTTAATCCTTGGCGATTTAGATAGAAATTCGAAATTGGATTGTGTTATTGATGGTGCGGATGAAGTTGATACCGATTTGACTTTGATTAAGGGAGGTGGAGGATGTCTACTACAGGAAAAGATTGTTGCGTCGTGTGCTGAAAACATGATTGTGATTGCAGATTACACGAAAAATTCAAAGCACCTGGGAGAGCAGTACAAAAAAGGAATTCCAATTGAAGTTGTACCACTTGCATATGTTCCTGTTAAAAGCAAAATAGAAACATTGTTCAAAGGAAAAGCTGTTCTTCGTATGGCAGTAGCCAAAGCAGGGCCATGCGTTACTGATAATGGAAATTTTATTTTAGACTGGCAGTTTGACACTGAAAAGGATTACAACTGGGACGCTGTGAACCGTGAGTTAGTTATGATACCCGGTGTTGTTGAAACCGGTTTATTTGTAAAGATGGCACAAAAAGCTTATTTTGGTATGGCTGATGGCAGTGTTAAGGAACAAATTATTTAAACGTCAAAGTGCATTTATTTTTTGAACCCCTGCTTAAAGCAGCGTATAACCAGTATAACCCTGGGTTCCACGACAGTATAAAGCTTATCAATTAGTTTACATGATTTATAGCAAAAGAAACAATATATCTATTTAAACAGGATTCAATTAGTTTAGAATAGAACAGAATAGAATAGAAAAAATCGTTTATTGAAGAACCTCAGCTTAAGCTACGTAACAACGTTAGGTACATTGAGTAAATATTAGATGATTGTCATAATAGGTATGGTACAAAGTTATTTGGCAAACTAACAAAGGAGCAACGAACAGGCTTATTGTGGTAGATTAAGATAGTAGTAATACAGTTGGTTTTATGATGACAAACAACAGCAAGCATAAAGTGCTCAATATAATAGAGATGAAGAATAAATGACAGTAACAATAACAGCTGTCAATATATTATAGGTAATAAAAGTAAAGTATAGCTTGTAAAGTGTTGGAAAAACTCAAACAGGAAAGAAACAAAAGACAAAAGCTTAAAATTAAATTAACAGCTTATATAGTCAATCTTTTGATTTCACAGTTGAATTACATTTAGTCATTAATTATGATCTATCCGGAGTTGTACTGAGGCCAATGTTGCCTAGACACTGATTCTAACATCAGTAACAGCCATTACACAAACATTCATCACACATCATCAATCATCAGCCATCAATACATGAATACACCAGCCTATACAGTTATTCCCGACATGGCACTAAGATTCATATGGCCAAGTGAGCACAGTAGAGATCTGCCGAATATTCTTTTTGTATGTTAAGATATACATGTATGTCTAGAATAGATCTAGACTTGATTTAACCCCATACAGAGAAGATTAATTATTCACCTGGAATGCGCAAAATTTTATCAAATCATATCCAAAAGAATTTATTTATATATTCCTGCGTACAACACTGGACATTAGATCATTACAGCTGGTTAGAACATCAGCAATTTTGAAATTCGATATAAGATGTACGAAATTAGTTGGACAATCTTTACAGATCAGTAGATACCCAACTTAAAATTGGGATTTGTCAGTCAATACAATGACATCGAAGTAATGTAAGAAACTAAGAAAATAATTATAATTATCTGAACATCAAGAAATTCTTCGGATAGCTCAATAGTTATTTAATAAAAATTAAAATTGATTAAATACAAAATATTAGGATACCTCACAGTAGATATCAAACCCAAAATTGAGGTTAGCTGAGTGAATGAAAAATAATTATCTATACATTTATTTGGTAGTGCTATACTAAATGCTTATAGGTCTATACATACCTATTTGTTACTCTTTAACTTTCGAGGTGTCCAACGCTATAATGATAATTTTCGGTATCCTGTGCTTACTTCACTTAAAAGGTGATGTTCTCACAATTAACAACTTTCTTATAAATTTCATTTTAGGTAACTCATCACTAACATACGAGTATGTAGTGGTGCTTCTTTTTATACTTTAATTTTTAAGAAAACAAAGTGTACGAAATAAATAAATGGTGAACTTTATTTTCAAACTTAGTATTCTTAATTTTAATGAGCAGGCTACTGGGATCTAGATGTTGGCAAGTGCCCACAAAATTCAGTTGTTATCCAACTTGATCTAATTTTGCTAAAATGACTTCTTGCTTCTGCCGGGAAGTATTAAATCCTTTAAGTAATTAAAAAGTGTGAGGAGACCTTGCTTATTTCCCTTCCTCGAGAAATAATTTGTTACCACATCTGGATTGTCTAAAATTAAAAACAATTCAATGAAAATGATTTAGAAAACTCGGTTGAATTTACCTAGAAGATGACTCTGTTCGTTTACAGTGGGTAAAACATTATCATTAGCACTTAGCGAAACAAATAATGCAAAAGGCACCAACCAGAGGCACAACGTAAAATAAGCCATGATCTAAACCGAAATTTACAGATACAATACTCATCACTTTCCTTATCAAACACAGTACATACCTCTGAGAAGGGGTAATAAATACCCGAAAAATGTTGGAATGCCAATATATGATTAACAATTAAAAATACAACAGCCAAAAGAAAGGAAGGTGATATAAATTGAACATATGGGAAATTGTTCATAATGAGTATATGAAAAACTTGGGCTGCCAATCCAGACAATATCATGGACCATGGAAAATCATCAAAAAATATGAACAGTATATAAATAGCTGTAGTTATTGCGATCATCCATGAGATTACTTTTTTAGCAATCACAGTGTATTCTTCAACTAATTCAGCAAGATAATAAAGTCCAGCGGCTAAAAGAAAACAACTGACGTAAATACAGAAATAAATCTAGTTTAAGGAATGTGTTCAAACCTATTGCAACTGTTACAAAACATATCTGTATTATAACAGATATGTAACTTAAAAAATATAAAAGAGACATTCTGAAAATCCCTTTATTTCATCGTATTTTAGATATTTTAATGAAATTGTCTTGTACAGGTTATGTTTACACTATTTGATATTTGTCATATTAATGTCATTGTCAACGCGACGTCACTTCAATCAAATGTCGAAATCGAAAGCAATCTTCGACGCCAATTCGAGCCTGTCATTTAGGGTGCATTCAGCATGAATTTTAATATTTTCCTTACTTTATTAAGGCACAGATTTCCAGAGAGAGCCAACAGGAGGAAGTTCTTAGGTTGTTTTTATAGGTGAGAAGTATTCGGGGGTAGGAAATATCAGTGCTACTTAGAAGATATGGCAAATATATTCTATATACACTCCTAGAAGAGCCGAATTCCAATAATCTGTCGTGACGGGAGCCAACATAAAAATAAACTATCAAAAACATTAGTTTGCATGGAATTTTTATTTTTTTGAATACGTCTTCAAACATATGCATACATATATTTAAGTTAAGCTATTGTTTGCTGGTAGATGGCATGTGTGTTTGTAACTTAGCCGAGCATTTTCTGAAATTGGGTTCATAGTTAGTAAGCGCGGTACGAATTAATTCCGTTAAATGCTCATTTGTGTGTTGTGAACGGTGCTTTGATTTTATAAACTTCAATGTTGAAAAAAGTGACTCACAACAATATGTTGTGCCGAATATGGACAGTAATCTGCTAGCAGCTTTCCTTAAATTAGGGTACCTTGATGGTGATACTAAAGGGTTTTCCAATAAGAGGTGTTATTTTAATTAGCCCGCTATTTCGGTAGATGTCACTTTTGGAGCTGTCATTTTTTGACATTTGACAAGTAGACACTACGCCATTAATAAAAATGGAACGATACACGATTCAACAACGCATTGAAATTATTAAAATTCACTATAAAAATGGTGAAAATGTGGCAGCGACGGTTCGTAAAACTCGAACATTTTTGGGTCGTCGTGAAGCACCTTGTCGGACCGCAATACAGAAATTGGTAGAAAAATTCGAGCTGTCGGGACAAGTTAGTGATGTGAAGAATAAAACCCGTGCACGTCGCTCAAGAACAGCCGAGAATATTGCTGCTGTAGCCGAAAGTGTTGAAGAAAACCCAGGTTTGTCCATTCCTCGTCGTTCTTTGGAATTAGGCATTCCACAAACGTCAGTAGACTGTATTTTGCATAGAGATTTGGGTCTTAAGGCTTATAAAGTTCAGTTAACACAAGAACTCAAGCCGGCCGATCATCAACAACGTCGAGTCTTTGCTGATTGGGTCCCTGAAATGCATGAAAATGATCCGGAATTCCATTGAAAACTCATCTTGAGTGATGAGGCCCATTTCCACCTCGATGGCTTCGTCAACAAGCAAAATTGTCCCATCTGGGGCTCGGAAAACCCAAGAGTTATTGTTGAAAAGCCTCTCTATCCTCAACGTGTGACTGTTTGGTGCGGTTAATGGTCCCGCGGGGTCATTGGACCTTACTTTTTCGAAAATGAGGCTGGAGCAACAGTTACGGTGAATGGATTGCGCTATCGACAGATGAATAATGATTTTTTATGCCCGGAATTGGATGGTATTGATCTGGACAACGTTTACTTTCAACAAGACGGCGCTACAAGCAACGAAACCATTGATCTTTTACGGGAAAAGTTTCCGGACCGTGTTATCTCTCGAAAAGGTGATCACAATTGGCCACCGAGATCTTGTGACTTAACACCTTGCGACTGCTTCTTTTGTGGCCACGTGATAGAGAAGGTCTACGCCGATAGCCCAGCGTCGATTCAAGACCTCAAAGATGGAATTCGTGAGGCTATCGAGGACATAGGGCAGCCACTTTGCGAATTGGTTATGGAAAATTTCATGAAAAGTATATGGTCCTGAAGGCGTGGTCGTGGTGGTCATTTGGCTGATGTTATTTTCCATTATTAACGGCATACAAGAAAGTTTAGAGAAATCTTTAAATTATTCAAATCATCAAATCGGAAGTGAAATTCTTTTAATAATTCTTCTAATTTACTGTCGTATTCACTCAGTTTTTTTCATCAATTTTAGAGAGTCTTGTCTTCAGACGAGAAAAGTAATTGAACATTTTTGCATTTAAATAGCGTTTAAAAAGCTGAATTTTTTTAATAAAACTTAGAACAGTTTGAAAAAGATCAGTAATAACTTTATCTTTGCCTTGTAATGCTAGGATGAGGGATTGCAGGCATTTCGTTTTGACATTTTAACACTCATACAATGCAAAGTTATGTTGAAGCAGCGCAACGGAAAATATGGTACGCACTTGCAATAAAAAGTACATTTGCACGAAAACCGATGAAAATGAAAGTATGAAAATTAAATAAAAATTGCTTTAAACTAGGGGGTAGCCTATGCTAAATTTTCGTCATTTAACATTTGTATGTTAAGCCTGTATTTGCGCTAATAGCCTTTTTCGCATACTCATTTCTTCATTTTTGGCTTTAAAACCTCTATTAAAGAATAACAAAGAATAACAAAGGTTTTCGCATAAGACCGAAAATCTCAAGTGAGTCCAAACACAACTACATATATAAAATTACGGGAATTATCCCACTCGTAGACATTTTCGATTAAGAGCACAAAATATACACAAACATAATAATTGATTTTATTAAATCATATTATATTAAACATTATACATATGTATTACTTCCAATTTTATAGCAATTTGAATAAATTATTAAATATGTATTATTTATTTTTTCATTTCTTTTCGAGAGCCGCATTCACTCATTCAAAGAGCCGCATGCGGCTCGCGAGCCGCAATTTGGCCATGCCTGTATGTTCTAAGCCATAGCCCACACAGGGGAGGATATTGGCACTTTTTACGGGTGAGAAGTATTCAGGGGTAGGAAAAAGTCCGTGCTACCAAATTTCGAATTGGAGTACCGGCAGCATACAGCATACCTATAACACAGCAAACAGGAGGGTGATTCTGATCTTTTGTCGTACTTGAATGTCAAAATATACGACTAAATGAAATGCACTTTTATACTGATTTTTTCGTGTTTTTATTCAGGTCAGCAACCCTTGCATGACGTAGAATGAACTGGAAATGACACTTTACATTACAAATTCAAAATAATATTTCGAATTTAAGCACTTGTAATGCTCTAATTAGGTGTACAATTTCCATTTCCCAGTGTAAAAATTTTGTCACAACCTCTGGCAGCAGTTGACTAATAGTCGTGTTTTTTGACGTTTGTCCACCGAAAATTCATTATAGTTCATCTTGTGGTAGATAATAGTGAAGACACAAAATGAACTGTGTTAAAAGAAAAAGTACGACAAAATTTGTCAAAATTCACGGCTAAATAGTACGACAAAAGATCAGAATCACCCTCCAGGAATGGTTGAATTGTGTATAATTCGTGTACATGAGCGTAATTTCTCAAGAGCAGGAGACTATATATATGAGTAAGTGGGATGCTGGAATGCGAATTTGTCAAAGCTGATTGCATGATTGTCAAATGTGATTTTGTTTTGTAAACAGGTTTATTAAATCTAAAATTCTTTTGCGAAATTCAACAAAAGTACGGAATCAGTTATTTTCAAAACTATTTAATTCGGAAATTTATTTTGTGTAAAGTATTATAGTGACACTAGTGCCTGTTAAAACCTTCATAACAATTAAAAAAACAGAAGTGAGGTGTTCGGTCAGTGCTTGCAAATATAAATTGGATTATAAACTAGAGAATCCTGTTTGAGGAAACTGCACTACCTAAATTATCTTTTTTGTTAATAGAAGCAAAGATTTATACAAATTAATTATGTGAATTGTTTCAAAATAAAGTAGAAAAAAAACATTTTTTACGATAGATGCTCCGCTCAAAACATTCCTTCCTTCGCTAAAAACTTCTCATGTGTGAAGGCCAATTAGATAGATAAATAGATAGCTCTCGTCAGCAGCTTTCGTTTGTGCCCTCAATGATTGCTCTACGATGTCTGGTTCCCTCTCTATAACCGGTCAAAGTTCGAAACTTCAACCCACTCCCCCGCCGAGAGCAAGCAAGAGGTGAATCAATGTTAAACTGTCAAATGGCGGAATAAAAATTGTTTTACGTATCTTCATTTTTCATTCGAAATTATCCATCACTTTCTTTATTACTTCTTTATTGTCTGAGTTAAGTTAATTCATTTGACTAATTTTCCTGTTAATTTTGTCGTTCTAAATACTAATTTGGATTTCTATGAAAGAAAATGTGGGTTATAAAATAAATATTTTTAAATATTGACTTTTAGCAAAATTATTGTAGAATTCATTTATCCTAGTCACTTTAAGAAGATGAATAAATATATATTTTCGCCGCACGTGTCGCTATGTGTTAATTTGAAATGAAAAGTTTGGCTTTGTAAGTGCGGTATTCTTGTGGTTGCAGTGAACAAAATTTGAGATGTGCGAGGGAGAAAAGATTATAGGAACTGTTGCAAGAATTGGAAAAAGATGGAAATATTTCTCAATTAGTCAAATAAATATTAACTTAACGATTAAAATGGGGCATGATACAAAGATAACAAGTCATGGCTGATTCGAGAGGAATTTTTTCTGTTGCTACGTCATGAGGTGACTAAAATCATTTCCAGAAAATTTGTTTTGAATTTTTCATATTTTATTGACTTAAATTTTTGAATATATTAAAATATTTAACAAAACATTAGTTTCTTCGTTTAAATCACTTCGGAAAAGGTAATTATGTACTAGTGGAAAAGCAAAGAAATTTCCAAACAGAAATTTTTTTCACTGCGATAAGGGCGATTGAGATGAATAAATTTATGGCAATTGTCGCCAAAGGAGGCAAGCAATCAATTGACAGAATTTATCAAATCCAACTTGTCAAACATTGGTAATTTATATACATTTTTATAGGAAAGACAGAGAAAGGAGAGAGAGTATTGTGTTCTCTGTACCGTGCTTTCTTGTACATTTTCACGGTATTTCGTCACTAATGGCGAAACGTGGATCATAATGGGAATACCTTCATCTGTAATGAGAATAGAATCTGTACCGTGATTGCAACCCTTCCTTTTGCACAAGCCAATGGTAAATCAACTTAATTTTCGAAATGTCACATTTGACAACACAAAATGCATTAAGATTTGGCATTACCAATGTAAAAAGTGGCGCGTGCGTTTCGGAAATTGTACAAACCAAAAACCATACTAAAAAAGCGCTTCACACACGAGCGATATTTGTGATAAAGTTATTATATTAATTTTCTTATTGTTATACAGTGTTATTTGTGAAATATAATTTCTATTTTTGATATGTAGAGATAAATTTCTATAAAATCTCTGGTTAGAATATCACTTTTATAGTGCTATATCCAACCGAAATAATATTCCATCTAGAAGGAAATTGAGGTTAGACAAAAAAGTGCGCAAAATAAAAGTATTTTGCTGGAGAAAATGTCATCACCTGTCGACCCGGAAACTATTTTACAGGGCAGAGATTTGCCAGCAATATTTCGTTTATGGGAAGAAAAACATTCACAAGCTGGATATGATCCTGTACCCATTTTAAGAAGGTAAGTTTTTAGGAAATCATCGAAGAAGATATTTGCTCAAGCCTTCTGGTCGCCTTTCTAAAATTTCTAGTTTTTGCATCTGGATTTGTAAAATAAATTATAAATTTTGTTTTGATCCGACGGAAAAAAAAAGAAATTAAGGAACTTAAAATTACAAAACATCGAAGCACTCTGGTTAATCGTACTTAAAACAAATGTCATAAAAATTATTAGGACGTACAAAATTAAGAGTACTAAAAAATCTTTTATTTATTTAAAATTCGCAGACTCTCAGAAACATTTGAGGAAGAAACAGAGGCGTATATGCGAAAAGATCCAGATCCCTTTGATGACAGACATCCATCGAGGACAGATCCTGATTGTGAGTTGGGACGATCACTAAAGTTGTTATTTCGAAAGGATCATTTTATGACAAGAGTAAAAAAGCGTGAAAGAAAATCCATGACTGAAATTATCTGATATTCTATTATTTTTTAGCTGGTTAATGACTACCTAAGGGACAATTTCTTTACACGGCAAAGTATCCAAAAAAGTTCATTGGAATTAAACATAGCAGCCTGTCGATTGATTCTTGTCATAATGCCCGGATTAGAAACGTCAGCAGTCTTCCAGGTAATTGCTGTTAGTTATCCTAAAAGCGGAGACGCTTTACTCACCGGAAATCTAAAATCTATAAAATTATTAACTACTTCCAGAATGAATATGACAATCTTATAAGTCGCATTTATAACTGGGCTGAAGACAGTATAGAACCATTACAAAGTTATGCTACTGGTCTTCTAGGTGCAGCTATGGAAATTACAGAAATTGCAGTTACATTTCGTGAACAAAATACACGTCTTGTGCCTAAAATGTTAAAACGTTTGCAAATGCTGCAGGCTATATATAAAAGTAGAGAACAAGAATTAAATGAAGCGAGTGGTAGTGATGCCCATGATAAAAGTAGTGGGGCTAAATGTGAAAAGGGTTTCCCTTCTTGGATGGGTGGATCTGAACCAAGTAGCCCGGCAAAAGCAGAAGGAAATTCAACACAAAATGGTCTTACAAAGTTTCCTAGCACATCAAATTTATCAACTTTATTGGAAAATCAAAATAGTATGGATGCCTCGCAACAGAAAATTATCAGAAAGTACCTTATTCCTATTCATCCCGCCACAACTGCCACTAGCCAAATGCTTATTTTACGATACCTCACATCTATGGGAGAGTACCAAGAGGTTAAATTTAGTTTGTTTTGTTTTAGACAGTTTTTAGAAATTTGATTTTTTCGTTTCAGTTTCTTGGACAAGTTTTCGAACATGGTGCTATGCAATTAATTTTTGGATATATTGAAAATATTGATCCTCGAGATACTTGCCTAGCATTTGAATCCCTAAAATACTTAGCTTCATTATTGTGTCATAAAAAATTTGCATTGGAGTTTATATCTCGTGGTGGATTACAGGTAAACAATACTATTAAGATACCAGAAAGATCATATATCAGGATATATCGTGAGACTTTTTACCTAGATCCTTCCTGCTTCTGTCAGAGAAGTCAGGATATATTTGAACACTTTACTTTGCAGCTCCCCTAGACTTGAAAAGAAGTAGCTATCCAATATTCTACTTCTTTTATTCATCAAAGCGGTGCATTCGCAAAGCACGTGTTGGATGGATTCGATCTCCTGCAGAAATTGTTTGCCGCTATACCCAGCCTTCTAGCATGGTCCTTTTATGGCCCAGTGACCCGTAATGACCCATATTAGCTTCCTGGTATTTGTTCTACTGCCATTAAGCAGTTCCCTTGTCCTTTTCCTATCATATTCCGGCCACAATTGTCTCCCAGTACGAAAGGGAATGCCTATTGGTCCACCGGAGGCTTGCCTTTTGATAGGCGACTCTGATTATTTCCTCTTAAAGCTCCGATTGGGATCCTCACGTAAGTTACCGTTGCGGAGCCATCCAATTCGGAGCCATTTTTGGCCAACTCTCAGCCATTTTGTCGTCTATCCTTGTTGCCAGGTATCCAGCATATGGTCACCTTGTGCCTTATAGTCAATTTCAAGGCTGGTCTTGCATAACTGCACCAATTTCGATTTTGCCCAGCACAGCAACCAGAGCCCTGATGGCTGTCTGGCTATCAGTATATAAGCATGTGTACCGTGAGGACTCTGCACATGGATGCCAATATTGCCGCCTGATAAATCGCTGCGAGCTCTACCTGAAAAACACTGCATTTGGCAGGCAGTCTAAGACTCGTGCCATTGGAGATCTCAGCCCCTGTGTGCGCACTCGTCTGGAACCTACTAAATACATTACAACTAAAAGAATTCGCAGCCAGTGTTGACAATAATAGTTCTGAAATTCCATCAAAAATCCGCTAGACTTACTTTTTTTCCGTCAATAAAATCTTAAAATAGTTTCTTTTAATACAATGCATCATAACTACAGTAAAATATATCTGTGGTTTTTTCAAATAAATTTTTATCTGCAAAAAGCCAGTTTTGAGAAAACTAGGGAAAAGTGAAAAAAAAGTATTGGAAATCATCAGTTTGTGGAAATTTTTTTTTTCTTTTTCGTAGAACATTTTGAAATGAACTTTATTAACAGACCTAATACTATTTTTCAAAATATGTTAAATATAGCGAAGAAGCTGCACATACAATGTTTTTCGCTCTCAATTATAACACTTTTTTCGATATACTGTGTGCGAACAAACGACGCAATGAAGATGAATAGTTATTTGAAATCAGTAATCGCTACACATCGACTTACGGCTTACTCGAGAAGTTCACTTATGCAGTTTATTAAAAAATAAGAAAAGTTGCGAAAACCATGAAATTTTTACAGGCAAAATGACTGGAAATGAAAATGAGTGTTAATACTGGTATTGATATACGGCATCCTTTATTATAGTTGTTAATACATACACAAATAAAAATTGGAAAAACATCTAACAAAACAATGAAAATCCGGAATTTCATTTAAAAAAAAAACAACTTGCCTGCTTTTGCATTGTTGTTTGACCAATTTTCTTCTCGGTAGCATGTCTACTTGTGCTGTTTTTTTGAAAAAATAATTTGAGATTTTTGAGTGGCAGTGGTTATTCTTTTGTTAATAATAGTATAATTGCTATAACAGAGTACGCAGAATACTCTAAATTAAACAAAAATCATTACTTTCGGTGTTATCGGGCTGTGCTGTGACCGTTATACTTGAGGAGCTGTAGAGCTCGAAGGTTGACTATAACTTTGACTTGTTCCAATCCTATTAATTATTTTATCCGATAAATCGTGTATAACAGGTTTTTCCACGTCGGGTTAATCCTGTTCGTATATTTAAACTTGCATTAACCATATCTGCCTTCATCACATGCGACTTTATCAGGATTATCGGCGGTGGAACGTACAGCATTTTAACCTGATACTCCTTAATTTCTAAAAAGATTCAATTCAGTTCAGCCATTAAAGCCACGATTTTATCACTTTTTAAAATTGAAAACATTAAATATCTTACGGAATGTGATATATTTAGGCTAAAAATATCAATTTTTCGTAAGTAAACTTCAGTCTCGTTTAATTTCATAGTTATTTACTTCTATTGTAGTTCAGCCTATACTTGTGGCGGGAAAACTTTTATCCTAGGCACAGTCGCACAGTATGCTCAATAGAAGCGATGGTGTACATACATAAACACTGGCTAATATGTAAGCGACTTAAGTGACTTGACTTTTCTATCTATACAATTTTTTCTCCCACATGTTAGGTCTGTTTAATAAGTTCGGAAAAACTCAGAGCAAAAAGTGGAAATTTCCTGAGATCTGTCGGTTTTATGTATTATAACACCCGGGGCGCGTTCGTTTTAACACGACTATAGTTGATAACAGCTTTACACTGCGTTCGTGAAAGTAAAGGTAACATTTTTTAACTACTGTTTTTGCCTTTGGTGAATGCAGGTAGTCAGCTACAAAATTGACTATTTATGTTCATCGAGCATAGTTAATGGTAGTAGTCCACTAACAACTATAACATTTGACTTCATTGAATATTTATTGCCTGTCTACGACTATATATAGCCTATGGACGAACGCACTCCAGGAATCAACGAGGATATTCCTATTTCCTATGTAAAGATTATTCTTATCCGACAATAATCCCGCTTACTTTGGACGTAAACACCAACTCGTGTAAAACAAGGTGTTTTTTGCTTAGGTGGCATTACCTTCGAACCTTTTCATTATGTTGAAATAAAGGAGTTTATATTTAAAAAAAAGATATGTTGAATAAGCAATATAATGAAGAAAATTAATTAAAAATCCAAAATCAGTGCATGTATAACCGTAGTATCGTTGTCATGGAAACGTACTATTCTTTGTTGTCTGCTGTCGTTGCCGCTTAAATTCAAATTTAGCTTATCCGTTACCTACATACTCAGAATATTCCTCGAAATAGATCGCAGATCATTAATGAAAATTAGTAAGGGAGACGGAGGGATAACAGAACCCTGAGGCACACCAGATTTTGAGGGTGAGGTTCAGATGTAATCCCATCTAATACAACACGTATTTGGCGACCAGATAGAAAACTTTTAATCGATAATAGAAGAGGAGGGGAGAGACCAAGTGCTTTAAGTTTGGCTAAAAGGACAGGTTGCAAAAAGGTCCTTAATATACTTTTTTTTTATTAAAACTGTAAACTGTAGACTCTCCTCTTTAATTTGACCTATTTCACTCTATGTCGTAACTGTAGGCGTTAAAAAGTTATTAGCTCTTAACCTATTCTCAAAGCTATTCTCATACCTAGCTTTTATACCCTAGATGATATCTAAAGGGTATACTAGGTTTGTCAATTCGTTTGTAACACCTAGAAATAATGATGGTAGACCAAAATGGATTGGACACCTATGCATAAATTAAAAGTTTTGATTTTTGCATGTCCGTCCGTTCGTCTGCGCGAAAACTCGAACGCGTTCACTTAGAGGGCTGAAAAGTTCACATTAATAAAAAAGACAGTATGTTTTAAATTCACATATGAGTAATCGCGGAAGTTTTATTTTAATAAACGTTTAAAGTTAAAGTTGTGTTTTCTTTCTCTTATTTTTTTATCTTGTAAAAAAGGTAAAATTCTAAAAGTTATATTTGGGCACTGCCTGAGAACGCGTCGACGTATAGAGCTGAAATTTGGTACATGGTGTTTTCATAGCAATAGTAAATAAAATTTCAAAATTGACTAAATCGGGTAACCCCTTAGTGTTATCATATAAAAATTTGATTTCTTACATATACTGTAAAACGATCAGTCCTAGATGTTTTTATTGTACTGAAAAGTTTTTTAGAATATGAAATCCTATGAAATTTGTTATAATCATTTCTGCTGTCTGGCGAGCCGTTCTAGAGATGTATGCGAAAAACCACTTCAGAAATCAAACTTTCACTGATGGGAACATACAAAATTACAAACGAACATTTATCTAGGGTATCATAATAATTGGTCTTAGATCAATTCTAGCTTTTTAAGGTTCTATTTTTATAAATAAAAGTTATATTAAACCTTTTTTGCAAAAAAATAGAGGTCAAAGTAAAAATATCCAAACTTTTTATTTTAGACAACCAAAGTCTTGAAAAGAGATGGGGCTGGTTGATCAGTTGTTGGAAAGGCCATGAAGTTCTGTATACAATGAACTTTAACTGTGACTGTACGCCCTGTACTTTTCAATATACAGGGTGTTTTGTGAAAAACTAATTAGTTTTTTTTTTTCTTAATCACCCTGTAACTCCTAAACGGTTGATATGATATATATGTATGTATCTCTAAAGTTTATTTATTGATACAAACAATAATTTTTTTACAATTTTTAACTGAGAAAAAATAAAGTTCATTTCATTTAATTCTAAATCTTAATAAAGGGAGATGTTCTGCAAAAAAAAAATGTTTTTGACATTCTAAGTCTTCTGCTTAAAATAATTCATACGGTGTTGTTACGTAAAACAGTTTTGTTTCGTTTTTTTTTTACAGGTCGATTGGATCTTGATTGCGGCAGTTTAAATTTTCCCATAATTAATTTATTGGTAAGATATTTAACCAAACTATAAAAGCCAATATGTCTTTGATTGATAATAGCATTGAAACGCGATTTTCATTTTAGAATGCTGAAGGGAATGTTAAGTTGAAATAAAATATTTTTTTTTATCGCGCGCGCGAATTAAAAATATTTTATTTCAATGCTAGATTTTAATTTGCGAGATTATAGAAACGAAATTTTTGAAAATGCGAGATTTAGAAATTGCGAGATTATTATTATTGTGTGGGATTAGAATTTTCGGTCAATCGTACACAACCCGTTTCGCGGTCGTTGCATTATAAAGTGAAACGCCATTCGGGTAAACTCGGGCCGATTTTTTTAAAATATGTACCTCGAAATTGGAATACAGAGTAGACTAGACTTATTTTCGGGTGCAGTATGTACTTTCATTCTCTGATGCAATTATAATAATACATATACTTATATTGATTTGTCTACCTTATAATAATTCCCGTATCATATTTTTAACATTCACGTACTCACGTGGGGTTAATTTTACCTGAAAGATTTTGATTTTTTTTATTAATATGTATGTATGTCTATTGTATATATGTATATTATAATTGCATCTCAGAATGAAAGTACATACTGTACCTAAAAATAAGTCTAGTTGGCCACCAAAATGAATAAAAATTTTACCGAAACATTTTGTGTAAATTTCTAAAAAAAAAAAAAAAATTGCTTATTGCTTGTCTAGCGTCTGCGCTCATAAAAATTGTTGTCGCCCTCCAAAAGTGCGTGTGCATTCTAAGGAAAAAATTTCCAGTAAATTTCTAAGAAAAAATTGCGGCCTTCCCTACATCAGGTCGAGGCATCGTTGTTAGATTTTATATTTGAGCGAGGCACTGCTCTCGGCTTGGCCAATGAATAAAAATTCGAAGGAAGAAATTTCCAGTGAATTTCTAAGAAAAACTTGCGGCCTTGTCTTCATCGGATCCAGACAACAGTGATTTTGTATGAAGCGAGGCAATGGTGGCTTAGCCTTTGGACACGTCATCAAGTGCCAAGTCGAGCATCGAAAAGCATTGCATATTTTTGTTCTACGTGTCCAGTCTTTGTATGGATTAGTTTGTCTATGCGGTTACGGTTTAACAGTGCAGTACGCAGCACATCCATTAAGAATTTACTGGTGCTTTATTTCTTGAGTTTCGTTGTATTACAGCAATCGACAGGGGTAGCATTGCTTTCCAAAGCATGCTATAGCAACAGTAATGGCAAAATGAACTTCCAATAGCACATTTAAGCACAGTATGTTTTTTTTTAATGATTAATGATGTGTGCAACTTCAAAGTTCAAACATACTTTTTTCAGTGTATTCGATGTTCATTTAGGGACTATTTGGAATTTCATCGAAATGCTAATTCAAATGACCAATTATTTCTCCATCGAAATAACACGATTTCAATACTCACATTTCTAGCTGTTTTTGGTACCTACTCAAGACAATTAGTAATTTTCTCTGATCTGGAGCCAGCTCCTGCTATACTTACTTTATTTAAACGTCTGAAAAAAATTAGTCGTCATATTCATACTAATTTTAACACTACACGCAGGTTAATAACCTATTTAAATTTTTAATTTTTTCAGCTTTTGCTAAGAGTTCCACGGCCTAGTGTTGCTTCTACCGGCGTCTCCATAACATTTTATTACTTAGCCTACTGTGAAGATGCAATGGAAAGAATTTGCTCTATGCCAAAGAAAATTATTTCAGAATTAGTAAAATATGCGCTTTGGCTTCTCGGAAGATCTCACGACTCTGGGAAATGCCATGCAACCATGTTTTTCGGTTTAAGTTTTCAATTCAAAATTATTCTTGATGAATTTGACTCTCAAGATGGGCTACGGAAGTTGTATAATGTGGTAAGTAATTTGAGATTATAAAAATTTTAAAAAGGCAATGATACTCTTGCAGATTTCGATATTGCCAATTCTTTCTGTGGAAGATGTGGTACAAATGAATGACGATGAGGAAACTGCAGCCAGAACACTTGTGAAACATGTTTGTGTTGCACTCAAGAAATACATGGAGAGTCATTTGTTTTTTAAATATCACAGCTTCATGAGACAACAGTGTCCATCCAGTGAGATGTCGCAGCCTGTGGCTAAAGCAGCCAAAGCTAGTTTAGAACAAATAAGTGACCAAATACGAACTTTGCAAGAAAATTTGCCGGTTAAAATGCATTGGCCACCGGTTGATCAATTGCTAAAGCTTGGCGGTGTAAGTTTGTTACTAAGGATAATTGCATTTTCATATGAATGGAATAGTAGTGGACGGTAGGAATTTTCTATTTGCCACAAATTTTTTTTTAAATCCCAAATCATTTTATATTTCACTTAATTTTCAGTGCTGAAACAGTGCGATCTGCTCTTGATGTTCTCTCTATTTGTTGCGTAATGCCACGTGTTTATCAAGCATTTTGTGATAGAATGGAATTACCAGATGGATATTTACCTGGTTCATCAGCCGGAATCAATGCCATTTTAGGAGCTGCTATAGGAGAAATCGTTACAGATGCCGAAGTGCAAAAATCTGCCTTAGCAGTACTTGTTCATTGTGTTTGTGCTCCAACAAATCGGGTAAGTCTTAATATTATTTGACCAAAACTTGTAAGAATAGCAGAAATTATTGATTACTTCTAGCCAATTGCACTTTACCGTTACGGATCTGCAAAGAAAAAAATGCCACCTCATAAGCTTGCAGAAGAACTCGTGGAAAAGGTCTGGGAGAGCGTTTGTTCAAATAACGGAATCATAGTTCTTTTACAATTAATGCAAATAAAATCTCCAATTACGGATGCCGATTGTATTCGTGGGATGGCATGTCGTGCGCTAGCAGGTTTAGCAAGATCAGAACGAGTTCGACAAATTGTTGGAAAATTGCCACTTTTTGCTAGCGGTCAAATACAACATTTAATGCGTGATCCTATACTTCAAGAGAAGCGAGCAGAGCATGTTTTATTTCAGAAATATGCACTTGAGCTATTAGAGAGGATATCGGGAAAAAAAAAGCCAGTTAATAATCAGTTTGACGCTTCTTTATCTACAATACACAAGGCAAATGTTGTGGCGCAAACTAGGATCCAGTTCAATGAACAGCAATTGTTTCAACTGATTCATGATCACTTATTGTCTAAGGGAATGAATGCGTCCGCATCCATACTACAGAAAGAAGCTGGACTTAACGCACCACCTCCGCCAACAAAATCCTTTCATCATTCGCCACTTGATTTTAAGTAAATATTTTCGCTTTTCCCTAAACTGACTAAATAACTTCCCGTTCGTTTTATTTTATTTAGAGTTGTCCCTGTAAATCCCATCTCAAGGTCGAGAATTCGGGCGAGAACACAAGAGTTGACAACGGCAATACATTCCCTTGCTAATGACACAAATTGCGAAGGATCACCTTCGGATGAGCCACAATTACTAAATCAGTCTATAACTCCTATAAAGCTTATAAAGAAAACTAGCATTACAAACAATGTAGGCCTTTTGAATACCACCGTTCACAGTTCAACACAGAGATCACTGCAGAAGCAAATATCCTCAACAGAAAGTTTCCTAGGGACGAGCAATCAACGTGATAACATAAATGCAAACAATAGCAATGTAACGTTAACAACAATCGTCACGGAGTACCTTACAAACCAACATGCCCTTTGCAATAATCCTATGTCAACCTGTCCACAGTTTGATCTTTTTAAGCCTCATAAGTGCCCTGATCCAAAGCCAAGTCGAGTGATAGGACTGGATCAAAATATTACCGCTCGATGGTTTAAAGCTCAGGCTGGATATAACACAATGAAATTAGATCGCCGATTTGTACACACACAATTTTGCCCAACGAGAACTATACGACCTCAGGACTATAATGAACTTCAATTCACCTGCTGTGATCTCCTCCCATGCAATAATTTGGTCATTGTGGGTACTTATCATGGTGAAGCAAAGGTTTATAATATAAGTGAAGGTACCGAAGAATATTCCACCTCCTGCCATAGTTCGTTTCTCGATCAAATTAAAAGCAATCGGGAAGGTAATTTGGTGTTAACATCGTGTTCATGGCGGGCACCACTTTCTATTCTTTGGTCAATTAGTAATAGGGAATTTGTTAATAAACTTTCGTTTGATGAAGACTTTCATTGTGAATTTAGTAACTTAACTCAGGATAAAATTCTTGGAACAAAAAGTGATGTAAGCTAGAATGTTTCTCATTATGTAATTTTTATTAACTTTTATTCTTGATTATAGGCTGCTACAATATATGACCTTAATACGGGTCAAAAAGTTACATCGTTTGTGCCTACAATTTCTAACCAGTATACCAAGAATAGAGCAACATTTTGTCCAACTGATGAGCTTATTTTGTCAGGTAAGTGATTCCTTCTACATACAATACTTTCAATATTGTTTCTCAAAGTTCTCCTTAAAAAAACATTTGCCAACTAGCTGGTCCTTTATTAGATTCTCATGCACCTCAATAACATTTATTTCTAGCCGTAATAAACAAACAAACATTCTCCACAATCCATGCGGATTAAAGGAAGAAAAAACCTAAATATGTGTCTTTCTTAATTACACCCTCTTAAAAATCTAACACTACTTGCTTTTTGAAACAAAAGATTATATTACCCACGAGAAGACAGCCCTTTCGGCTAATTTTCTAAAGTTCTACACCAGCGGATTTTTACGGTTAAGATCAATATAGGAGTTAGATTTCTGTGTAAGAAAATTTCCTTTCGATGTAATTATAGTAATATAAATTATAGTGTCAAATCGTGAGACAAGAGATAATACTATCTTGCGGATATGAAGAATTTAAATTGTTCTTCTCTTTTAGTGGCAGAAGATTTTTTATACTCTTATCCAATTGCCTGAGTAAAACATTGGACAGATGACGGCAAAATCAATGATCAGTCATGCGTAATTTCAATTTTTTTCTTTCAGAGCAGTTTATTTCTTATACAGTACTCACTACTTGAAGGAGTAATATAAAACTATAATCCGCCCATTCTTTCAATTTCGTGTCCAGTAGTCCGCCACTATAGAACCAGAACTACTGGTCGAGTTGTCTCGGTCTTATAAATGATGTTATTAATTTATGTTATTATTAGCATTGTAAGTGAAATGAATGCACAGCAAGTGTTCATTTCATCTTTATAAATAAAACTACATATGAGTATGTACCATAAAACTATACGCGCTAAATATATACTTAGGTAGGTTCTAGGTATGTATCTTTTTCTTTTCTTTACATGTTTACACTGTAATACGCTACTTCACTAATCCGACTCTAGTTTAGTTTAGTGGGGGCTGATTAACAGGAAAGTACAATATAGTGAATAGAGAAGTCATTTGATAGAAACATATATCGATAAAATCCCATATCTTTTGTTTAAAGTGCTCTCTTTCATTGGCTTTATCAATATTTTGAAATAGAATCTGAGAATTGACGAACTTATAATTAAGAAAAACCAGGTATGAGGGGACTTATATTATGTACTTTTGTCGACAATGATCTTGTTTTCTGATAACATTCACCTAAAACTCAAACTAAGTGTCTTACTCTTAAACGATGGTTTAGTGAGGATTAAATTAGCACAATCTATATGTTGTTTACTTCATTTCTATCGAGTATAAGGAACTTTCCCTCCTGTCAAATTGCGTTCTTCAGCATCGTGCTATCAGGGTGGCTTTCGTTCAAGCTATAGCTGCCCTTAGCAGTTATTTTGATATTCATTATCAAGTTTTTTTTCAAATAAGCTACATATTTTCTGCAAAGGCACAACTGTTTTTTTACAGTTATCGAGAGCATAAAGGCTAAAACACAATGTGAGCGACACGATAAATAACGCCGCAAAAATCGTCGATAAAGGAAGATTCACGCCACCGCGATAGCGATTGCGATAACGATAGCGATAATCATAGCGATAAACTAGCGACACAATTCCTTTCACACCAACGCAATAGATCACAGCGATAGTTACATGAATACTCCTGAACCAAATAAAGACATATGGGAAAAATCTGAACGTGGGACAAATTAGAGTTTCCCATTGTATTGGCTAGTATCGATGGTGCATTATGTGTCAATTCAATGTGTACTAGCTCGATTTATCATCGTTGATATCGAATATAAATTTTTATATATCGACGTTGAAAGATTGGAAAAAGTAATGACGCAGATCTTTTAAATGTTTCAGCTGTAGAGATGAAATTTGAATACGGTTTGATAGAAGAGTACTACCAAATGTTTGCCTGATCAATTTCAAAGAACACCTCATATACCTCGATTGTCGATTAAGGATTTCCTTTAAAATTTTACTTGATGCTTCCTTTCGCAATTTGATAAATTTTAAGTTAATGGAAGAAAAATCCAACACGGTTTTTGTACTATAACCTCACTTTCTTTTAACACTTGTATTTTAGGCTAGACTTACCCTCTAGGAAAGGACACAATAAATCAACTCTGGTCGTGGCGAAGTCACCAATACTCTTAACCTGTATTCAACTTCTTGGCAATATCAACCCCAACTCTGTCCTTTTTTTTTATTATTTTTATAAGGTTTTAAATTCAGATCATAAAAAATTGGGTATTCCTTTATATGATTTTAATTAATTTTTCAACATCCACTTGAATTTGCACTATCCATTTTCCATTTCCATCTCACAGCTCGTGATACGACTGAAATTGTGCATGCTGCGATGGACAATTCAATTGCTGGTTAAACGTTACAGAAATTCTTTGTATCGCTGTGATCTATCGCCTTGGTGTGAGCATTTTCATTGAAAACTATGTGTATCTAGCTATCGCTATCGCTTCGTTATCAGTATCGCTACGTTATCACAATCGCTATCGCGGCGGTGTGAATCGGCCTTAACGTGAAAATACAGTGGGAACGACACGAGAGCAGCAAGAGCTGTCAATCGGTAATTAAATTTATTTTGTCATTTGTGCTCTGAATTAAGAATTGGAAAAATTTCAACAAATAAATTGAAGATAATTAAAGTAGCCCGTGCGGCGTTTTTGGGTTATGAAGAGTTTAAAAAACAGAGCCAGCATAGAATAAGATGGTGAGCCCAAGAGTTGTAGAAAACTCGGCCGGAATTGGTTTCTATGCGAATGCGGGTTTTCGTTTAAATTCGGTGGCATTTTACCGCCTCAATTAACTTTTCTGCCAATTTTAGTGTTCCGTACCCAAAGGATAAAACCGGGAACCTAAGCCTCCCATATCCGTCCGTCTGTCTGTCACCAGGCTGTATCTCATAAACCATAATAATTAGATAGTTGAAATTTTCACAGAGTATGTATTTCTATTGCCGCTATAACAACAAATAATAAAAATTAAAGGAGGCCTGATTTCTTTGGCGTTTTTTGTTCGTTTTCTTCTCATTCATTATTATCAGAAGTAGGCATTATTGTTTCAAATGATGCCTACTCTCATTTGAAAAAATAAGTAAAAGTACGTACATAGTGTTAAATTTTGTACGATGGTGCGGAACCTTTCGTGCGCGAGTCCGACTCGCACTTGGCCGATTTTTATAATATCATTTATTCCAGTCGTACACAAGATTAGACATCTTTTTTGTACAATGAGTAATAAATACGATTATAAGTACATATTTTATGGCGAAAAAAATAAAATAAAAAATTAAAGATTATAAACTATGCTAATTCAGAAGAAAACAGAAAAAAAAAGAAAGAAATATAGATCAAACTATCAAGATTACAGAATCTTTGTAAGTGCGCTAAGAAAGGTCAACTAGAATTTACTTTCAGCTGCTAAGAAGATAAGTAGAAAAATATGGCAAAAATTTAATGGAACGAATATCAACAACTATATTATTTGTAAACTAATGAGCCTCTTGAATGCGATCAAGGAGTTGGCAGTTTGGATATTCATAGGAAAATTATTCCATAGGCGTGAGATCTGGACAAGATAAGAATTTTCAATAATCGTCTTATAAAAACGCGGAGTTATTATATTCCTATTGCGTTCAGATGTTGCGAAACTGAAGAGTTCTCTGAGATAATGTGGTTTGCCTGACTTTAAAAGATTAAAGAAGAATATCAATGACCTATGCTGAAGGTAAGAAGTCAGAGGACAACCAAGCAATCTTGTCCGAAAAGGTGAAACATGATCAAACCTGCGAAGACCAAATACAAATCGAACGCAATCATTAAAGGCAACCTCCACTTTGTGGGCACAAAAGGAATCAAGGGTAAATCGTACTACAATGTGTAAAGTATGGCATAAGTAGCGTCTTTACAAGCTTAAGACGAGCAGGTGTTGTTAAGATACTCGCATAGAGCGAAAGTCTTCGAAGGCCGAAGTAGACTTTTCTAATCAATGCGTTAACATTCTCACAGCACTTCATGTTTTTGCTTAAAGTAACACCAACATTTGTAACTTTACTTTGCATCACTAAATTGGTACCATCCAAAACGACCGGAGAAATACTATTTCTATTAAAAACGTTCTTGTAAAAATCAATACACTGCGATTTTCCTGGATTCGGTATCAACCGATTTTTCTTACCCCACAAGCCTATTCTGTCGAAATCATCGTTTATGCGTGCAAGGTAGTCTTCAATAAGTCCAATGGGCCTACTCAAATAGATTTGTACATCGTCAGCATACATATGCACTTTGACATCACGAACTACTTCAGGTAGATCATTGATGAATAGGCTAAATAGCAATGGGCCCAGAATAGAACCTTGTGGTACGCCGTATCATAAGGTGAGTGAGTTTGAGATTTATTATTTACCTTAACGCGGTGATTATGAGGACCCGAAGATACTACACACAGAAAAAAATTGGAGGAGAAGGAAAAATATAGAAGCACTCTATATACACCTTAATAAACCAAGGTCAATCAACTTCAAATTAGACACTCAATACATTAACACACAATACAAACACACACTGGACACATTAAAAACATGCAATCGCAGCTGATGATCTCTTACTAATTCTGTTTTTAGCTAATTAGCCATATTACGTGTAACATTAAGATGTCCTAGACGAGGAGCTGATAAGTAAAATCTAGTTTAAACCAATTATTGTTTTTTATGTTAGTTATTTATTTATTTATTTTATTTATTCAAACTAGTCTCAGTGTCTAAGTAATGTGTTTCAATTATTACGAATCATTAAAATATATTATGTGTTCTTAAATTAATTTTTAAAATATTGACATAGGGAGATTTAAAATCCGGATATTCAAGGTAATTGTGTAGGATTTCAAGTTTTCATAACGTAGGCTCAAATATGGATGTTATTATATTTTAGGCATTGAAGATGGCCTAAATAGGAGACCGAAATATCTGCAAAATAAAATGTAGAACTACAGAGATCAAATGCTGTAATTTTTAATTTTTAATTCATTTTCTACGTACCAAGGGTCACTAACCCCATATATATCTACAAATTAATACATCAAAAGGACCCATATAACCCAATTCTCATGCATTAAGTTCATTGGGATTGAATCTACAATCGACTTCAGCTTTCCCATACACACCGTCGTAGGTTGCGCCATAAAACTGGGTTGTAGATGGCAGTTCAATTTAGAACTAAAATACTGGCGCTTAGCGCGACGAATGGCCGCAGTTGCTTTATTGCGTGCCATTTGGTATAAGACACGGGCAGCAGAGGTGTTAGATCATTTGTAACGACGATATAAAAACTCGCGTTCAGCAATTAGCGACAGAGCTCGAGATGAAAACCACGGATAGACATTAGGGGTTATATATTTACATCTAACGCGGACATATTCATCGTATAAGTGAGTGATTAACGATGATAATGTTTCAACTTGGCAGTTAACAGAAGAAGAATTATTGATTGACTCCCATGGTAAGCGTACGCATTCCTCAAACAAAGCATTTACATCAATATTATTAAAATCACGATATGAATAAAAGGTGGGAAGACGTACTGACTCAACAGACATATCATAAGAAAGATAAAGTAAATCATGATCCAAGATACTAGGAGGGCTCAATGGGTTATGTGAGATCACTTTACTTGCATCTGTTGTAAGAAACAAATCCAATAATGAGGGATTAGCTGCATTATAGTATGTTGGAAAATTATTGATTACATTTAGATGTAGTGTATGAAGGAAATGCAAGAACAAATTGACTGTAAGATCCTGCCGAAGAAGGTTAACATTAAAATCACCTCCTAAAATGACATTTGAATACTGCTGAGACATACGTGATAACGTGTCTTCAAACTGCACTGTGGCGCAGTTGAAGCTATTTGGAGGACAGTACACTGCTGATAAAATACACTTGTCACAGCTAGAGGTAATTTCAACGCCTATAAATTCCATTGCATCTATTTTCGAGGAAAATATATGCTTGGCCGTGAAGCAATCGTGGACATATATCGCTACACCGCCTCCTATACGATTTTTGCGATCATTACGAAAGATGTTGTAGCCAGGAATGCAGAGGGAATACTGTCCTTTAACCATGTTTCACTGATTATAATAGCGTGTAAGTCGGACTGGGAGAATATGTATCGAAATTCGTCGATTTTGTTGCGAATGCTTCTAGCATTTAACGCACATACTTTTAATCCACTGGAATGATCACATAAGATTTTCAACATCATTCTTACCTTGTCCAGATCATAATTATTCAAATTCATGAAAAATTACTGTCTCGCCACCCAAATCGTCAATCAAGAGGCACTTACTCATTCGCTCAAACATTTTAAAACGATAATCTTTCGAAACAATATTTTATATTAAAAAATAGACTAGGTTGCCAAACGGACATATTATGTAAAATAAGCATTAATAATTTAAAGAAAATAACTAAATATACCTATGATAAGAGTTATAAATTCAACATAAAAGAAAATATTAATAATATTGGAATAGAATTCAAAAATCGCTAATAAATATGTACAGACAATTTCAAAATTAAAAACAAATTACAAGAGAAAAAGAACGCATTTTTATCAGCTCCAATGCCATGAAAACAGTAGATGGGATATCCAATTGGTATTATATATGTACATACGAGTAGTTGGTATTCGTGCTATTTAATGAGGCTGTAGCGCCTGCGCACTGCCTATTTTCATCAGCTGCTGGTCATTTTCATTTCTCCTGATGTGCACAAAGCCATTTCTCGTAGTCACAGTTAAAATATACCCCAACTTGCGATATTTCAGCGCTTAAGGAAGAATGGAATTATTGCGTGGCGTAATACTTTCATTGATATAAACAGAGCATGTTGAAGAGAACCCCTCTAGCTGAGATAACTTAACACCTTTATGTCGGTAGAATCCTAACAGAAAAGATCGTTGCTCAGCATGACATGAAAAACGTACTAGAATTGGACGGCTTGCCGATGTCGTTCTTGTTCTCAGACGAGATGCGTCACAGTATGCAGAGATTAGATGTTCTACAAGAGCAGCTATCTGCTTAACAACTTTCGGTATATTCTCCGTCAGAGTGCTGGGTATACCGTGTATGATAACATCACTGAGGCGCCTAGACCGTTCCAAATCCTCAACTTGATCATGGTGGCGGGGATGGCCCTCCATCAGCGTAGTTAATTTGTTTTCGCATATTGAAATTCTTTCAGTGAGACTACCAATGGAATCATCTAGCCTTGCGATAATCCGGCTCTCGAGTTGCTTAAAGAGATCGTCGATTTTACTCATCAGACGAGTTGAATTGGAACGGAGTTTCTCTTCCTTTTGCTGCTTATTATTTGAATAGTCTTTGCCAACCATTGTAAGGGATAGTTTCCTCACTGGGCTTACCAACACGATCAACACACTGTACTACTGCAGCGTGTAGCAATATAACTCGCTATTCCACCAATACAAACAGAGCACAACTCAGTCAAGCGAACAAACAAATTTTATTAAAAATAACTTTCCGAATCACAATATTGAAACTGGGAATTGGTTTATTTCTATATAAATAAAACTGTATTTCCAAAACACTCGCGGAAAAGTAGATTTTCAGTAATTATACCAACTGGAAATGATTTAAATAAGACTAAGAGCGGGAGTTGATATAGAAAACGTCTAGTCACTAACGCACATACTTTCTTTTTTAATCTAACTAACTTTGATATTTTCCACGGCATTGTTTATTCGCTGATATTTTTAATCTATTAAGTCAAACATGATTACGATAAACGTTACACCATACATATAAATTGCAACCCAAAGTCTCAGTTTTGCTAAACGCTACTCGCGACAAAATTTCGCTTAAATTCGACGATAACCTCGAACCATGCCGTCAACATTGTATTTTATACCAAACACCGACGTCATAGACAAACTAATACATACAATGACTGGAGACGTAGAACAAAAATATGCAACGCTTTTCTAGAATATAAAATTAACGATGCCTCGACGATGCCTTGACTTGGCACTTGATGTCGTGCCCAAAGGGTAAGTCACCAAATGCCTCGCTCCATACAAAGTCACTGTTAACTCGATCCACTGACTTATAACAATGGACTGGCGATTTGCTATTTCATGTGACACAAAAAATATTGTGTTTCTGTATATCACCGATAGAGCACCCTTTAAAACGCTACTACATAAAAATATGTAAAACTCAACCAATCAGATGAAATTTTACACCCGTAAATCGAATTAAATTAAAAAAGATTATTTTCTATTGTCCAAGTGATATTTTAATCCCTTATAAGCCCTCTTATAAGAAATTAAACTAATTCCGACTTTAATTTTCAAAAGTTATTCTTAACTGAATCCTGCGTATGGGCAGGGTATCTTTACCTTATTCTTTCTGCGGTGATTGCATCTGCAGCCAACATAAAAACATCAAATGGCATAAGTAAACGTTCAGTAAGCAATATTTTGTGTTGGTAGCTCTGCCATAGGGCGAAATAGAGAACTGTAAAACTTGTGCTATTCTTTCCTTTCCTATAGGAAAATGGCAATACGCTCAGTCCATTGAGTGCTTCGATCCGATGAAGAGAAGGCCACAAGTTTTTCTTAGAAATTTACTGGAAATTTCTTCCTTGGAATTTCAATGCATTGGCTGAAGCCGAGAGCAGTGCCTCGCTTGAATATAAAATCTAACAACGATGTACATACTGCCTGAAAATGATTTAGTCGGCGAACAAAATGAAAAAAAATTCTACCTAAATTTCTAAAAAAAAAATTCTTATTGCTTGTCTAGCGTCACGCTCATAAAAATTGTCGCCCTCCAAAAGTGCGTATGGATTCTAAGGAAAAAATTTCCAGTAAATTTCTAAAAAAATTGCGTCTTCCCTACGAGGCATCGTTGTTAGATTTTTTAGGCCGGGCGCCCACTGGAGTGGTGTGTGAGCAATGTGGCAGTGGCGTGGCGATCAAATGGTAAGTGAAAAAATTTAGTCCCTTAAAAACAAATAGAATAGCGCACATTGAAATAGAGTGGCGATGGCGTGGCATTTGACAAGTGGCGTGGCACCACTTGATTGCCACTAGTCTCCGACAAGTTTAATTTTCGAGGGTAAGTGGCAGTGGATGCCACTTCTTCTTAGTTATTACTGTTGATGTTGAATTACTTAATCGATACGCTGCTTGCCATTTTGATGCGCGCTTAATAATATTAATACCAATCCGCCACCATTCTACTGCCACATCGCACGCCAAAACCACGCCACTGCCATATTGCTCACACACCACTCCAGTGGGCGCCCGGCCTTATTCGAGCGAGGCACTGCTCTCGGCCCGGTCAATGCATAAAAATTCGAAGGAAGAAATTTCCAGTAAATTTCTAAGAAAAACTTGTGGCCTTCTCTTCATCGGATCGAGGCAACAGTGATTTTGTATGGAGCGCGGCATTGTTGACTTACCCTTTAGACACGTCATCAAGTGCCAAGTCGAGTCGAGACATCGTTAATTTTATATTCTAGAAAAGCGTTGCATATTTTTGGCCTGTGTCCAGTCTTTGTATGCATTCGTTTGTCTGCCGACGTGTTATTAGAAAGAATCATGACAGGGTTTTTTACGGCGTTATTTGCTATGGCCGGAGACTGTAGCTAAAAGTTTCTATAGAAATATTTGTGCAGGTGCAAACTGGCAGACAAATTGTCAAATTTAGAGGGGCTTTATTCTGGTTTTTATTTGTGAAATGATATATTTTTTGTTTTATTAAGATTTTTTACTACAGTGTCGGCACAAATAGTTACCATATCGTTTCTCTTTTAATTACAGAAAAGTTAAAGTTTGACAGTTATGATTGTGTTAAATAAAAGAAAATCATATAGCTTAAACTTTAGCATTTTAATTCAGCAAAACATATAACAGATAAAGGAATAGTTCAAAGTACAAAAGTAAACATATTCAACAGAAAATGAAAAAAAAGGAAAAATTCGAGATATGTACACTTTATAATTTTATATTTTCACACCTTTAATTTCACCAAGCAAATGTCTTACTGAAACTGCGAATCACAATGACTAATCGCAGGTTGTCAACACGAGAAATTTGCATGATCACGTTCGCATCCAATATTTGCTTCGAAATTGCTTCAGATTGCTTCCGGAAAAGCACGGTTTTGGAAGCATATCAGTAACCTATGTAGATACAAGCGCTTCGAATCTGCTTTTCTTTGAAGCGCTAGAAAATTTTCCCGCTGGGGAAGTTTGCTAACAATGTGTTTGTGTTAGTGGTGTTATATATATTTCTTATATAAGTTAATAAAATTTATTTAAAAAATCTCAAAAAAATATATTTCTAGGCAGGCAGGTTACCTGCACCTTTATTTTCCGAATATGGAATTAAGACTGAAAATTACAAGTTTCTCTAAACGTAAATTATCTCTAACTTAAAATTACCAGACGCGTGGTCAGCAGAAATTTCCTGGGAATCGAAATGTATTTTCCAGGTTGACGGAGAAGTTGTTGTCGCATCAAATTACGGCGAATGTTGCTTCTGGTGTTAACTCTTCCCCTCTTACGTTCGAATGTCCGCATTCGTCCTTTTCAAAGATCGTAAAATTTTCGTCTGCATGTTGCCTGAGGTGGAGCTAATGTTGCTAAAGGCATATTGTCTGATTTCATCTCGAGAGCAGTGAGTTTTCCATGGGGTGTTTTTTCGGTTTCCTTTTCAGGTACATGTGCTACAGATTCATTTGGTTGGCTGATAGTCGCTTCTTCTTTTGGTTTTTCCAGCTTCTGTTGAATGGTGATTTTAGCATTTCCGAATTTTGGCATCGCTTTAAGTATCCATATGATGGCTAATATTATGCAGATTACCATGGCTAATCCATAACTGGTCCATTGATTTATTATACCCTAGATGAAATCATAGGGGTATACTAAGTTTGTCATTCCGTTTGTAACACCTCGAAATAATGATGGTAGAGCAAAATGGAATGGACACCCATTCATAATATTAAAAGTTATTTCGATTTTTGCATGTCCGTCCGTCCGTCCGTCTGTCCGTCCGTCCGTCCGTCCGTCCGTCCGTCCGTCCGTCTGTGCGCACGATAACTTGAGAACGCGAACACGTAGAGAGCTGAAATTTTGTACACAGACTTTAAAAAAAAAAAGTAAAATTAAGTTCGAAAATGAGCCAAATCGGGCAACTCCTTCGTGGGGTTGCCATATAAAAATTTCGTTTTCCGCTATATATTTGGTCACTGCCTGAGAACGCGTCGACGTAGAGAGCTGAAATTTCGCACATGATGTTTTTACTACATTAGGAAATAAAATGTCAAAAATGGACTAAATCGGGCAACTCTTTCTTGGTGTTGCCATATAAAAATTTCGGTTTTTTACGTATACTTTGAAAACGATCAGTCCAAGACATTTTTATGGTACTAAAAACTTCTGCAGAATACGAAATCCTATAAAATTGGTTATAATCATTTTGTCTGTGCGACAAACCGTTCTAGAAATATATGCGAAAAACAACTTCAAAATCAATACTTGAATAGATCGGTGACCATACGAAATTTAATACGGGCATTCATCTAGGGTATCCTAAGAATTGGTCTTAGACCAATTCTAGCTTTTTTACTTGTTTTCTTTTCAGTTTGTAGCAGCTCAATTCTATTGGTGTTGTTAATTTGAATCTCTTTCATCATTTCTAGTGACAGGACTTCTCGAAATTCTTTTTCTTGCTGAGTTGGGTGTAAAATAGCTGGTAGGGCTTGAAGAGTAGAGGCTTCTCTTGATGTAAATGATCTGCCATTGATGTCGATGGTTATGTTGTGGAATTTTATTAAGAATGTTCCATTAAGGCTGTGTAAGGTATCTTCAACATGAATACTTCCATTAAATTGATTAAGAAGAATGATTCCTGGTACTATTTCATCTATGGTGGGTACGTGCTGGTTGTTGATTTTGTTGCATGTCGACTTTAAACTCTTCAGAAGGTTCGGAAGACAGGTAGAGTTGCTAATATTTACAACACTATTTTGATTACATATTGACAAATGGTTGAATGTTTTACAGTCTCTTGTGATTCCAAAAATTTTTTCATTACCTTTTAAGATCCTATTAAAAGATATTTCGTTTACAATATGATTCCTTTTAACAGCTTTAATTAACAATTCTTCATATAAATCTTCTGTTGTCATTGGGATATTTACAATATAGAGTAGACAAGTGCTACTTGTAATGATTTTAGTGGATGCGAAATCTAGAGCTTCCTCCGGTGTACTGTATGGGAGGTTTTCTTTATCTAAAGTACTAGTAGCTAGTTGAATATCTGTCTTAGATAACATCATTGAATTTATAATACCTAACCTAGACCAATGAATGGCATATCTAATATTAACTAAATCTTCTTTTATTAATTTTAACTTATACTGAAGATTAAGGGCTAGCAGACCATTGAATATCTTTTCTTTTCCGATTGCACTTAGGATCTCATTTGTCATTTTAGTTATATTGTTTATTCTCTCATTATGCAATTGGTTAATTATTAACTGCTTATTGTTATTTTTTAGTACGTTATTCATTTTATCTTTTATTATCTCAAAATCTTCGTGGTCTGGATTTCCAGCTATCCATTTCCACGCTGTACCTATCAAATTGATGGATCTTTTGATTTTATGTACCTTTAAGTTGTCTAATAAGTCCTGAATTTGAAGTAGCTCATAATTAAGGTAAGGGAATAATGGATGTGATTTAGTGATTTCGTTCTCAAGGATTGGATTTATCTCGGTTACTAGTTTCTGGTATCTATCGAGCTCAATGACATGGATTAATTTGTAATTTCCGTTTTGTATCTTTGCTTTTCCAACACTAATGGCAACTATCTGGGAGTTGGAGTAATCCAGGATTTGAATTCCACTTGTAACAGCGCGAATAGCACATCTGTGTATGGTTTTCCCTGATTCTGTTATAACTACTGTATTCTTATTTTCTCTAACTATTTCTGCTTTATACCTAACTGTAAGTTTCGATCCTATTCGTTTATTATGCTTAACGTAAATGGTTTGCCCTGGCTCGTAATTTTTTATTGGTTTTCTTTCTGCTGTTTCTGTTTCAATTTCTCTATATTACTTAAGCGTGTTCTTTCAAATTGTTCGGGACTAACGTTTGGATTCCTTCCGAAAAATAATTCGACAGGTTTCTTTCCTGTACTGGAATGGATAGTAAAATTATATTCGTTTGTGGAACGTTCTAAGAGTTCTTCAAAATTACGAGGCATTCCTTCTGTCTTCAGGCATCGCATGATTTCCGACAGGGTGGAATGAAAACGCTCGATTTGACCGTTAACTTCGCTTTTGTATGGTGGTGTCTTAAAAATTGTGATACTCAATTCATCTTCCATCATGGAAGTTATTGATGCGGAGTTTAACGCTTTTTCATTATCGATAACTACAATTTCAGGTATGCCAAAGAAAAATAACAGGTCCCTTAGGGGTCGTCTGATATCTTCAATCGATCTAGATTTAATTACCTTGGCTTGTGCTAGTTTGGTGAATTTGTCTATAGCCGTTAATACTAATTTATTTTCTGTTGAGTAGATGTCGATATGGAGGGTATGACCTGGATAATTTGGGATAGGAGTAGGATTAATGAATTGGTTATTCGGATGCCTTTCATACTTGTTTTCTTTACAGACTGTGCAGCGCTTCACTAAATGATTAATTATTTTGCTCATTCTTGGAAAGTAGAATTTCTCTAAGACTTGTTGTCTGTTTTCCTGTGGGTTACGATGGGCTCTGCGATGGATAGTTAATATTACCTCTTCCTGCTGTGTTTCATCAGACACGTCTCTTACTAGTGTTTGTGAAAATCTAATCTTATAACTTTTGAAATGAATGGGATATATTTCTTGAATTTGACCCATTATTGCTTCTTCTGTCATTAAGCCGTTTATAGTATTTGGATTGAGATATCTTTTAAATATATTAATTAGATCGCTTTCTGTATATTGGGGTTGAATTATCGTATGTCTTGAGTAGTTTGGAAAAGGGTTTTGTAATTGATAACTAGTTTCGTCATCTCTTTTTAGTATCAACTGATTTCGAAAGACGTTTACGGGAACTTCTACTGAAGGAATTAAATTATGCGAAGAGCTTTCGTCGCTATGCTGGGTCGTAGTCATAGGATTTACCAAAGTTGTTTGGGGAGGTCGCGATAGAGTATCAGCGACAACGTTTGTTCTTCCTGGCTTATATTTAAGCTCGTAGTTATACTCTTCAAGTATGGCCTTCCATCGTTTCATTTTAGCGTTAGTATTCTTGTTACTTAAGGCATATGTTAGAGGTTGATGGTCAGTGAATATCTTAACTTTTCTAGATATATATAGGAAGTTTCTTAGAGAATCTAACGACCAGATAATGGCAAGCATTTCTTTCTCATTTGTGGCATAACACTCTTCCGTTTTGGTTAAGGTTCTAGATAGAAAGGTTATTGGTCTGTTATCTTGAGACAATACTGCGCCGATGGCATAGTCAGAAGCATCAGTTGTAAGTTCAAAATCTTTTTCAAAATTTGGATGTGAGAGTATTACTTCTTTGGAAATTAGTGAGCTCTTGATATTATTAAATGCATCAATTGCTTCATCATTTAGGTAAATGGTTTTGGTTTTAGAGAAACTTTTGGACTCACGTCCATCTTCCCTTCTTAAAAGGGCTGTCAGGGGTTTCGCTAATTTCGCGTAATCTTTTATAAAGCGGCGATAGTAGCCTGACATGCCAAGAAATGACCGAAGATCTTTTAATGTTTTAGGAATTGGGAAGTCAACCATTGCTTGTACCTTTTTGGGATTGGTTTTAATTCCGTTTGTTGAAACAATGAAGCCTGGAAATTCAACTTCGTTTTGTAAAAACTCGCACTTATCCAGTTGAATTTTCATATTCGCTGCCTCTAGGGTTTTAAATATTATTTCAAGGTTTCTGAAATGTTCGCTTTCATTCTTACCAAAGATGATGATATCATCTATATAGACGTAACATCTTATTCCAATATGGTCTCTAAGAATATCATCTAGAGTCCTTTGGAATATGGAAGGGGCGTTCTTGAGCCCAAATGGTAAGCGTGTGAACTCATATTTCCCATTGTTCACGGAAAATGCGATTTTTTCGATGTCAGATTCCTTTAATGGAATTTGATGAAATCCGCTTTTCAAGTCTGCGATTGTGAACCATTTATTTTTTCCTAGATTTGCTAGAACCTCGTTGATTTCGGGAATGGGATATCGATCAGGTATGGTAACTGTATTTAATTTTCGGTAGTCGATAACCATTCTATACTTTTTTTCTCCGGATGCATCCGCTTTTTTGGGGACAATCCACACAGGAGAATTGTATGGTGATTTCGATGGTCTGATGATTCCATCTTCGAGCAATTTTTTTATTTGACTTTCGACTTCACTTTTTAGAGCCATAGGATATGGATAGGACTTGGAGTAAATAGGATCACTAGTGGTGGTACGTATTTCTCCTTTGACCGTTGTTGTGTAGGTCAATTTCTCGTCCGGATCGGAAAATAAATTAGGACATTTCTTTATAGCATTATTTAATTCTTTTTTCTGTTCGGCATTCATGTGGGTAGTTCTGATATTAATGGTGTTTACTGAATCGGAAATATGCTGTTTCAAGTAAATTGGAATATCGGGTTGAATGGTCATGTAGTTTTTGTTTGTATGAATTACAGCTCCTAGATCTTTTAAACTATCATTGCCGATAATACCGTCAAAAGAAATGAGACTGGGTAAGATGAAGAATTTCAGTTTTTTTACTTTATGTCCAAATAAGTTTATTATGGCGTGATGGGTGATCAGAATGTTGCCTCCTACAGAATTGGCATAAAAGGCTTTTTCATTTGGAATGGGATTTTTTATATGGCGGGGTTGAATATAATTTTTGTTTGAACCTGTGTCCACTAGAAATTTTAAAATTTCGCCGCTCTTCGCTACGTGCTCAAAGTAGGGAAGCGAAGAGCTCCTTAGCCTAAAAAATAAATGTCATCTAATTCTTCTGGTTGTCCTAAGCTTGGATTATCATGAGAATCGATGTAGTCAACGAGAGTTTGGTCAAGATGCTCGTCTTCGTAATTTAAGTTTTTATCGTAATTGCTTATATCATTTTGCTCGTCGGCTTGGACTTGATCCGTGTGGTAAACTCGTTGAAATTTATTATTCTGGTGAGTTTGATATGAAGGAGGTCTCTTAGCATTAAATTGTTGCATTGGGGGTCGATTCTGATAATTTACTGCTCGTGAGTGTATTGAGTGATCGACTTCCATTGGTTCTGCTTTTGGAACAGGTTTATGAAAAGGAGGATGCTGATTGATAAATGGCTGTCTTGGTGGCCGTTGAATATACTGGGCTGGTTTAGAGAAATTAGGTGCAACAGGTCTCTGAGGATTGTGCACTAGTTCTGGATAAAAATTCATTCTGGGTGCTGGAATTGGGTTAACATTTTGTGTAAAAAATTTATTTCTTCTGGGTGGAACAGAAGGAGGTGATGTCTGGTGTTGTATTCTTCGAAAGGTTCCGTGACTATGGTGAACTCGATAATCAACATTTTGTAGTTTAAGACATAAATGAAGGGCTTGTGGTAAGTCCACTGGTTCTCTCATGCTGAGTAATCTGGGTAGATCTCCCTTGAGTCCCCTAACAAATGTATCTAGTGCTTTATCACGATACGATTGAGTCATTATGTTGAGTGATTCATGGCTCATTTCCATGGAAGAAAGTTTATTTAAGATTAATGAAAGAGAATGATACACTGTTTGATAAAATTCATGAATTGTGTTATTCCCTTGAACTATCGTGGTCATCTGGTACTCTAAAGTACCCAAATCTCTTTTGTCTGCGTAATGAAGTGTGAGACATTTAGAAATTTTCTCCCAATTCAAAGGAGTATTGTAAGATTCGAGTGCAACATCTGCACAACCCGTAATTTTGTTCCGAATGACACTGAGGATGCCGTAATATTTTGGCGTTCCTTTAAGATGTTCATAAATTCTTAAAATACGATCTACACTTTTTTTCCAAGAACTGAATTCTCCTGGTTGGCCAGAGAATTCCCTTAAGCTTTTCACGACATCAGGAATCTTGTCCATGGCAGACAAATTCGCGTCTTGCCCGACTTCGATATTTTGGTCGATATCATTGTTTATGTCTACACCTGGATTGATAATTTAGTTAAAAATGTGCCTACCTTCCCTTCTTACGATTTCAGATATAAGGGCTGTTAAATCAGCTACAGTAATATTCTGTACAGGAGGATTCTGTACAGGAAGATTCTGTACAGGAGGATTAGGTGGAGGATTTTGAGCATCTTCATTTCCAGGTACTAATCTAGCTGCTCTAATTATATTATTATTATTTTGTTCCATTCTGTATTTTCTTTTAATTTACTTTCGCACGAATGGATAAACAAATATGTTTTGTAGAAATTTCTACCTTAATGATTTTTGTTTTAAATAGTTTATTTTTTTTTAAAGATTTGTTAAATATTTGATTTTCAGAGTTGAAAAGAAAATTTATAATTTATTGATTTAAAACTTAAGGAGAAAGAATTTACTTTAGAAAGTACTAAATTTCTTTTTCTGGAAATTATGAAAGTTTTAGATACGTTTCTATTTCACTTGCATTGATCAGCGTTAAGATTGAATAAGGAGAGATAAACTTTCAAAATATAATCAATTAATTTATATTTAAATTCTCAGTTTTCCTGACTTTTCACTTGATCACTTTTTTTTCAATAATTTTTCTTCGATATTTAAAATATTTCACTTCTTAGGTAATAATTTATTGATTCAATGGAATGCAATAATAAATGACTTACATTCCAACTAACAGATGAAGGACGTACATCTGGATGAGTCTTAAGATTTTTGAGCTTTATGTAACGTATAGATGCTCCGGTGCTTTTTGTCCTTATTCTATACGTGTAGGACCGCTTGTGGTATTTCCTCTTGAACAGATCAGGCGGCTGTCGGCGGGTATTTGTATCCTTGGTTATGGTTATCCAAATGATTACTCGTCGACTCCGTTTTTTCCTAAGCTGGTTGGCTTTGGTGACTCCGGGGCCTCGTTTCCTGGTCTTTTCGTTAAAGATGACTTCAAAGGATTTTATCCCTTCTACTTGCCTCAGTAGCAAACGTGGAATATTTTTTTGAAGTGGTTATTTTATTGAACACACTCCCTTGCACTAATTAAGATTAAGATCAGAGTGGCAATGGTTAGCACTTTCACAAATTAATTATTTAATCGTGATTATAATTTAAGCTTTCACTTTTTAATTTTATAATCACAGAGTGGCAATGATTAGCGCACAAATTAATTAATTGATAGTGATCACACAAGAACTTAATTTTGCACAAAAAATATTTTTTCCGTTAATGATCAAACGCGGCGATGGTTAGCACACCGTTTATAATTGATAAATTAATTATGATCGCGGAAAATACTAATTCACGAATTGCTTGAGCGGTCCCTGCTCGGGCGCCAGTTAATAAAATTTATTTAAAAAATCTCAAAAAAATATATTTCTAGGCAGGCAGGTTACCTGCACCTTTATTTTCCGAATATAGAATTAAGACTGAAAATTACAAGTTTCTCTAAACGTAAATTATCTCTAACTTAAAATTACCAGACGCGTGGTCAGCAGAAATTTCCTGGGAATCGAAATGTATTTTCCAGGTTGACGGAGAAGTTGTTGTCGCATCAAATTACGGCGAATGTTGCTTCTGGTGTTAACTTATATTAAGAGAAGCGAGCTATTCTCGTACCTTTAGCGATTTTCGCAAAGCGAGTTTTTATGGACATTTCTAGAGCCCATATTCATTCATTTTCAGTGGGAAAGTCCGTGGACATTATTGCCTTAGTCACTTCATTGCACCTTTAATTATATTACTTTACATGTCAGCACGTGTCACTAAACATATCAATTAGTTTGGTTTTGAGCATAAGTGATGAGTCATTTAAATCTTACTCAAAGGAACGCAGGAATCTCGCAATAAACTCGATACATAGACGCAACTTAAATTCTTCTTTTTAAATATTAATAAAAAAAAAAATTAAAATAAAAGAAATCACTTCTTCTTTTCAATAAATCTTTATTAACACAAAATTGAGTTTCTTTACAAGTATTCTACTTCGCGATTTAGGGTTCTGACTTCAGCCAGACGACCGTTGGTTTACAACTAACTAATTATTTCTTTTCTTAATAAAATCTAACTGTCTCTACGAAACTCTTTATCATCACTTTTTGTGAGAAAGAATTTCGTCTGAAAATATAAAAGCGAAATGTGAGATTTTTGTTTGGTCATGACTTGACTTGAAAAACAAAAATCTCATATTGCAATTCCGTACTTCGCTTCAATATTTTCCCAAGCTAATTTTTTTGTTGAGTCAGGGTTAAATCCTGATGTAACTCGCATGCTGTCTCATTTCTTTGTAATTCAGAAATCAGAGAAATAGAGTAATCTCGGGCAAAAAGCGGAATTGTCGTGCTTAGCTCTTTACTTTCCTCTAATTTATAACAGAATTAGAAACGAAGGAATCTCGGAGGAAATTCGAAGGTCTCAAATTCGAGATTGGTTCGAGAAAGCTAGTTCTTCGTTAAAATATTTGCAGGGAAGTTTACAAGCTACTCCCATATAATAAAAGTTCCAGTACCAAGGCAACGGAAACTTGGAGTAAACATTCTACACGTGTACACGGTATAATACCACATGGCGACCGTAATATAAATGTTTACCTGTTTACCACAATGTATTGATTTCTGATTCAGCCAAAATTCAATACTTCTAGGCTTTTTCATCTTTTTTAACTTCCACGTCTCCCAAGCGTAGCATTTTATATTCATGTTCTTTGTGCATTTTTACTTCAATGCTAAGTTTCGTCTTTGACTCATTAATTTTAAAGCTACATTTTGCTGCGTTACTTGACAAATTGATGAATTGCTAACACTGATCAGGTTATCAAATGACAAATTCTTGTCATTGAGATAAGTACACCAATTGCTTATAGATTTACTCTGTATTATGGTGCCTCTGTGGAAGATCTCAGCATCCATTCATCACTTTCTCCACACTGGAAGTGGATAGCAATGGAGCAAGAGATTTTGTATGGACTATTTATGTCGTCACCTTTGTCAACATGATTAACTTCTTTACTATTTTAACCGTCGTTTTATAACGCATTTTTTCTGTCATCTGTCAAGTGTGGTGGACAGTCGTGTTTATCGTAAATTTTGTTTTTGAAGTGTTTTTAAACGTTTTTTAAAAATCACATTTTAGTGCTTTGTTTGTGTCTTTAGTGTTCTAGTTTGTTTATTGTATTTGTTTTGGGTGTAATTTTATGTTTTTGTTTTTATTGCTAGCTAACCCCACGTTTTTTTTACAAACGTGGTTTGTTTGTATTATCGTTTTCTTCCAATCGCGTCGTAAGTTAATTTTGTTCTTGGTATTATGGATTGCTGTGGTTTTTGCCGCGTCGAATTTAATGGCTCTTCCGAGTTTTTAGCGTGCGATGGTGTTTGTGGTAAAGTGTTCCACGCCACATGCGTAAAACTTGAGAATGCGACCTTAAAATCACTAAAAAAGACTCGCAATTTACTGTGGGTCTGCGACTCTTGTGGGAGAGCCCCGGCCCATACTTTTTTTGATACGCTCGCGTTGTACAGAGGTGACCTGGACAACCTTAAGAGCATGGTGGTTGACCTATCCCACAAGGTTAACCTTAATGCTCAGTCTATTGAGCAAAAAATGGTTGACTGCTCCAGTTCAACTGTCGTGAACTGCCTTCAACAACCAACACTGGACCACGATTTCATAAACAACCGTTCTAATAAAAACCACAAGGGCAATCCAATTACAAAGAGGAAAAAAACTTCCAAAAAACAGGAGGTTATGCCGACTGTGGGATTTAACCCGCCGAATCCGCCAACTCCTGATAGACAGGGTTCTCCTACGGTTGGTGGGGCCGTATGCAGCGCTTTGAGCCCCTGCGTGGATAATATCACTCCAGCTCCTGCTACTGAATACACAGTAACAAATAATATTAATTCTCTATCCTCATTAGGGAATGGTATTGGTACCTCTTTGAGGACAGTACCAAAACCTTCAAGTGTTTTCGTCACTAGGTTCTCTCCTGAAACGGTGTGTGACAACATATTGAGGTATCTCGAATCCAAAAACATTGCAACAAAATTAGTAAATTCTCCAAACCGGTTGCATCCTTCGTCTTAACTGTTTCAGCAGATGTGCAGGATAAGTTATTAAATCCCTTATTTTGGCCCTCTGGCGCTTTTACTAAATTATTTGTACCTTCTGGGCGCCAACCTAGAAATAAAGCTAAAATTTGCAATATTATTCCAAAAAACTAAAGTCGCTTTCCCTTTACTATCAAAATGTAAGGGGGATACGTACAAAAACTGCACATATCTTCAAATCCTCTGTCGCAACTTGTTTTGATATTGTTGCTTTCACTGAAACTTGGCTGCACCATGGCTTTCGTGATGCCGAAATCTTAGACAATTCTTACCAGGTTTTTAGAAAAGACAGACATACTGATTCTGAAGCTCGCGGCGGTGGCGTACTCCTCGCATGTAAAAACCATTTTAATTGCAGCCAAATTGAGGTCCCCAGTTTTTCCAACAATTTTGACACTGAACTTATAGTTCTTAAGCTGTGTCTATTAAAACACGACTTATACATACTATGCTGCTATATTCCTCCAGACTCCATAAACATTGTTGATGACAAAGGTCAAAATATTTACGACCTACTAACTTCAACATCTAATTTTATTCATGGCATGATGCAACTTCTTGACGAACTTCTACTTATTGGTGATTTTAACTTACCCAACATACATTGGGAACTAAATGAAAATGACGATGGCTATCGGCCTCTTAATAACTTATCAACAAGGGAATCACTATTCCTAGACACTATCTCATCTCTTGGTCTCAGCCAAATCAGTAATGTAAAGAATGACATGGGTAGGCAGTTGGACCTGGTTTTCTCTACTGACACGGGTAACTTGTTAGTCGAACCTAGCCCAGTTTTAATGTCTAATATTGACAAATATCACCCCCTTCTACTAATTACATACTGCTTTGAAACCGAAGACATTACAAATTGTGACGAAACACAATACTTCTTCAATTTTAGAAAAGCTAACTTTTCGGAACTGGCCTTACCTCTATTGATTTCAACACATTACTGTCTAGTAATAGTGTTGACGAAGATATTTCTAAATTTTACATAACTCTTTTCAATTTATTTTCATCTCACGTTCCCCGCGAGCGACAACGGTTCTATAAAACATCTCGGCCATGGTTCAATAAAGAATTGAAACGTCTTAAAAATAGAAAAAATAAATTGTGGAAAAGTTATATCAGGGACAAAGACATTATAAGTCATAACAACTTCCTCACATCTTATAATGAGTTCAAAGAACTTTCCTCTTCACTTTATGATGAGTATATCCAAAGCATGCGTGCGAAATTATTTAGTGACCCACGTATCTTTTTCAAGTTTATTAATATGAAGAAAAAAACTGACAACTATCCCAATACCATGAGGTATAAGGATTCTGCTAGTGATGATTCGTCTGAAATTTGCAATATGTTCGCTTCTTTTTTCGACAATGCTTTTTCTTCGTCCAATCCATCCTCTACATAACAATTTTAATCATATGAACAATTCTCATAACGTTTCATTCACTATTCCTACAATTACACTAGAGGATATACTCGATCATGTTAATGCACTTTCAAATGACTTTACAACGGGTCCTGATGGGATCTCTCCAGCCTTCTTTAAGTCGTGTTGCCTTGCCCTGGCAGCGCCGCTTAAAATAATATTTCAAAAATCGCTCGATAGTGGTTGTTTCCCTCAGCTATAGAAAAACTCTTTCATCATACCTATTCACAAAAAAGGTAGTAAAACTGAAATCTCTAACTATAGGCCTATTGCAAAATTATCCTGTATGCCAAAATTATTCGAATCAATTATTTACTCTCAGCTATCGGTTTCAAGTAAGAATTTGCTCTCTTCAAACCAACATGGGTTTATTTCGGGCAGATCTACAAACACTAACTTGTTGGAATTTGTCTCGGATACCATTCGCGGGTTTGCAAAAGGCTACCAGACGGATTGTATTTATACAGACTTTAGTAAAGCCTTCGACAAGTTATCTCACTCCGTGATACTCTTTAAAATGGAAAAGTATGGGTTTCCCCCAACATTTCTAAAATGGACAGAGTCTTATTTAGATAACAGAACATATCATTATTCCGCCATTCCATCTCTAGAGTCTTGAAGGCTTCGTCTGGCGTACCTCAAGGGAGTCACTTCGGCCCGTTGTTCTTTATTCTGTCTATTGACGACATTGTCTCTGTGGTGAAGTACTGTAAGGTCTTGATTTATGCTGACGATGTTAAGCTTTTCGCTCAGATTAAATCTGTTCACGATTGTGAACTGGTACAGGGTGACCTTCAAAAATTTTGCAATTGGTGCGAGCGCAATAATTTGGTACTCAATATCGACAAATGTGAGGTTATGACTTTCCATAGGAATCAGACACCAATCACTTATGGTTATGAGTTCTCTGATTCCTCGATTCGCCATGTGGACTCTGTCTGTGACTTGGGTGTCAAATGTGACCACAGATTGAATTTTATCTCCCATATAAACTATATGGTATCAAAGAGTAGTTCTATGCTGGGTTTTATAAAACGTTGGTCCCAAGAGTCTTCGAATCCTACAATAACATTGCGTTTGTACACTTGCTTTGTGAGACCACTTCTTGAATACGCTAGCCAGGTCTGGTCTCCATTTTACGGTACACACATCGACCGCATTGAGTCTGTCCAGAGAAACTTTTTGCGATTTGCTCTCAGACACCTATCCTGGAATAATTCATTAATTCTTCCACCTTATGAGGATCGCTTGAAGCTTTTGAATATGCACTCGCTTCAAAAATGTCGTATGGTTGCCGATGTAACGTTTGTGCATCAACTAATAAACGCGAATGTTGATTCTCCGCTGTTACTTAGTAAAATCTCTTTCCGCGATAGTGGACACAATTTGAGAAGACTACCTATGTTGCATGTTAACTCCGTAAGAACTACCTATGTTGCATGTTAACTCCGTAAGATCCAACTTCTGCATGTACGAACCCATTAACCGCATGTGCATTACTGTTAATACTAAGGCTGAGCATTTTGTAGTTGACGTTTCTAAGCATGTTCTAAAAAAACGTCTATATAATACTTAGTTCTCTGTTTCTATGTACTATGCATATTATTTCATCCGGTGTTTGTACTAATACTAACATCGACTAAGTGATGAAACGCATGTATTGTTGACCGTTTATATATTAAACGTGTCCATGCAGCGAGCTTGTGTTAAGCTGGTTCTGATAGTCAAAAAAAAAGAATCATGTTATCAGTTATATTATTTTCGTCAGTTGAAAGCTTCAGGTCTGGTCACTAGGACTGTCACTATGCATTACTTCAGAAAAATTTTCTATCCAAACTTTCAATATTTGTTCCTTATTATTAAAGATTACCACACTCTTTTTTGAGGTGGTGATTCTAATATGGAAACGTTTTTACTACATTTCGTTTATAAAATACTTTCATTGAAATTTTTCTTTTCTTTTCCCGGAAATTCTGTATGCCATCTCGCTTTTATTTCCATATCCCTGTGAATTTGATCGAGAGAACCCTACGTAGTAGTTCGGTTTCTACTTTATCATTTAACGTCGAGAATGATACTAGAATGCCTGCATTGCCATGTGATCTGTTTGGTGTGAATATTGACCATTAAGAACTCGCCAATTTTCTTTATGAACGATTAATAACTTTGTGCAAGGCATCCTAGGTCGTGTACTTACTAACGGGAGCTAAATTCCTCTCCCCTGTCCAATTGGACATTAAGGTCACCTAGCATCATTTTATTGTCGCTTGTATAAAGCTCACTTAACATTTGATGATTGTATACATAATTTTCTTCTTCTTTGTAACTTGCTTTTTTTCTGGATATCGAAAGCATCTTTTACGATGTATTAAGCAGTATGAACTTTTCAGTACATCAGTTGGCACTGCAGTTGCAAAATCCAGCTATTTAAAGCAGTCTGCTTCTGATCTAACTGAGTAAAAAATCATAGCCAACAGATAAAGAGGACGTGATGCGTATTTTCTAATATATTCATTTCTGTTAAGATATTTCTTGTTAAATTTCAGATGGAGTGTTATGGGATGTAAGATCTGCGATAGAAATTCATAAGTTTGACAAACTTAATCAAACGCTTTCTGGAGTATTTCATCCAAATGGTTTAGAGGTAATACAAATAATTTAGCAAAAACACTGTCGAGTGTAACAACATTGCTTCTTTCAGATTGTATCAAATACTGAAGTATGGGATCTTAGAACGTTTCATCTTCTTCAAACAGTTCCTGTTCTCGATCAATGTCTTATAAAATTCTCACCGCTTAATGTTATCTATGGAATTAATTTAGACTTAGATACACGCGTTGATTTTGAAACAGCAAACAGTTATGACACAAGCTTTAAAGTCCTTGATAGTTTTGACTATTCAAGTATATCAACCATAGATGTGAAGAGAAATATTTACGATATAAGTATTAATAAGTATGGTAGTCATATAGCGCTAGTTGAAAATCAAGTTGCATATGATTCACTTCAAGAGAGTTTTATCAGAATATATTCGGTGGGAGTTCGAAAAAACGATGACCAGGAGGAGGTGAGACCTGTAATAAAAGATCTCTACTTTTGTGTGGTTCTAAAAAGATTTGTTATCGATGTTTTCTTTTTTTTATTTTTCTAGGATGAAGATGAAGAACTTGAGACTGAAGAGAATTCAGGGAGCGATAGTGATTCCAGTCATAGTAAGTATTTGAGCCTGCTTTTAGGCGGTTTTTATTTAAAAAGAATTTTTCCATTTTGAAGCCCATCCATTTCTTACCCTCATTTCAATTTCGCGGATGGGATTTTAATAGCGCGCGTGTGTTAATGCGATTGGATTCTGTGTGTATATTGGTGAAAGCATAATTATTTTTTAGAATCGTTTTTATTTTGTCTTAACAACGAAAATAAATGAATTTTCTTCTAAACTAACAATTTTATTTCAGATTGATATACATGTGTGTGTATATGTTCCGAAAATTGTACTGAAAAAATGGAATCCTCCTTTTTTTAGATAATTAGGGTCTATTCTGCTAATTTCAGAAAAAGTGTTCCGCTTTTTCGCTGAAGAGGTGAAGAGGTGTGAATGACATTTATTGGCTATGAAGAAAGGGTTTCTTTTTCATATCGGTGGTATGGCTTCGACAAATTTCTTACTTTCGTTGAGTACATGTATCAGCATCTCAAGCTAAAGCTGGCACAAATGTGTAACACTAAGACAGCATTACCAAATTTTGTGCAAACAAATAAATCTCGTCTTTATCTGTCCCAATTGTCTTCCAGGGTGATGATGGCAAGATTTTGTTTTGCGTTTAAACTAGACTTATCTTTTATAGAAATCTTAGATTATGCTTTCTTGAAACATTTTCGAGAGAGATAAATTAAAATAAGGGACCCATTGTTTATCCTCGTAATTTATGAGCTATAACTCATCAATCCCAAAGAACGCACTTATTAATTCAAGAATGGGATCCCAATTCTCAGCTTGCTTACATGTGTATTTTTCAAAAGATAGGTATCTAAAGTTCCGGACATTAACAGAAAATGTGTCAATCAATTTTATGTGATAATAGATGTCAGTTTTTAAGAAGGAATCATTTAGCCTCAAAGATTTCCTCGTTGGGATTGGGTTTCTTTCCACAATTCTATCGTTATTCTGCCAGTAAGTCATTGACTCAAACTCGAATGTATTGGAAAGTTCCCTAACTACTTTTGCTAGTGCGCCCGAAATCGTCCGAGCTCAACCACTTTTTAATTTACTGAGATATCACTAGCCTAACTATTAAAAATTGAGAGGTTACAAAAGATTAGGTCGAAGCATTTCCAGCATCCGAGCAGATGGCAATTTCTTTGTTTTTTGTACCAGAATTGAAAAGATACAGTGATTATATTTCTCTATGAAGATATCCCCATATAATGGACGTAGTCTCGCCATGGCGCTGTCTCGTTTCTTTGTTCGTAGACACGAAAAGGTAATACTAATAATAATTGATAGGATACCAGATTGGGGGCTACCAATGTAGACACTTCTCGCTCAGTTTCTTACACACAGATCAGCATACAATTTTTCTGTTGTTTAACATTTGTGAGCTATCCAGTGCTTAAAAACTTGGTTAACGTGTCAGTGTAATCAATCAGAAGAGCATTATTATAGAGGCCTTTCACATCAAGCTTTGAAAGCTTCAAAATGCATTCTTCTTTCAATAAAGTCGATTATCTCATTAAAACGTGCCTGAATGTGCATGTGTGTATATTAATTGGAAAGTCAGAGGAAATATACCCTTTCTACTCGGAACTTTAGTATGCGGCCAGGGCACTGGTGCTTTTGTTTTTCATTGACTAATTGAATATTTTCCAGTTAGTTTAATTATTCCTTTAGAATATAGAGAGTACAGGAAGTGTTATAAGCCAAATTCTAGTTGTGTTAGAATCTGTTGTCGCTGTGTGAAAGCTCAGTGCAGGCGTGCAGTAGAATCATCATAGAGAGAGGGTCAATAAGATATATGGATGAAAATGCTGCGGTTGTTCCAACGAAAATGCTCATAGTTGCTGTCACTACGTCAGAGTACAAAGGGAGTTTTCAGCTGTTTCAATTGTAGGCAGCTGAACATACGTTTCTCCAATTTCCCCTATTCAAGTTTGAGGTCTTTGAATAGGTGAAATTGGAGAAATGTATTTATTAAAAGCCACGCTCATGTACACGAATTTTATAGATATCAACACTTCCTGTTATCTCTATATTCTAAGGTTAATTCCAACTCAAACGACTCTTAGTTATAAGGGTGAGCTCTTCACCTGTCATATATTCCCAAATCGTGTGATAGTGTTTGCATCACACTCCACTAACATCTCCAGATTTATGATCTTTACAATTTCCGCCGATGGCGGTATTTGATAAAAATCGAAAGCATGTCATCGATTAGAGAATTACATCCTTAACTTCAATATCCACGTCTATAGCGATTCGAAATCTAAATATTACTTACCTGTGTTGGTTGTTAGCATACCCGTTAACTGCTTTGTGTGGAATAGGTGTTAGTATATGTATGTAAATCCTTGCAATTCACGTTGAAGCTATCTGAGAGTATAGCAAACCATTATGAAAAACTTCGTTAGTATATAGACTAGCGAAGGGTTTAGTAGGGTTATGCCTTACTTTTATCCTAAGCACAGCATCGAGGTAATGGGTTTTTAGTTGCTGCCATTTTACGCAACGAGGTAACGGGTTTTTAGTTGTTGCCAATTTGCTCTTTTCCAAAGATTTGCACGTCGTCTAAAATATTTCTTCACTCACGACTGACGGTTACGAGGCATATTTCTTCGATCTGATACGTGTGCTTTTTATTAATTAAAGCATGTGTCAACCACAAAATAGTTTATGAGCGTTGTAAAATTTTTTTTTAATTTAGGAATTATGCCGTTTTTCATTATACTTGATTCGCGTTGCTCAGTAATATTCCGATCTGAAATTTGTGAATATTATAGTGTCTTAATATCTCAATCGCTGTACCCTACGTTCATTTATGTGGCACTTATGTATATAATTATATCGCTGCATCATCCATATACTCTAGTATCCCCTCCACCCACATCTTGTTAGACAATCAAAAGTCTGGAATGTGGTTGCACTGGGGGGTGCGTCAGCCCTAGAGTAAGCCAGGGTAGGGTGAATGGGTTGTCCAATGATAAATTTAAATGAGAAAACGTAAATGTATTTTATCGTCATTTGGTTATTTATTGAAAGAATTAGAATCCTAATACATTTAAGATTGTTTAACTACACTAATTAACTAAAATAATTCGTTTCGTTCTTAACCTATCAACACATACGGCTAGTTGTATATAAAATGAAATACAAATTTTGGAGTACGGATTTGCTCATATTCGATGAATTTAAATGAGAAGACGCGAATGTATTTTATCTCCAATTGGTTATTTATTGAAAAAATTTAGAACCCTAATACATTTGAGCTTGTCTAACTACTTAACTAATGCCTAACTAATTATTTAAAATAATTCGCTTCGCTCTTAACCTATTTATCAACACATACGGCCGTTGTATATAAAATGAAATACAAATATTGGAAGACGGATATGCTCGTATTCAAGCTCGTATTCAGACGAGCATATGCACACGTCTCAGTGAACAGAATACGGATGGTCTCGTATTTTCTAGATTAGGCATTGATGTACACACACATCTCTAAGAACAGAATGCGCATGGTCTCGTATTCCCTAGATAAGACGTGGATGTAATGTACACACGTCTCGGAGAATAATACGGACGTTCTCGTATTCACAAGCGGAATACGGATGGTCTCGTATTCTCTAGACCGTCTAGTTAGGTAGATGGTTGATTTCACTTAACTATATTGGCGCATTAATGGGAGTATGTTCACTTTCAATGAAAAACTGATCTTGCAAGCTATCGCATTCCGAGATCTTGTTCGGTCGACTCGTGGTGATTAACTGATTTCTAGGCCTGCTGGCTTTCCTTTTATAGCACTGGCGAGTGCAGCCAGTGCTAGCCAACAGCAGGTGATGGAAACTACTGACTGGTTCAAGGCAGTTTACATTCGATTGGCTGGATTACATTAACAATACCAGCGTGGTCGTCGTCGTTGTCAAACGCCGGGCAAGTTACATTAACACTGGGAGGCATTAAAATTATAAATAATAATAAAAAAGATATTATCTTTTCCTTAAAAGCCACATTTTTTTAATATAAAATCAGTTATTTTCAGAAATTCAAATATCGTTTCATTTTTCATGTTTTTTCATAATAGATTTAGATCTTGCATATTGGCAGCAATGGAGCGCCAGCGTTAAAATTAGGATTAGAGATGGATCAACAACCACGCCGGCGACGACAACGCCGGCGTGGGTAATGTAATTCATTTCATACATGCAGTACTGTCTCTAAATATTTCTGGTATAAACCGACAACCACGCCGGCGTCGACGTTGTTAATGTAATCCGGCGTCGACGTTGTTAATGTAATCCGGCCATATGAGTAGCACTGTGACTGGCTGGTTCAAGCCAGTTTACACTCTATGAATGACTGATCACTGGATATATATGTACATAGCTCTGTACATAAATATATTGACAGATGTTTACTTAAACGGTCGCCTTACGTATATGTATTTTATTAATGGAGAGGCTTGTTATAAACACTGACCTGTATAATATGGACTGCTTGATTTTCTGTTTAATTAGGGTCAAATTTCGATGGAAGGGTTTGACAATTATCTTAATTTCAAGTTTCACTTTCGCTTTAATATTAATATTACAAGTTCAACAAATTGCAAATACATTCGAAATTATTTCTATTCTTGGAAGCTTATCTCCTACAACATCAAATATTCCATAAACTTTATTTTTAAGGAAATAAGGTTAAGCAATTTTTGTCTGCCGATCTCAGTCTTCGACATTTACATCAACTAAAGAAGCTTGTTACCTTATTATTTCAATCGGATACTTCCATAATTTGGTCTCTGTCTTGTTGGGAGTTTTTCAATAAATAGATAAATAAATTTAGTAGAAAAAAATTTCCCCATTATCTTTAAAAGGAGGACAATCCCTTTTTGTACTAATCCGGCATGCTTTTCTATTTTCATTCGCATTGTTTTTTTTTTAAATTAACATAATTTAGTTTTGGCAGTAATTGCATAAGAATATGTTTCGCGAAACATATCCTCCAATTCCAGTTTTTCGTATAGATGATGCAGCGAGGCGGAGGAGACGCCGTCGAAATGGTCTGGGTGGAAATAACGATGAAGATGATGACGATGATGACGATGATGAAAATGGCAGTAACGATGAAGGTGAATGGGAAGAGAATACAGCATCCAGCAGTGATAATGATGATGGCGACAATGATAACAATGATGATTCATGGACATCAGAATCAGACACAATGGAAGTAGAATTTGAGTTATTTTGACCACGACTCCTTTTCTCTCTGTTCCTTCCTGATCAGAGTTCTGTCTAAAGACCAAAAGAGATAAGCGAATTTTGTTAATATGAGCTTCATTCAAATAAATTTATACTTAAATCGAAAAGATTAATTTACACTAGCTTTTGAGTTAGTAATTTACATTTTTTTAAGACAGTTCTACCGACTTTCGTTCAGATACTGAAATTGTTAAGATATTGAGCATAAAGTAAGACATAAAAGAACATTGCTAGAGAATGATTATCGTTTTCTATTGTATTTGCAGGATTTTGATTTTTTCCTAAAGCTGTATATAGTACTTTGTTGTAAATTATTTAATAAAAGCATAGACGTCATGTATTTTCTATTTTGTGGTGTTTTTCTTAGTAATTTTTGTTTGTTGGCTACACTTGGAATTTATACACATTACATATATATACATATAGACCAAAGGTGGACCCAATTTTTTTTTACTGTATGTGCAAAAACTGTATTTGTGTGTTGTTTGCCATTCGATATTCTTAAGATACCCTAGATGAGATTTGAGAAATTTTGATTTTTGCATTGGTTTTTCGCATATATTTCTAGAAAGATTTGTCGGACAAAAAAAAAAATAATTTTAACCAATTTTATAGGATTGCATATTCTGAAGAAGATTTTAGTACAATAAAAATGTCTAGATCAGATCGTTTTCACAGTATCCGTAAAAAACCTAAATTTTTATATGGAAACACCAAGAAGTGGTTGCCCGATTTATTATATTTTTGAAATTTTATTTGCTATTACTATGAAAGCACTATGTACCAAAGTTCAACTCACTATGTCAACGCATTCTCAGGCAGTGGGAAAAAAGGAGTTGCCCGTTTTGTCTCATTTTCGTAAGTACGTAAGTGCGTTACAAACGGAATAACAAACTTAGTATATCCTATAGATTTCATTTAGGGTATAATAACCAACACGAGTCACAACTTTTAAATTGTGCTTAGAATCAAAGCTATAAACGTTTTATAAAAAAAAAAGTGTAGAACCACAGGCTATATACAGATGTCCAAATCAGAGCCACCCCCACCAAAACCCTCGAGAATACTTCCCAAGCCATGAAACAGAAATTTATATGTGTCCGTTGGGAGTCCGTTCTTAAAGTGTTCTATATTGATATTTATGGAGAAGTGACATACATTGACTTTATATATGCTATAGAGCCTAAACTGCTATCCATACAGGAAAATAGTCTTCTAGTAATTTACAGCTTGATTCCTTACCTTCCCCAAGGCTCCACTTACTAAATACCTTATTTAACAACATAGTACAATAGTTTTGATTACAAAGTAACCTTACCATTTTACGCCACACTACTCAGCTGAGTGTGCGCATGTGCAGCCGAAGTGCGGATCTGCAGGCAGCTATATTCGATATCATCAGCCCACGGCATGCCAAGACGGCACAGCTGCATATATAATGATCACTCAGCTGAGAGTTTTTGTTTGAAGAATCTTAGTCATTTAGTTCAGTGCCATCTTTACGCATGGGCCCGGACGCAGGGCCCCGCGATCCATGGGGCCCCGAGCCACTGCGATAGTAGACTAACCGATGACCAATTCTTCAACCAATAAGACATCCTATTACAATCTAGTTTAGTATTTAGAGTTTGGCTACTGAAAGGGAGATTTATTCGAACTTCTATACATGGCAACAAATGTGCGCACAAAGTAACGCCTAGTAAATTTCCGGCATTTTTTCATGGTATACATTCAGTAGCCAAACTCAATTTAGTTGGTAATCAGCGAAAATTTGTATACTGTTGGTTCATGTTAGGCCTAACGTTCACTGGAGACATTTTGTCACACAGTAAACAAGGTATATAGAATACCCTCTATATACCTTTCACAGTGAATAACTGTAAAAAAAAATCATGTTTTATAGGTTATCATTCATCAATATAAATTTCGAGGAGGCAGCTGTGATATGTGTATTTGCCACAAGGATATAGAAAATATGGTTGCGAGCGTGGCTTTTGGGTCGTTATTTAAAACACAATATTACAGATTTAATATACAAGTTCTTTATTTCATTCTAATCTTATAAAATTCACAAATAATTAATTAATTAACTCAACTTTAATAATCGCTAGTCTTGTATCTCCAATTATCGCAATACAATTAGAAAACTTTCGCCTGTTTATTACTTTCACTTGTTAACACTGCAATGTCTAAGACAAGACTCTTTTTTTGTCAAGTCAAGTCAAGTGTTTTGCGCCCGTGTTTTTTTTTTTTTATTTGCGTTGTAGTTTCCCTCTATTTGTGCTCATTTGTTCGTTGGGGCTCATCTTTAGCCTTCAGTTCGGGTTGCTGTCGTCTTTTGTCCTCTTGTTGACAGGTGTCCTTTGAAACTTTCCGCTTCACTGTCGTCATTTGATTTACAGCTGATGTGCCTTATCAACCGTACCTCATGTCGTTCTCCTTTTGGTGTTAGTTGTTATTAGGAGGGCGGGGGAACGAGATATGACTATATGAGAGGATAGGATGTGGATTTTTGGGAGTGTTTAGGAATCAATGGTTCCTAAGGCATTGGTTTCCTTCAGAGACACTCTGAGTAAACGTGGGTGAAATGTGATTACCCGCGATAGTAATCACCTTTATGGTCGTAGAAACTTATTCTACCATCATCTAGAATCTAGATGGTAGATGTTTCTAGCCTCAGGCTTTGTTAAAAGCAGGGGTGAGAGGTAATTAAAGTTTGCCGATATGAGAAGGTCCGGCAGGTTGTTTATCAGTGGGTTTGGGTGGTTTGGTATTTTTTGAACTTGCTTGTTCGCAAGTTCAAATAGGTACTCCTGTCATGGATTGGAGTGATGTTGGCTGCCTCATAGACTACTCTATTGGGAAAGAATTTTCCATTGGCTCGTCTATGGAATCCCGTGGAAGTTCTAAGAATCTTTCTTTCGAGCTTGCTGAGTCTTTCCATGAAGGTGGGAGAAATAGTATGCCAGATAGGGAAGAAGTAAGTAATAACAGGTCTTATGAGTTGTTTGTACAACAGAAGTTTGGTCTGAGTTGAGAGGCCGTCCTTGAAGTTTATTATTGGACCAAGTAAGCTATATGCGAAATTGGCCTTGCTAATGGTCGCTTTAGCATGGTAATTGAATCTTAACAGTTCATGAAATTTGATACCCAGGTATTTCGCACTTTGTGTGGCTTTTATTTTTCCCCTGTTGTAGATGGCTTCAATGGTCTTGAATTTTGCAGCTTGTCGGCTTCGCCCAGTGCCAGGTTTCCGATTGCAAATCAGTTCAGATTTTTGGACATTTATTTTGATCCCCCACTTTCTGTGGTAGGAGTCTAATTTATTAAGGTGCAGGTTGACTTTATTTGTAGCCAAATTTGGGCAGCGAGATTGGGCATACGTAAGAGAGTCATCAGCGCATAAGAGTGTTGTCCCATTTTCGTTTGGAAGTTCACCTGAAGTATAGAGATTGAAGAGGATTGGGCCTAAAATGGAGCCTTGGGGACACCATCTTCTATTGCCTTGAGTGGTGATTTATGTTCTTCCGAGTTCCACATAGAATTTCCTAGAAGTAGAGAAACTGGATTAACATATTCAGGTGTGCGGAAAACCGAACTGATGTAACTTGAAAGCAAGCCCTGCTGTCCATACTGAGTCGAATGCTTTTTCGACATCAACGAAGCAGCCTACGATACATTCATTCCTATTTAAGGCTCTGGTTGCATCCGCATGAAACTTTAGTAGTGGATGGAAAGTGGAGTGTTGTGGTTTGAAACCAAATTGGGAGTCTTCGTAGATGTTTTTTTCTTCACAGGCGTTTACAACTTTTTGCTTGATAACTTTCTCAAAAAGCTTTCCTAAGTTTGAAATTAAGGAGGTGGGCCTAAATTCCTTGATATCTTTGATGAAGTCTTTTTGGGGATGGGGAAAATGCGTGAAATTTTCCATTTTTCTGGGAAGTAGCAATTATTGATGCAATTATTGAAGACCGTTGCTAGGAAGTCAAGTTTTTTAATAATTGCATTTAAAATTTTGTCGGGACTACTCGATTTTTTGGAGTTTATTGTCTTGGTTAAGACGAAGAGGTGCAGAGGATTGGTGAAAATATTTTGCTCTTCAGGATAGATTGCGGGTTATCCACGCAGAAGAAAGTTTGTGGCGTGGAGGCATTTGCGCTCAGAAAAGTATTAACACTGTTGTTTACTTCCACGGAGAAGTCTGGAGTACTAAGGATTGAGTTATCCTTAAAAGTGTCTTGAAAATATGATGCGAATGCATCACATTTTTCCTGTGGTGGAACTAGCGTTTCTTGGCTGTTCTTTATGACCTTCGGGAGTTTTGGCTTCCTGGAACGGACTTTATTAATATTTTCAAAAGTCTGTGGGCCTGGTTTGATTTTGTTAAGTCTTTTCCTAAACTGCTCATCGCAGAACAGTTTAGTTTGCTCATCGATGATAATCGATAAGCATTTGACTTGGGAGAGAATAGATTGGTAGGCCGCGTTTTGAGAGTTTAGTGTTCTGTGATAAATGCGGTTTAGGATTTTCCGCAGTTTTTGCCTGTATTTATACAGACTTTGAAGATTTGTCGGAAGGTTTTTATAGAGATAGTTTTTGGTGCTAGTAGTCTTTGAAAGGTGATTTATATCGCTCTGTAGCTAATTAGTGAAAAAATCTATTTGTGAATCTATTTGTGAGTTTTTAGGTTCCTATTGGTGCGGAGGTTGTATTCATACAGGGTCGTCAATCTGTCCTGGAAATCATTCCAGTTCACGTCTACCAATGTGGTGGAGGTGGATAGCGCCATCGTCGGCGAATTAGGTTTGATGGTCAGTTCTATTGCTAGATGATCTGACGGAGCATGATGTGTAACGCAGTTGAAGTTATTGATTTGGGGAAGAAGGTTAATCATACTTGAAGAAACAAGGTAAAAGTCTATGTATGAACCTGATCGGTGGGGGTGGTTGGCGAAGCAACAATGAAATCATGGCTATCCTGATTTCGTTTGAGCCAATTTGCAATTGTTCTGCCAGATGAACTTTCCAGCGGGCCATTCCACATTGGATGTCTGGCATTGAAATCTCCTCCAAAACCGTATAGGTATAATCTTTGGAGATATTATTCAGGTAGCTGAGGTTGTTTTTAATCTGCGCTGCCCAAGTACCACATCTGCTATAAAGGGAAATGAGGAGAAGTGTTTGTTGAGAGGTAAGAAAGACTTTGACTGTTGTGCATTCCATGTTGCACAATGGTCTGAGCTTAATTTGTTCACATTTAAGCCCATCGCGAATTAAGATGGCCGTGCCAAGGAAAGATTCAGTTTTGTCTGAGATGTGTCTCTGAAAGAAGGACAAAGTTGGGTTTTTGTTCGGCAAGGAACGATTTTAAGGCTATTATTTTATTATGCCTTACAAGAGAGTTGCAGTTTAATGCAATTATCTTCAATTTGATTATTTCCCTAGACACAGGCTAAAGGCAAATTGAAGATAAGCACTTTGACGTTCTGCGAGGGAAGAAAGTTTCCTATATTGGGCTTTGGCAGAAGTTATCTGCCTGCTTCTGTGATGGCCTTGGGGCTTGAGTTGCCCTTGGGGCAGCTTTTGGGATTATAGTGGGTTGTTGGGGCTTGTTAGTATTAGGATTGTTTATATTGTTTGTTACTGACAATTTGAGAGAACGACATACCTGGCTTAATGTAATTTTTTACCGCTTCCCAGGTGAAGAGCTGCTTCTGCTGTTCCCTTCATTGGTTTTTAATTACGTTGATTTCCTTGTATTTTGGGCATCCACGATAGTTAGCTGGATGTCCCTCCTTTTCGCAGTTCACACAATAAGGTTTTGTCTTCACGTCATATTTATTTCTGAAGCAGTCTCCTGGTCCATGCTTTTTATCGCATCTGCGCACAGTTGCTGATCACACCCCATAGCGCTGGCTCCTCTTACATTAGGCTACTACCTTGACGATGTGCTTCTCCCAGTAGACTATCTGGTCGAGAAGTCTGTCCACTTTAATGATGTCGTTGACTTCGTATTTCGCGTCGAAGGTTACAATGAAGGCATCAATGTGCTTTCCTGCTGCTTTTCTGCGCGTAGTTGTGAACTCTGCTACGCTCTTGATTTTGTATCCTTGAAGCTTTTCTTCCAAGGCAATTTTGACATCCTCTTCGTTGAAGGTATGCTGAACTGCTTTCAGCACTAGAGTTGTCTTCCTTTCTTCCTTCAGGGTGAAGGTGTAGGATTCCACCTTGACTTCATTTAGCAGCTTCAATAACGCCTTCCTGTCTTCTTCTGTGAAGGGTTTAAAGGTGCATTTATTTCCACTACCCGTCTTTATAAAGAATTTGGGTCTGGCTTTCAATAAATTTAGCGCATTATTGAATACTTTGTAATTTAAGCCATGCGCTATTATTGGGGGAGGTCTGCTTGGTTTCGGCTCTAGACTTGACGACTTTTTATTTGTTCGCTCATCTTTTGCTGGGATTATGAACCTGTTTTTTGTATCCAGTGACTGGTAATAATTGTTGGACGTCCTAGGGTCAGTAGCTGGCTTAGTTTTCTTCACATTATCCTCCGTGATTGGTGGGTTTTTGCGCGGTCTCAGTTTTTCTTGAATTAAGTGGTACTCATTCTCCCCACATTCAGCGTCTGGCTCGTCTTCAGACATACATTCAGACTTAGTCGTGGTTATACTGCTCCCTGATGATCCTGGGTTTTTCCCCTGCAGCATCCTTCTAGCAAGGGACTCGATGATGTCATCCGGAATGTTGCTGATATTTCCACTGATGAAAACTTCACGCACATTTTCCTTGCCGGCGCTGAAAATTTGGTCCTCACTGGCCATATTAGTGTCTCTTTCACTGTTTACTTATACACAGTACTATAAAGGTGTCTTTATCATCACTGTTATTTCATTTTGTCTTCCACTTCAATTATTCGTGATTACTACAAAAGTGTCTTTGGGTTGCACATCTATTCTAAAATCTTTTCTCGCTCACACACAATTCACATCCACGCACATGTGCATGGAATGCCGTCGGCAATTATGAGAATTACAATTTTTGTTTTCTGGGGGTCTATTATTGAACACGAAACGAAGTTTCGAATGGAAATTTTGGTACATCTGGCACCATTGAACAAGAAAATGTAAATTTTTCGAGCGGAACTTTTCGTACATTTTCTCGTCGACATTTCACTTATGGAGTTATTGAAGTCCGGAATAGATTATGCAATTAATTGTATGAAAATTTAGCGCTGTTTTATCAGCTAAAAGTTTGTTTAGTTTTGACAAGTACATAGATGGCAGTAATTTCCACAAACATATATTTAGCATCAGATTTATCCGCTCAATACCTTTTTTCCACGCTAAAATTTTGACGTTTGAAGTTGAAAGAAATTGGAATACAAGAGTGTCAGGTCAGTGTATTTTTATTATTTTTTTCAGATAAAAAAATTCCGTTTTCATTTACACAATTTGAAAAGAAATAGAAATAAGTAAGTATAAATATAATTTTCCTTACTATTTCGATATTGGGTAATTGCAATAGCAATCTAAAAGAACACGAAATAATATCACAAATGCACGACAGCTGATTGTCAAAAGCAGCCACCTTTAGTTCAAAACAATGAACAATTTTAGCCGTAAAAAAGGTCCCTTTGCTGCTATTATCCGCTAAATGAACCGGGCTTAAAGTGTTATAGAACATGAATTAAAGACATGCGCCTAAATTTATAATCCGAAAATATTGTTTATAGTGCGATTTGAACAAAAATAAGAAATTGTTGTCGCGGACGCCAGATTACGTGATATGCAACTTGTGTGTTTAATATATGGATTCTTGAATATTTTGTGTATTCTGTGATCATTTTATTTTTAACTATGGCAGATATGGGGATAATAACACCAATTTAGAAATTTGAAAAATTCTGCAATTATTTCTTCTTTTATAAATGTGTATCCCATGCACGTGCGATCCGGATAAAACTTTATTTCATCATATAAACCACCTGATCACCGAACTTCTCTTTTCTGTTCTGTCATCTGAAGTTTGACAATAACTTTTAAAGGGTTGATTAATTGTGTTTATTTATTTATTGATGTGTCGTGAAAGATCGTCATTGTTTCTTAATCTTAATCTACTTGTATCGTGAATTTTTAATCTGTTAACATGCACGTAATATGATTAAGGGAGCTGCGCATATGCTGAAATCGATAAATCGCCGCATACGAATGCACTAAATTATCGGTGTTCCGGATCAAGGAGATAATTTAACCTGGAAGTAGCAATTCAACATTACTTTGATTCTATTTGAAAAATATGAATATTATCCGATATCCTAGTGGTTCTGTAAAGCCGCGAACCTAATTTTGGCTACCCTACGGAATAAATAGCGAAGACTCCTAAGCGCCACCTATGAGTGACGACTAAACAATTATTAATTTAATTTATTATTAATTATTTACCGGAGATTCGATTACAAGTTCACTATTATTAGACAGCGACATCTGTGAATGATTTCAGCGCGGATAATAATTAAATATATAGCAACAGTGTTATAATCGGAACTTAATTAAGAGTGATTTAATTCTATGTTCGTAAATTGGTATAAAAAGGAACATATCAAGACAATTTATTGGCACATAGTGTTGCAGTTGGGTGATGCTACAAACCGAATTAAGCAATTGACTGATGAGCGGGTGAATGGCCTCCAATGCACGTATGGAGGATTCTACTGATCTCTTGCTGGCCTCAGACAACATCAACAACGATACTGCAGAGGAGCTAGCAGTACAAATGAAAGAAATGCCCAATATGTGGAAGAGAGTTCGAGACATTTCCGGGGATGAAACAACATATGAGGCATCAACATCCGACGGAATATATTGACGAGATGCGTGCAGAGAGTGCAAATCCAGAATATTATGGACGGAAGAAGAGGAAAGTGAGCTAGCTAGACTTCTTGATGCAATATACTAAATACTACGTTTGCTGCAAGGAGAAAACTAATTCAATATAAAAATGGGGTATTGGCCTTTAGACATCCGCCTCCTGAAGAAGAAGAAATTATTCAAGATAACATGAACATGGAAAATGAAGAGGTTGGCAGAAATTAGGAACTGCGTACAGCGATAGCTGCACTACAGGATAGACTCACCGAGGAAGTCGTCAGGGAGTTCTTGGAATGCCTCTTATACCAACCGCAGGAGGCAGCAATTAATGAGTTGGAAAGATGGCGCAACTCAATGATATGCCAGTATCATCGAAGGCCTAGGAATAGAAATTCGTCGTACAATCATGCAAGGAACAATATGATAAGGGATATGCATAGACCGGGACTGAGCAGAAGAAAAAAACGAATCATGAAATATAAATTGGCCCAGATGGACTTCAGCAAAGATCTTAAAGCAGCTTGACGGAACTTTGTATACCAACGAGAGTGTTTTGCCGGATGCCAAAACCACTATGTAGAGATCTTCACGCAGGCTCCGATGGATGACTTAGAACCTGTTCGTGATAGAGCCACTGACTGCAAATATTTGTAATCCGATAACTGCAGAGGAAGTGGAAGGTGCGATCGCGAGTAGTAAGTCTAACTCTCCGGGTCCGGACGGGAAAAATCGCAAAGACCTCGCAAAAATCAGCAAGCCTAGACTTCTGCTCTTGTACAACGCAATGTCATTAATGGAACGAATTCCATCAATATTACAAGAATGCCGTACAATTTTAATTCCAAAATCGAAAGTAGATCTAGGGGATATCAGGAACTGGAGACCATTAACAACTGACTCAATTTTTAGTAGAATTTTTAATAAAATAATGGCGCGAAGATTCGATAATATAATTAATCTACACCCTAACCAACGAGGTTTCTCCAGGCTTGATGGATGTTTTGCCAATTGTATTACTTTGATAGCTGTCATTAAAGAATGAAGAAAAGCTGGACAGCCAATTACAATGATATCCCTTGAAATTTCGAAGGCCTTTGACAAATTATCACACAGCAGTTTGAGACGAGCTCTAAAAAGATTAAATATAGATAGAAAAAAGGTATGGACAACTTTAGGGAGCCCAGGACCGAAATTAGTTGTAATGGCCAACCTATTGGTATCGTTAACATTCAGCGAGGAGTTAAACACGGTTACCCGCTATCTCCTATTCTATTTAATATGTTAATAGATGAGCTACTATGTGAATTGAACAAAGGAGGAGCTATTATTGACATGGGAGACAACAATAAACTATCAGCGCTCGCGTATGCTGACGACGTGGTGCTTTTCGCAGAAGACGCTGCTAGTGCGAATAGGATGTTAATAAAATCTACTGATTTCCTTAGGAGAAGAGGACTCGAGTTAAATGCTCCTAAATGTAAGTCGTTGTTCATTTGCAGAGTCCCAAGTAAGAAAAAGGTGTTCATCGATATAGTACCAAAATTCAAGATTGATGAACAATATATTACCCCCATCACCATCCGGGAAATAATGAGCTACTTGGGACAAACTTTTAGCTACCAGGGGCTAAGTAAGTGCAGCACTGAGATGCTTTACCAACAGCTTGCCGACATTGGGGGAGTACCACTAAAATTGCAGCAAAAGATAAAAATTCTATAAAATTATCTCATCCCAAGATACAAAAAGATAATGCAGACCGCCGATAAAAAAATACAGGCTTTTATAAGGTGAACCTTACACCTCAACGCACACTGTGCTAACAGTATTTTCTACGCAACCGTTAAAACAGAATATATCTGTTATTATGAAGAACTGCTGTACTAAGCTGGAAGATGCATCGCCACTACTAAGGAGAACTATTCAAATTGCGAGACCTATAATAGATAGAATCGAAAAACAAATTGATCCGCAGCTAGCCAATAAGCTAGCGATACAAAGCTCATTCGCTAACGAATTACATAACAACTACAATGGCAAAGGCTTAAAGGAAGTAGTGAATCATAAGGCTTCTAGCAAATTTATTAATGTGCCGCCTATATACTGGAATGAGGAACAGTATATTAACGCGATTCTTCCGCGATACAACCTTCTACCCACTGTAGGTATTCCATCGAACCCTCCGGATGCTACAATGTGTCGAGGTGGATGTAGAAAAGTTGAATCTCTATCCCATGTCCTTCAGAACTGTCCGTTGACACACTGGCCTAGAATCACAAGACATAATTACGTGCTTAAAAGACTTGTAGAATCAACAAGGAAAAAAAGATGAGACGTCAATATTGAACAGCATGTTCGATGCAATAATGGCCTATTATGTAAGCCTGATGCCATATTTATTAAAGGAGATGATGTTTTTATTTTGGACGTTGGAATTAATTGGGAGGGAGATATACCACTCCTTATCCAATTTGAACACAAAAAAGCCCTATATAGTGGTCCTCAATTCTTGGATAGGATGAAGGAACTGCATCCGCATAAAAATATCATAAATCTTCCGCTTATTGTTGGTGCCAGGGGTACATGGTGCAAAGAGAATAACGATCTAATAGACTAGGACTCGGCCCGAAGGATGTCGAGGAACTAATTATGACTACCATGAGAGGAGGATGGACCATCCATCCATAATTATTACCAATAAAGAGAACCTACCCAAATGCCTCGTCATCTAATTAGTGACGCGCATGAATGGATTAACGAGATGCCTGTGAAGCGCAATGCTGAACAAGGTGAAAGCTGTGTAAGAGGAAAGCACGCGTACTTGATGGAAGAAATTTGTTGGTTTGTTGTTTAAGTGGGTTTAGGTGTTTGAGCATTGGCACATCTTCCTGGAAAATAGTGTGAGCACGTGGAACGGTATGAATGACGTTGAATTCATTATATTTGGGATGATGTGCACGCATTATTGGGTACAGCCCACAAGGAGGATACTATTTATAAATGTGCACATGCTTCTGCGAGATAAAAATTGAGATTTTTGACTGTAATGCTAGGCAGATGGCCCATGATGCAATGAATCTATGTGCTCATGTAAGTCAGAATAATAAAATCTCAGACAAAGTCTCTTGGACAGGGGGAGAAAGGATGTCTTAGTTGATGAATAAGTTGATAAATGACGGAAATCCGGTATGTATGTCAGTAGTGCTTTATATGGTTGGTATGCATGGTCAGCTATAAGATCCAAATGCTGAATATCGAAGCCTATCCAGACTGAATTGGGCATATCTTAACCATCACGTGGTCCCCTCTGACAGCGCCCATAAGGGTTGTATTACCTGAATAGGCCAAGTACAATTCTTTTAGACGTTGCAAATAAGATCTAGGCCCGAACGGAGTTACAAGTACCGTTTAAAAAAGAATATTTTGGATGAAAGATTGAAACTGGGAATATTCATGGCCTGTTGATCATGCATTACGAAAGCTATACCAAATGGGCGGCCCGACATTGGCTAACTTGGTACTACGGGGTTAGAGGAGTCCAGGATAATAAGGTTTTATCCACCTCAACTTGAGATGGCCCCTTTATGGGAGCATCGTAGTGGCTGTGGTGAAGGGTGCCGTGACCCTAGATCGGCAGAGATTGGATAGGTCTCGCTTCTACCAGTAAGTTGATGTCATGCCATGCTCTATTGGCACACTAAAACTCGTTGTTTCGCATATGAGGACGTTGATTGTCGATAACAATCCAAGCATGAAGAGTGCTGTGAGATTAAGCCATACTTGGCAGATGTTCACGTAAAACAATAAGGAATTTCTGTCCCTATCTACTATCTAGCGAAACCACAGCCAAGGGAACAGGCTTGGAATAATCAGCGTGGAAAGAAGACCCTGTTAAACTTGAAATAATGATGGTAGAGCAAAATGGATTGGACACCCATGCATAAAATTAAAAATTATATTATCTATTGTACGTCTGTCCGTCTGTCTGTCCGCGCTCACTATAACTCGAGAACGCGTGTACTTAGGGAGCTGAAATTTTACACATGGGCTTTAAAATAAAGTAAAATTAAGTTCGAAAATATGACAAATTGGGTAACTCCTTCGTAAGGTTGCCATACAAAAATTTCATTCTTCACTGTATATTGGGACACTTCATGAGGGTGCGTCAACGTAGAGCGTTGAAATTTTGTACATAGTGTTTTCATAAAAATAGTAAATACAATTTTAAAAATGGTCTAAATCGGACAACCCATTCTTGGGGTTGCCATATAAAAATTTAGGATTTTTACGTATCCTGTGAAAACGATCAGTCCTATGCTGTTTTAATGTACTGAAAAGTTCTTCTGAATATGAAAACCTATCCAATTTGTTATAATCATTTTTGCTGTCCGACAAACCGTTCAAGAGATATACATATTAAAATAGCACTTCAAAAATCAAACTTGCGCAGATGGCTAACCATATGAAATTACAAACGATCATTCATCTAGTAGGGTATCATAAGAATTGGTCTTACGGTAGACCAATTCTAGCTTTTTTACTTGTTTTAAATAATTTTGTTAGGAAAGGTATACAAATTTTATTTCAGTTCGGAAGATAAGAAAGCAAGCCTAAGATCATCAGAACATTATTTTTCTATATGAATAATGGTTTTAGACGCAAGAGCTATTCAAATCAAATAACGGGTTTTCCAATAAGAGGTGTTATTTTGATATTTAAAGAAAAATGCCATTTTTTTAGATAAATGATCGGATCTTTATTTCATTATAAAGAGGAAGGTATGCCGTTAATAATGGAAAATAACATCAGCCAAATGACCACCACGACCACGCCTACAGGACCATATCCTTTTCATGAAATTTTCCATAACCAAATCGCAGAGTGGCTGCCCTATGTCCTCGATAGCCTCACGAATTCCATCTTTGAGGTCTTGAATCGACGCTGGGCTGTTGGCGTAGACCTTCTCTTTCACGTGGCCCCAAAGGAAGAAGTCGCAAGGTGTTAAGTCACAAGATCTCGGTGGCCAATTGTGATCACCTCTTCGAGAGATAACACGGTCCGGAAACTTTTCCCGTAAAAGATCAATGGTTTCGTTGCTTGTAGGCACGTAGCGCCGTCTTGTTGAAAGTAAACGTTGTCCAGATCAATACCATCCAATTCCGGCCATAAAAAATCATTAATCATCTGTCGATAGCGCAATCCATTCACCGTAACTGTTGCTCCAGCCTCATTTTCGAAAAAGTAAGATCCAATGACCCCGCGGGACCATAAACCGCACCAAGTAGTCACACGTTGAGGAGAGAGAGGCTTTTCAACAATAACTCTTGGGTTTTCCGAGCCCCAGATGCGACAATTTTCCTTGTTGACGAAGCCATCGAGGTGGAAATGGGCCTCATCACTCAAGATGAATTTTCGATTGAACTCCGGATCATTTTCATGCATTTCAAGGACCCAATCAGCAAAGACTCGACGTTGTTGATGATTGGCCGGCTTGAGTTCTTGTGTTAACTGAACTTTATATGTGGAATGCCTAATTCAAAAAACGACGGGGAATGGACAAACCTGGGTTTTCTTCAACACTTTCGGCTACAGCAGCAATATTCTCGGCTGTTCTTGAGCGACATGCACTGGTTTTATTCTTCACATCACTAACTTGTCCCGACAGCTCGAATTTTTCTACCAATTTCTGTATTGCGGTCCGACAAGGTGCTTCACTATGACCCAAAAATGTTCGAGTTTTACGAACCGTCTCTGCCACATTTTCACCATTTTTATAGTGAATTTTAATAATTTCAATGCGTTGTTGAATCGTGTATCGTTCCATTTTTATTAATGGCGTAGTTTCTACTTGTCAAATGTCAAAAAATGACAGCTCCAAAAGTGACATCTACCGAAATAGCGGGCTAATTAAAATAACACCTCTTATTGGAAAACCCTTTATTTTAGGATGTTAGGGCTCCGTTGGGGCTCTTATGTGGTAGTGAGGGAGTCTATTTCATGGCTTGTGAAGTATTCTTTTGCCCACACCAAAACCCTCGAGATTACTTCACAAGCCATGAAACAGACTCCCTCCCTACCACATGCGAGGCCCAACGGAGTCCTTACATTCTAAAATATTTGCAGTGTTCTTATGTAAAACTGACAAAAGTTTGATTTGAATAGCTCTTCCACCCTAAACTACTATTCATACAGAAAAATGGTGTTCTGATAATTTTAAGCTTGCGTTCTTATCTTCCGAACCGAAATAAAGTTTTCATACCTTTCCTAACAAAATTATTTAAAGAAATTTATCTTAACCAAATAACTACGATTCCTCAAACAAAAATTTTCAGCTGAGTAATCATTGTAATGTCAGTGTGCCGTCATGGAATGCCGATTAAGGGCGTGTATCTTTCACCCTTATTACAGTTGTCGAATCACCAAAGTGACAAGCTTCGCAGTCACTCTCACTTCACTTCACTTTTCGTATTGTCGTTGTCGAACGGTGTGACGTGACATTTTTCTTCGAAGCCTTATTATAGTTGTCACTTAAAGTGACAGATAGCATCAGGGCATGCGTCAGGGTGTAGACAAAAGTGAGGTTTGTCTTGTTTTGTGGTATTATTGTTATTTTTGAAAGTGTTTAAAAGAAAAAAATATATAAACGCGATGTATTTTAGCCCTTTATCTATAACAGGATGCTTCACCATAAAATCTATCATGACTTCAAATTGTTTTATTTGTTGTAATTTTTGCACTAAAATTTGTAGCGTATTACCCTTACGCTACCCTTTTTAACTTTTTCAGCTTCTCTACCTTCTGTAGAGAAACCCCCATAATTTTCCCAGAGGTACCTAAAAAGGGGATAAAATCTAAATATTCTTGAGAAGTAGCCCTATGCTGCTTCTCCATATTACAAAATTCCTGGAAAAGAAAAAAAATTTAAATATTCTTGAGAAGTAGCCCTATGCTACTTCTCCATATTAGAAAAAAACAAAAAAATCCTGCAAAAGAAAATAACAACAAAAATATTCTTCTAAAAAGAAAAAGAAAAAAAAAATCCTAAAATGTGCAAAAACGCGCACAAATTAAAATATTTCAAATAAAACTCACCGCTAGTCACAAACCTCGAGGAGACGAAAACGGCAATTCGCCTAGCTGTAAAGCATCACGCGATATCATCACGCTATGCATTACAGCAGGTCCGCCCGAAATTCCGAGAACAGAGTTGAGCTCGAATGTACGCCAGCTGAGGCAAGCATTGGAGATTTTTTTTAAAGAAAGAAAAGAAAAAACGTTCGTCGGTCGGTCGGGAGGGATAGAGCACGGCTGTAATGTAGGGAGACTGCGCCGAGTTGAGGGCAGTTGAATTTGGGTTTTTTTCTGGCGTGCGGTACTCGAGTTAAGTCGCGAACTCTTGATTGCCTGTGTTGCTTTTTTTTTATGGGCATTTTTTGGAAGTATCGAACAGTTTGCGGTCTAGATCTTTCCTGCGGAAAATATAAGGAAATTTTATTAATAATTAGTGAATTCCACATTATTGTGAAAAGCGCTTACCTGGTTGGATTTATACGTAGTAGTGAACATATTTCCTGCGGAAAATATAAGGAAATTGTGTTAATAATTAGAGAATTCGATATTATTGTGAAAGGTACTTACCTGGTTAGATTTTTACGGTTAGTGAACTTATTTTTCTGTGGAAAAACCTAAGGAAATTTTATTAATAATTAGTGAATTCCACATTATTGTGAAAAGCGCTTACCTGGTTGGGTTTATACGTAGTAGTGAACATATTTCCTGCGGAAAATATAAGGAAATTGTGTTAATAATTAGAGAATTCGATATTATTGTGAAAAGTACTTACCTGGTTGGATTTATACGTAGTAGTGAACATATTTCCTGCGGAAAATATAAGGAAATTGTGTTAATAATTAGAGAATTCGATATTATTGTGAAAAGTACTTACCTGGTTGGATTTATACGTAGTAGTGAACCTATTTCCTGCGGAAAATATAAGGAAATTGTGTTAATAATTAGAGAATTCGATATTATTGTGAAAGTGAACATATTACCTGCGGAAAATACAAGGAAATTGTATTAATAGTTAGAGAATCCCATATTATTGTGAAAAGTACTTACCTGGTTGGATTTTTACCTGTTAGTGAACATATTTCCTGCGGAAAATATAAGGAAATTGTGTTAATAATTAGAGAATTCGATATTATTGTGAAAGGTACTTATCTGGTTACATTTTTACGTGTTAGTGGTCTTATTTTCTGTGGAAAAACCTAAGGAAATTTTATTAATAATTAGTGAATTCCATTTTATTGTGAAAAGCGCTTACCTGGCTGGATTTATACGAATTAGTGAACATATTTCCTGCGGAAAATATAAGGAAATTGTATTAACAATTAGAGAATTCCATATTATTGTGAAAAGTACTTACCTGGTTGGATTTTTATTTGATAGTGAACTTATTTCCTGCGGAAAATCTAAGGAAACTTTATGAATGATCAGTGAATTCCATATTTTTAGTGCAAAGCGCTCACCTGTTTTAATTAAAAGTTGTCAGTGAACTTTCTTCCTGCTGGAAATATAAAGGAATTTTATTATTATTCGGAAGATGATATCTCTTTTGGTGCAAAGCGCTCACCGGATTTAATTAAACGTGTCAAACCTTTTCCTGTTGAAAATTTAAAGAAATCTTAGTATCATTCAGAAGATTCTATATCTTTTAGTGCAAAGCGCTCACCTGATTTAATTAAACGTGTCAAACCTTTTCCTGTTGAAAATTTAAAGAAATCTTAGTATCATTCAGAAGATTCTATATCTTTTAGTGCAAAGCGCTCACCTGTTTTAATTAAAAGTGTCAGTGAACTTCCTGCTGGAAATATAAAGAAATTTTATTATTATTCAGAAGATTATATCTCTTTTGGTGCAAAGCGCTTACCTGATTTAATTAAAAGTGAACTTTTTCCTGCTGAAAATATGAGAAAATTTTATGATTAGTCAGAAGATTCCATATCTTGTTGCGTAAGGCGCCCACATGATTCCATGGAAAGTGTCAGTGAACATTTTTGTTTTCTCTTGCTGTAAATATAAAGAACTAAGACTCTAAGTTCTATGGTATGAACTCGCGGTGGTCAAAAGAGGATACGCTAAAGCCTAATTCAGTTAAAAGCAATGATTAATAATCACCTTTTGAACGTTTACATTCTTGCGGATGCTGAGTAGACAAACAGATTGTAGCGATAGGTACACAACGTAGAGAATAGTGTTAAATGTGATATAAGAAAAAAAAAACAATAAAATAAAAAAAAAAAAGAGAAAAAAATAAAATAAAAAAAAAAAAAATAATAACAAAAATAAAAAAAAAAATAAAAAAGAGGCCAATGAGCCCAATCGACTTAGCGGAATGAAACATCTAGGCTATAGCGATAATAACGGCAATCACGCAGTACAAAGGGTGCACCCTCAACATTTTCTACCCAGCCAGCGAGGGATTCACTTCAATAACCAGGATTCGACAAGGCGGCGCATGGTTAAGTAAGTCTAGAGTTTTTTTTTTCTACTGTCAGGTTACTCATTTAGATTCACTTTGTTTTTTTTTGTATACATTCAAGTTTTCTTTCCTTGCTAACTACGACCATAACTGTTCCCCAGTTTTCGTAAGTAGTCTCTTACTAACGATCTTTGTTTCATTGCTTTATGTCCTGGTTATCAGTGATGGTCATAGTTGAGTAAGCTCTAGTTAGAATATCATCTTTAATATTAAGCCAGCTAGTAGGGAGTTTCCTAGCTTTATTATATACAATAAGTAAGTAAGCTTCATATGTTTCAAAGATTAATTAAGTAAACAGTTGCAAAGGTGGCTCAAAAGGTAATTAATTAAAGAAGAAGAAAATCTAATGGAATGCGTATCCGTCTTTTGATGCATCCCTGAACCTGCTCCGCATGGTTTTTTTTCCCTTTTCTCTCTTTCTTTCGTCGTTCGGCAAAATAATAGGTATACATATGGTGCGTAAAGAGGAAATGATGGAGATGAGCGGCTAGGTCCTGTTTCATGAGGGGTGGAGGTTGGCAGCTTGCGTGGTGGGCAGCGTACCGTGGCACACACACATTCTTCACATGGGGCTAAGCATATCAGTACGGCTTTGGAGGCTTAGCCAGGGTGGATGGGGGCGATTGGGCCCAATATTACCCAAAGCTTGAGTCTCAGCATCATCAGAGATTCCCACTCGCTCTCTCCCTCTCTCATCGCTTCCTGCTCCGGCGTTGAACGTTCTCCGGGTGTTAATATCTAGGTCCTGCGTTGACGATGTTTCCGCTGTTGTTTTTTTTTTGCTTACTAACATCAAATTAAATAAATTTTCTTCCATCTAGGATTCTAGGTTTCACCAGGAGGAGGAAACTTGCCTAGTTCTCAGTCCTTCCTTTTTTTTTTGTCCGTCCGTCCGTCCGCAGTCTCACCTGCAATTTCGGTTTTCTTTTACTGTCCGTCCGTCTGTCTGGTCAACTATTCTGTCGATTATGCACAGTTCAACAAGCATTGAAGGGATGTGGGTGGCAAGAACCACCCCAAGCCGGCTGATCGCTAGCGGCATACTCGCTGTGCAGCCACCCACACATATCCTGGATATGATTTTGTAACCAAGAGGTGTCGGACGCGGTATGTGTCTACATTCAGGTACAAGTGGATATAGGTAGATCTGTCGGCTGACAAGCTCTTCGTTACAAATGGCGCCCAAAGGGTTGTTTTTTTTTGGCTTTAGTCAAGCTTCTCTTGACTAAAGCGCGATTTTATTATTTCAAGATTAATTTCTGATATTTCTGGTCGCCCATTTGTGTTACAAATGGCGCCCAAAGGGTTGTTTTTTTTTGGCTTTAGTCAAGCTTCTCTTGACTAAAGCGCGATTTTATTATTTCAAGATTAATTTCTGATATTTCTGGTCGCCCATTTGTGTTACAAATGGCGCCCAAAGGTTGTTTTTTTGGCTTTAGTCAAGCTTCTCTTGACTAAAGCGCGATTTTATTATTTCAAGATTAATTTCTGATATTTCTGGTCGCCCATTTGTGTTACAAATGGCGCCCAAAGGTTGTTTTTTTTTTGCTTTAGTCAAGCTTCTCTTGACTAAAGCGCGATTTTATCATTTCAAGATTAATTTCTGATATTTCTGGTCGCCCATTTGTGTTACAAATGGCGCCCAAGCGGTTTTTTTTTCTCGGCCTTTAGTCAGGCTTCTCTTGACTGAAGTGCAATTACTATTTCTATGATTATTTCTGGTCAAGAATCATTTCATTTTGGTATCATTATTAGATCCTTTTTGTTGTTGTTTCCTGTAATGGAAGGCCTCAGTGTTCTAAGCTGACGTAAGCGATGTCGTTTAAGTTAATCTAGGGTGTTGACGGAAGTCATGCTACTTTTGTTGGCAGCAGTGTGTGACCGGACGTGGGTTGCCTGGCCGGATGCAAGGGGCTGAGTCCACGCAGAGCTCTTCTTGCCTCTGTGAAGTGCGTTACTTCCACGATAGCTCCTTTTTGGCTCTCGTTGGGCTCGACCTTTGTATCGCGGTGGGGTCGCTCGGCTATGGTCCTCGCTGCATGTTTGGTAGCTAGTTACCTTCGGTCAAGTCAAAATGGTTTTCGAGCTCAAGTTTTTTTTGGTTGAAGTGCTTGTCTCTTCGGTGGCCGACGAGCTTTGTGCGCAACGCGTACCATCCTTGAAGCCAAGCTTTGGTTCGCGGCTACTGAAGAGCTGACCACACGATGCAGGCCTGCCTGAGGAACCGCACGGCTGTCTCGGTTCAACAAGTTGATGAACGACGTTCATCCATTGTGACCTTGTCCTTGTTGATTTGATGCAGCTTGGCAGTTCTGATGACTCGAATTCTGCTTTCACCATCTGTGGCTTCGCGCTTGCGTGGCGCTCCGCTCCCATGACTCTGTTTGGAGCTGCTTCGATCATTCTGACGGGAGGATGGCTGTTGAGCATCCTCTAGATTGGTATCCGACTTGGAGTGATCGATGCATTTCCGAGGCGGTGTTCTTGGAGCTGAGTCCCACGCGAGGTGAAGTCAGTTGATTTCCTTCTTTATTTTGTTATTAGTCCCCATGAACCTTCCCTATGTAAAGTGATGAGAGGCTAAGTCGATTAGTGGTTGATGAGCGTTGTATGCGACGCATACTGTATCGAATTCAATTTCCGTTCACTTCTGCTGGTTCCGAGAAGAAGCCCGTACTATCGGTTATTTCGGATGTTGGTTTGAGATATCTTGCTTATCACCATGTTATTTCGGTTATCATTATCGCGTATTTATTAGCTCTAGTCTAGAATAGTTATCTTTCTGTATTGCAGTTATGCTAGCAAATAAGAATCCTTATACAGTTTTGATCCCTGGCGTAGGATCCGTTTTAGTTGTCTTTATTATCTTGGATACCGTATCCAGAGTGACGCAAGTATCGTCTTCTCTTGACATGAGTTTCTTTTAAGTCGCATTATCGTTATGCTAGATTAGTCTAAGTATCGCTGTAAGTTAGGTTATCGGCGAAGTTTGATCGCATATTAGGTTGTAACATTTTATAGTTACCAGTCTTTAGCAGGTACTTGTGAGTCATCTTAAGTATAATTTTCCTCGTGATTGCCATAACTATCGTATCTTATTTCGATTATTATCTTGGATTATCGATAGCATATTAGGAATAGTGTCACAGTTAGCGCGGTAATATCTCTTGTACATCATTGTACAGCTATCTTTAGACGTATCTTAAACATTCGTAACTTATATGGATTATTTGTAGACGATCCTAGTTATTCTTTCGTATTATACTTATGTTAGGTTATAGCGCTATCATTTTATGGTTAGGATATTTTAGGGTTTCTCTCACGTTTGGATAATTAGTGATGATTCTGGCGATGTAAACGCTAGTTAGTTTTATCTATATAATAGTTGAGATCAGATATTTAGTTATGATTATCATACCGTATTTCAGTTAAGTAGGCTTTGGCTATCTTCCGTTCATAGTATAGTCATTTTGGTTGTGGTGTATCTAGTTAAGATAATCAGAAATTATGAATTTGTTACTTTAATCTTACCATAGTTGTCTATAGATTAGGTATTAATTTTGGGTTTGGTTTTTACGGGTTAGTTAATTAATATTATCATATCGTATGCATTAGTATAGTTATCGAGTCCCTGTGATTTGGCCATGTGGCACTTCAAGTATAGGTACAATACTGTATAATTTGGGTTGTCCCGTATAGATTTCTAGTTTTATTTGGGTTGTCCCGCATATACTTAGTTTTAGTTGGGTTGTCCCGCAGATACTTAGTTTTATTTGGGTTGCCCCGCAGTTATTTAGTTGTAGTTGGGTTGTCCCGCAGATATTTAGTTGTAGTTGGGTTGTCCCGCAGATATTTAGTTGTAGGTGGGTTGTCCCGTTCAGATACTTAGTTTTAGTTGGGTTGTCCCGCTCGGATTTTATCCTTATATACATCTCCGCTACGGCTTCTTACTCGAGTACCAGCAGCCACTTGATCACCGACCTCCCACCTTTCCTTGATTAGTTGACTTCAGTCTCTTGGCAAGTTGATGAACGATGTTCATCCTTCTTGATTTTTATCCTTGACTAAGAGAGTGCTTGTCACGATCATGCAAATGTGAGACGGAAACCTTCAAGTTCCGATCTTTGACATTGCAGTCCCTTCCCAAATGATGAAATTTCCCCCTGTTAGAGATAACCATTGGTATGGATTGACCGAAGGCTTAAGCGATTAGGCCGATTTTAAGCGTTAACACCTTGATGAGTGGACGACGGAGAGTGGAGAGCGAGTGATAAAGAGAAAAATAGAAGGAGAAACATTTTTTTTCCTTCTTGTTTGTTTTCAGCAGTAGCTGAAATTTATTTCTTTTGTTGTGTGGGTCGTTATGTCGTTGCGTTGTTCCATCATGCCGACACCTTTGTTTCTTATTGTTTCTTTTGAGTATCGTTGACGTACAGTTGGATCGCGTGTCATATTTATTTATTTTCATATTGTTGTTAACATAATAACGACCAATGGCAGGTAGCGTCAAATTTTAGTGTCTAGTGTCAGTTTTTCACCGTCAGTATCACTGTGCGGTTTCTCTATTTTTTTTAATGTTAATGGTATTAAAATAGAAGTCATTTTCCTAGTCCAATTGTCAGTCGGACCAGATCGGTTTTATCGTGTGAATTATTATTATAGGCTAAGTTTTATTTTCCATGCTCAGGATATTAAGCCTTGATGAAAGTTGTTTAGATCGCGGTAGCCCTAAGAAGGCATCCGGCAAGCTTCACTTGTGAACCACAGGTTATCGCAAACCCTCCTACTACTTCCTCAGAAAAACCTCTCTCAGTCTTTGTTACTAACCCCTTCTGGGTTAGCCTTCCTTTGAAGGATTTTACTTTCCTGTCTTTCCTTCAATCTTTTCCAATCAAGGAATGTCACAGCGTCAGCGAGTGCGGATGGAGTCCCAGCGAAGTTTTTTTTTTCATATTGTGTATTATCTCTAAACTATCAAGTTTAGATGGTCTCAGTCTTTGCTACTAACCCCTTCTGGGTTAGCCTTCATTTGAAGGATTTTACTTTCCTGTCCTTTCTTCAATCTTTTCCAATCAAGGAATGTCACAGCGTCAGCGAGTGCGAATGGAGTCTCAGCGAAGTTTTTTTTCATATTGTGTATTATCTCTAAACTATCAAGTTTAGATGGTCTCAGTCTTTGCTACTAACCCCTTCTGGGTTAGCCTTCATTTGAAGGATTTTACTTTCCTGTCCTTTCTTCAATCTTTTCCAATCAAGGAATGTCACAGCGTCAGCGAGTGCGGATGGAGTCCCAGCGAAGTTTTTTTTTTCATATTGTGTATTATCTCTAAACTATCAAGTTTAGATGGTCTCAGTCTTTGCTACTAACCCCTTCTGGGTTAGCCTTCATTTGAAGGATTTTACTTTCCTGTCTTTCCTTCAATCTTTTCCAATCAAGGAATGTCACAGCGTCAGCGAGTGCGGATGGAGTCCCAGCGAAGTTTTTTTTTTTCATATTGTGTATTATCTCTAAACTATCAAGTTTAGATGGTCTCAGTCTTTGCTACTAACCCCTTCTGGGTTAGCCTTCATTTGAAGGATTTTACTTTCCTGTCCTTTCTTCAATCTTTTCCAATCAAGGAATGTCACAGCGTCAGCGAGTGCGAATGGAGTCTCAGCGAAGTTTTTTTTCATATTGTGTATTATCTCTAAACTATCAAGTTTAGATGGTCTCAGTCTTTGCTACTAACCCCTTCTGGGTTAGCCTTCATTTGAAGGATTTTACTTTCCTGTCCTTTCTTCAATCTTTTCCAATCAAGGAATGTCACAGCGTCAGCGAGTGCGAATGGAGTCTCAGCGAAGTTTTTTTTTTCATATTGTGTAGTATCTCTAAACTATCAAGTTTAGATGGTCTCAGTCTTTGTTACTATCCCCTTCTGGGTTAGCCTTCCTTTGAAGGATTTTACTTTTTTGTCCTTTCTCCAATTTCCTTACAGCTTGAACCCGCTTGCTGCATCTCGCGGGCTTTCCGCAGTCCTGAGTGAGTTGATAGATGAATTCTATCCGCTACGAAACAATTTCCTCTCTTGGGATTGGGGGAATCTCCGGGGTGTTGCGACCGGATTCAGCAGATCACGGAACGATAAGTAGCGGCGTCTCACCGACGAAGACTTAGTTCCGAGCCGAACATGTCCATACGTAATAAACCGATTGCCGCACTTCTTCCTGGTCAGCTCATTGGGCGAGGCGAGTTGATAGACGAAGTCCATTTGTTGATAGGTCCTCCCTCGTTCAAGGCGAGCTAGGATTATGACCGCAGTTGGGATCTGATTTCTCAATAACCGAGGGTATAGTGTATGCCCGGTCTGAGACTCTGGTGGGTCGTCCCCACGTTGGGCGCGTTGTGGGTGGACCTATTTTCCTTTTTTGCATACCCTGACCTATGCCTCGTGTCAAAGCCCGGCTTGAGACTCTTATCTCTGTGGGTCGTCCCCACGCTGTAGCGTATTACCCTTACGCTACCCTTTTTAACTTTTTCAGCTTCTCTACCTTCTGTAGAGAAACCCCCATAATTTTCCCAGAGGTACCTAAAAAGGGGATAAAATCTAAATATTTTTGAGAAGTAGCCCTATGCTGCTTCTCCATATTACAAAATTCCTGGAAAAGAAAAAAAATTTAAATATTCTTGAGAAGTAGCCCTATGCTACTTCTCCATATTAGAAAAAAACAAAAAAATCCTGCAAAAGAAAATAACAACAAAAATATTCTTCTAAAAAGAAAAAGAAAAAAAAAATCCTAAAATGTGCAAAAACGCGCACAAATTAAAATATTTCAAATAAAACTCACCGCTAGTCACAAACCTCGAGGAGACGAAAACGGCAATTCGCCTAGCTGTAAAGCATCACGCGATATCATCACGCTATGCATTACAGCAGGTCCGCCCGAAATTCCGAGAACAGAGTTGAGCTCGAATGTACGCCAGCTGAGGCAAGCATTGGAGATTTTTTTTAAAGAAAGAAAAGAAAAAACGTTCGTCGGTCGGTCGGGAGGGATAGAGCACGGCTGTAATGTAGGGAGACTGCGCCGAGTTGAGGGCAGTTGAATTTGGGTTTTTTTCTGGCGTGCGGTACTCGAGTTAAGTCGCGAACTCTTGATTGCCTGTGTTGCTTTTTTTTTATGGGCATTTTTTGGAAGTATCGAACAGTTTGCGGTCTAGATCTTTCCTGCGGAAAATATAAGGAAATTTTATTAATAATTAGTGAATTCCACATTATTGTGAAAAGCGCTTACCTGGTTGGATTTATACGTAGTAGTGAACATATTTCCTGCGGAAAATATAAGGAAATTGTGTTAATAATTAGAGAATTCGATATTATTGTGAAAGGTACTTACCTGGTTAGATTTTTACGGTTAGTGAACTTATTTTTCTGTGGAAAAACCTAAGGAAATTTTATTAATAATTAGTGAATTCCACATTATTGTGAAAAGCGCTTACCTGGTTGGGTTTATACGTAGTAGTGAACATATTTCCTGCGGAAAATATAAGGAAATTGTGTTAATAATTAGAGAATTCGATATTATTGTGAAAAGTACTTACCTGGTTGGATTTATACGTAGTAGTGAACATATTTCCTGCGGAAAATATAAGGAAATTGTGTTAATAATTAGAGAATTCGATATTATTGTGAAAAGTACTTACCTGGTTGGATTTATACGTAGTAGTGAACCTATTTCCTGCGGAAAATATAAGGAAATTGTGTTAATAATTAGAGAATTCGATATTATTGTGAAAGTGAACATATTACCTGCGGAAAATACAAGGAAATTGTATTAATAGTTAGAGAATCCCATATTATTGTGTAAAGTACTTACCTGGTTGGATTTTTACCTGTTAGTGAACATATTTCCTGCGGAAAATTTAAGGAAATTGTGTTAATAATTAGAGGATTCGATATTATTGTGAAAGTGAACATATTACCTGCGGAAAATACAAGGAAATTGTATTAATAATTAGAGAATCCCATATTATTGTGAAAAGTACTTACCTGGTTGGATTTTTACCTGTTAGTGAACATATTTCCTGCGGAAAATATAAGGAAATTGTGTTAATAATTAGAGAATTCGATATTATTGTGAAAGGTACTTATCTGGTTACATTTTTACGTGTTAGTGGTCTTATTTTCTGTGGAAAAACCTAAGGAAATTTTATTAATAATTAGTGAATTCCATTTTATTGTGAAAAGCGCTTACCTGGCTGGATTTATACGAATTAGTGAACATATTTCCTGCGGAAAATATAAGGAAATTGTATTAACAATTAGAGAATTCCATATTATTGTGAAAAGTACTTACCTGGTTGGATTTTTATTTGATAGTGAACTTATTTCCTGCGGAAAATCTAAGGAAACTTTATGAATGATCAGTGAATTCCATATTTTTAGTGCAAAGCGCTCACCTGTTTTAATTAAAAGTTGTCAGTGAACTTTCTTCCTGCTGGAAATATAAAGGAATTTTATTATTATTCGGAAGATGATATCTCTTTTGGTGCAAAGCGCTCACCGGATTTAATTAAACGTGTCAAACCTTTTCCTGTTGAAAATTTAAAGAAATCTTAGTATCATTCAGAAGATTCTATATCTTTTAGTGCAAAGCGCTCACCTGATTTAATTAAACGTGTCAAACCTTTTCCTGTTGAAAATTTAAAGAAATCTTAGTATCATTCAGAAGATTCTATATCTTTTAGTGCAAAGCGCTCACCTGTTTTAATTAAAAGTGTCAGTGAACTTCCTGCTGGAAATATAAAGAAATTTTATTATTATTCAGAAGATTATATCTCTTTTGGTGCAAAGCGCTTACCTGATTTAATTAAAAGTGAACTTTTTCCTGCTGAAAATATGAGAAAATTTTATGATTAGTCAGAAGATTCCATATCTTGTTGCGTAAGGCGCCCACATGATTCCATGGAAAGTGTCAGTGAACATTTTTGTTTTCTCTTGCTGTAAATATAAAGAACTAAGACTCTAAGTTCTATGGTATGAACTCGCGGTGGTCAAAAGAGGATACGCTAAAGCCTAATTCAGTTAAAAGCAATGATTAATAATCACCTTTTGAACGTTTACATTCTTGCGGATGCTGAGTAGACAAACAGATTGTAGCGATAGGTACACAACGTAGAGAATAGTGTTAAATGTGATATAAGAAAAAAAAAACAATAAAATAAAAAAAAAAAAAGAGAAAAAAATAAAATAAAAAAAAAAAAAAAATAATAACAAAAATAAAAAAAAAAAAAAAAAGAGGCCAATGAGCCCAATCGACTTAGCGGAATGAAACATCTAGGCTATAGCGATAATAACGGCAATCACGCAGTACAAAGGGTGCACCCTCAACATTTTCTACCCAGCCAGCGAGGGATTCACTTCAATAACCAGGATTCGACAAGGCGGCGCATGGTTAAGTAAGTCTAGAGTTTTTTTTTTCTACTGTCAGGTTACTCATTTAGATTCACTTTGTTTTTTTTTGTATACATTCAAGTTTTCTTTCCTTGCTAACTACGACCATAACTGTTCCCCAGTTTTCGTAAGTAGTCTCTTACTAACGATCTTTGTTTCATTGCTTTATGTCCTGGTTATCAGTGATGGTCATAGTTGAGTAAGCTCTAGTTAGAATATCATCTTTAATATTAAGCCAGCTAGTAGGGAGTTTCCTAGCTTTATTATATACAATAAGTAAGTAAGCTTCATATGTTTCAAAGATTAATTAAGTAAACAGTTGCAAAGGTGGCTCAAAAGGTAATTAATTAAAGAAGAAGAAAATCTAATGGAATGCGTATCCGTCTTTTGATGCATCCCTGAACCTGCTCCGCATGGTTTTTTTTCCCTTTTCTCTCTTTCTTTCGTCGTTCGGCAAAATAATAGGTATACATATGGTGCGTAAAGAGGAAATGATGGAGATGAGCGGCTAGGTCCTGTTTCATGAGGGGTGGAGGTTGGCAGCTTGCGTGGTGGGCAGCGTACCGTGGCACACACACATTCTTCACATGGGGCTAAGCATATCAGTACGGCTTTGGAGGCTTAGCCAGGGTGGATGGGGGCGATTGGGCCCAATATTACCCAAAGCTTGAGTCTCAGCATCATCAGAGATTCCCACTCGCTCTCTCCCTCTCTCATCGCTTCCTGCTCCGGCGTTGAACGTTCTCCGGGTGTTAATATCTAGGTCCTGCGTTGACGATGTTTCCGCTGTTGTTTTTTTTTTGCTTACTAACATCAAATTAAATAAATTTTCTTCCATCTAGGATTCTAGGTTTCACCAGGAGGAGGAAACTTGCCTAGTTCTCAGTCCTTCCTTTTTTTTTTGTCCGTCCGTCCGTCCGCAGTCTCACCTGCAATTTCGGTTTTCTTTTACTGTCCGTCCGTCTGTCTGGTCAACTATTCTGTCGATTATGCACAGTTCAACAAGCATTGAAGGGATGTGGGTGGCAAGAACCACCCCAAGCCGGCTGATCGCTAGCGGCATACTCGCTGTGCAGCCACCCACACATATCCTGGATATGATTTTGTAACCAAGAGGTGTCGGACGCGGTATGTGTCTACATTCAGGTACAAGTGGATATAGGTAGATCTGTCGGCTGACAAGCTCTTCGTTACAAATTGCAAAAAAAAATAATTTAATTTATAAAAATCTATTGAATTTTATGTTTTAACGAACAACTTAGAAAGCCATTATAAAATTTATCATTTTATGCTTGCATTTTCCCTTTCCTTACACACATCTAACAGCTGTCACTTACGAAATCCAAGTGAGTAAAATTGTCACTTACATCGACATTTGTCTACTTAATACGACAACAGTAATACGTCCAAGGTCGCAAGGTATATAGAAGACAAGGTATTCCCGACTCGAACCACGTTCCGCCATTTTTGTTAAAACTCTTTTTCCCTTTTTCTTCATTCACTGAAGTACGTCACAGGGCATCAGCTGTAATGTGTCAAAATTCTTTGCGCTTGTACTGCCACTGTCAGATTTCCTTTTTCTTTTTTATTCATTCACTGAAGTACGTCACAGACTATCAGCTGTTTGATCAGCTGTGATATGTCAAAATTTTAATGGGCATACTTGTTTCTTCTATATACCTTGCAAGGTCGTATGTTTTCGACAAATGTCACTTTAAACGACAACCATAATACCATTTTTGTGTCGAAACGACATTTCTCACTTAAAGTGACAACGATAATAAGGGTGTTTATTCTATCTTTATTATTGCTCAGAGTGCTCTAACTAATCGTAGATAAACCTCGGAGCATTTTGAGCAATCCGTCAGTAATACCAATAGAGCGCAAAAAAATCCTATTGAAAATGTGAATACTTTTTTAAATTCCATATTTACTTCCTTTCCTTCATCCCTTATTTATTTTTATAACTTTATTATTAATATTTATTAATTTTTATAAAGAATTTTGTATTATCAATAGATATTTCACAGATCATAGTGTTGCCAATATAAAAAAAAAGCTACCAGAACACTCAAAGCACTCCGGATTTGTTTCTTTTTTCCAGAGTGCTCTGAACGTTCTAAAAAATCGGTTCGATCTACGGAGCGGAAAAAAAAATACATGCCCTCTGTCTACAGGACTACGGCTGCACATACACACATGCAATTATCACTCAGCTTAGAGGTAATGAGCGTAAAATGGTAAGGTTACTTTGTAATCAAAACTATTTTATTATTTTGTTAAGTAAGGTATATAGTAAGTTTAGCCTTTGGGAAGGTAAGGAATCAAAACTTTAAATTACTAGAAGACTATTTTCCTGTATGCATAGTAGTTTAGGCTCTATAGCATATATACTAAAGTCAATGTTTGGCACTTTTCCATAAGTATAAATATAGAATATTTTAGAAAACGGACTCAAAACGCATACATATAGATTTCTGTTTCATGGTTTGGAAAGTATTCGTGAGGGTTTTGCCCACACTCATCAAGAAGGGGGAGGTAAGTCTGCCCATGCGTCGCATAGTCTATGGTGTATAGGTACATCGTCGTAGTAGACGACTTTGTGTTCATGTTTATTTTCATTTAGGGAGAAGAGATGTGATGCGGCAATTCTTTCCTCAGAATTTTTTGTTTTTAGTTTATAATGCTTTGCACATTCGATGTAGTTTTTATGATTTTTAGGTGACTGTGATTTCCTAATAGTCCAGTCAAATAAGCCGAAAAAATGCTAAAGATCGCATTTAATTTGTTTCAGGCTGCAATTTTGAGGGTTGGTGTAGGGTGGTCCTGGGATTATTGTCGCAAAAATGCAGCCTCGCAGGACCAAAAAAAGGGGGTGAAAGACAATAAAAACACCCCCGAACGCGTGACAATCTATTTGCCTTGCGTGCGGTTTGGAAGAGGTAAAATTTTTGAAAAAATTAAAAATGCTATATTATTCCGAATATGATTCTAAATAAAAAAGTCTATGGTGGCCAACCCCTATCTCGTAACGGCGCGACAGAAAAACCGAAAGAAGCTAAGGGTGGACACTTCGCTATATCCACTAACATGTGTCCGATTACTTCAATTCTGCAACATTTTCGTTCAAGAGCTAGCAACCAAAAGAAGCGTGAATTTTTCAATGACAGAATGGAAAAACGGGGGGAGTGGAGAAAATTATCGGACTATATGTTGAGCAATATTTGCGCTCATGTTTTGCTATGGTGACGTACTTGGAACATTTTTGAATTTTTCTTAGAATTTTGGCTGGTTGTGCAAAGCGAGCCGAGATATGATGACTTTTGCTTTGAATTTTTTCTTTTTAGTTCAATATGGCTGCAGTTTTGCGGCTTGTGCAAAGCGAGCCTAGATATGATGACTTTTGAAACCGAAATCTTAGACAAAAATAAAACATTACATTTGATTAGTTTAATAGACCTGTGCATTGACCAAAATTATTTCCAATTTAACGGGAAATTTTACATTCAATTAAAAACAAACAACAAATGTACACAATCACATAACATTATTTTCTTCCAAGCCTACGCAATCGCAGTCACCTAAAACCCTAAAAACAATCGAATGCGCAAAACTGCCGCCATATTGAACTAAAAAGAAAAAATTGAAAGCAAAAATCATCATATCTCGGCTTGCTTTGCACAACCAGCCAAAATTCTAAGAAAAATTCAAAAATATTCCAAGCACGTCACCATAGCAAAACATGAGCGCAAATATTGCTCAACATATAGTCCGATAATTTTCTCCACTCCCCCCGTTTTTCCATTCGATCATTGAAAAATTCACGCTTCTTTTGGTTGCTAGCTCTTGAACGAAAATGTTGCAGAATTGAAGTAATCGGACACATGTTAGTGGATATAGCGAAGTGTCCACCCTTAGCTTCTTTCGGTTTTTCTGTCGCGCCGTTACGAGATACGGGTTGGCCACCATAGACTTTTTTATTTAGAATCATATTCGGAATAATATAGCATTTTAAATTTTTTCAAAAATTTTATCTCTTCCAAACCGCACGCACGGCAAATATAATGGCACGCGTTCGGGGGTGTTTTTATTGTCTTTCACCCCCTTTTTTTGGTCCTGCGAGGCTGCATTTTTGCGACAATACTCCCAGGACCACCCTACACCAACCCTCAAAATTGCAGCCTGAAACAAATTAAATGCGATCTCTAGCATTTTTTCGGCTTATTTGACTGGACTATAAGCGTGGGAAAAATATAAGGAACTACGCCACTAGGGATGCACAAAATTTTAAAAACATCGATGTAGTAATCAAATGATATATTGAAAACCAAACCTCGATGCGATGTCGTTAAAACATCTAAAACATCGATGGAAAGGAAAAATTTTCGAAATGAAAAAATATTTCACTTCTAATATGTATAATATAGTGTTACGTGCAATAGAAATAGACAACTGGTGGCATCTACTGGCAATGGAGAGTAAACAACTTCAGGTTCGGAGAATCGATGACGGAATGTTCGGGAAGGTTCAGGAATAGAATGAATAGAAAAGTCAAGAAGGTTCTGGAATAGAACACTCTAGAATAATCTGGAGAGTTTCTAGGGTATAAATATAACAGTTGTCACCGCCAGAGAGAGAGTCTTGTCTTAGACGTTGCAGTGTTAACAAGTGAAAGTAATAAACGTGAGAAAGTGTTGTAATTAGATTGCGATAATTGAAAGTACAGTATTAAGCGATAATTAAAGTGTAGTTGATTAATTGAAAGTTTATGAATTTTGTATGATTGAGTGAAATAAAGAACTTGTATATTAAAATATTTAATATTTTGTTTTAAATAACGAACCAAAAAAAAAAGCCACGCTCGCAACAACTGGTGTCAGAAGTGAAATAAATTCGCGAAATAAAGTGGTGGCAATTGACTTTAAAATTCAAAGTGTGATTAATTTTGTGAAATTGTATTAAATTTTGAAAGTTCTGGAAAATAATTTATATTCAACTTAAAGTGAAAATTCGAGGAGCTTCGAACGCAGGATTTGAAAGTGGAGTTAGGGAACCGGTCATTACAAACGACAGGTGCAAAGAAAGTTCTAGTCGAGCGACTCAGACAAGCTTTGATAGAGGAAGGAAAGAATCTTGAAACATTTGTTTTCGAAGATAACTTGGAAGAAACCGAAGTTGAAGAAGAGCCTACAATGAAAATGAAACAGCTTTTGAGTGCTTTAATGAGCAAAATGGAAGCCCGTTTTGATGAACAAAAGAATTCTCTCGAGGAACAAAAGATTTCTCTCGAGGAACAAAAGAATTCTCTCGAGGAACAAAAGAATTCTCTCGAGGAACAAAAGAATTATCTGGAATCCCGTTTAGATGAGCAGAAGAAATCTATGGACGAACAAAAGAATGCTTTCGTTGAACAAAAGAATTCTCTGGAAACCCGCTTAGATGAGCAAACGAATTCTCTAGAATCCCGGTTAGATGAGCAGAAGAAATCTATGGAAACCCGCTTGGACGAACAAAAGAGTTCTCTGGAGAATTGTCTAGAAACTCGTTTGGAGGAACAGAAGACTTTCCTGAAAAACTCGTTAGACGAACAAAATTTAAAAATTGAAGGAATCGAGCAGGAAGTGGCGGAAGCTCAACAAAAAGTCACCGAGCAGCTTGACAGTTTTAAAGCAGATCTAGAAAGAATAAAGCATCGTCAGCCTCTAAATGTAGCAGCTGAAATATCCAGCACAGGTAGAATGAAACCCCCAATATTTGATGGACAAAATTCGTGGCATATCTTCAAGAGACAATTCGAGGCAGCTTCAGAGGTAAATGGATGGAATGATGAAGACAAAGCTATAGCTCTGATGTTAGCACTTCGAGCTCCTGCGTCAGAGCTCTTACAAACGGTACCGATTGAAAAGCAACGTGAATACACTTCATTAGTACAGGCGATATAATTACGTTACGGAGATGAACACATGCAGCAAGTATATCGCCTATAGTTACGCAACAGGATTCAAAAACATGGCGAATCACTACAACAACTGCAGGCAGATGTAGAAAGATTAGCTCATCTTTCATACTCCAGCGTGAATACGGATTTTCTCAATGAAGTGGCGACGGAAGCATTTGTGAACGCTATTGCTGATCAAAACTTACAACATGTATTAAGGATAGCGAAATCAACAGCAAAAGTACTAGCCTATGCATTAGTGTATGAATCCGCCAGACAAGCTTCACGGAGTGCAGTACGAATGAGAGAAATTTCGGTGAACGAGTGTACTTGTAATAGAATGCAGCCATCACAGAGTACTCCTTCACGTGGTATTCTGCAATGCTGGAATTGTAATAGACCGGGACACCTACAAAGGGACTGCAGAAAACGCCGACGAGTGGAATCTCTAGATGAAGAGAGGAGAGTGGAATTGCAAAGATATCGAGCTGGGCAACAGACTTGCAATAGATTGCAGTTATCACTGAGCAACCCTTCACGTAGTGTTCTTCGATGCTGGGATTGTAATAAATTGGGACACCTTCAAAGCGACTGCAGGAAGCGCCGTCGAAGGGGATCAACAGAAAAGAAAGGAAGAGAAGAATGTCCAAGTTGGCGAACTAGAGAGCAAGCTATTCTTGGAGCGACTAGACTCCAACCTTATGGCTTAGAGATGCAACATAGGAAAGGACTTATCCATGGAAATGCAGACGCCTTTGTACAACGTCCATTCAAACTTGAATGCAAACATTGCGGCCGGGTGGAAGAAAAAAAAAGAACAGCAACTATACAGTTGGTAACTGTGGAACCATCTACAGGTTGGGACAACGAGGACCTGAGAACAGCACAACGAGAAGATCCGGACATTTCACCTATTCTCGCTTGGAAAGAAGACATGGAAAGACCAGACTGGAAGGATAAAGTTACTGGGCTCAATGGAACTCTCTTCATGTTGAATGTGGTATATTAAAACGCAAATGGGAAGCACCTAACGGCGAATCATTCCGAATGCAGATAGTCTTGCCGGCATCAAAGGTCAACGATGTTCTAGGTAAAATGCATCGTGGAACATCTGAAGAACATTTGGGAGTGAATAAAACAATTTCTAAAATACGAGAAAAATTTTATTGGCTACATATGCGGGAGGATGTAGAAAACTGGTGTCGCAGATGCTCTGTGTGTGCTTCTTACAAAAGGCTGCCACATAGCAGCAGAAAGGAAATGTATAAGTGTAATATCAGAGCCCCATTGGAAATGAGAGCTGATGTACAAGAAGCCACGAGGATAAAATTAGCAGTAAATGCCAATCGGATGAGGACCCGCTATGACTTACGTGCGAATTCAGCAGAATTCAATGAAGGTGACCTTGTTTGGCTGTACAACCCGAACCGACGTAAGGGACGTCCTCCAAATTCACAACAACACTGGGAGGGACCGTATGCAGTAGTAACTAGAATAAATCACGTAGTATACAGGATTCAACGTGGTACAAGAGGCAAACGAAAAATCGTTCATCTGGATCACTTGTGTCAATATTACAAGCATCAAGACCGTGGACCACCTGTTGTTCGGGACGAACAAATTTAAGAAGGGAGCAGTGTTACGTGCAATAAAAAGAGACAACTGGTGACATCTACTAGCAATTGAGAGTAAACAACTTCAGGTTTTTTTTTAATTCTCACAAATAATTATACTTAAAATTTATTAGTTTTTCTATAAAATATAAATAAAAATATATATAAAAAAAATAGTTAAGAAAGAAACCAATTTTTAATTTTGTTTGAAAGATAGAAATAAAACTCCTAAATATATAAACTCTTTATGTACAAAAGATAATTGGTGGCAAATGGAAATGTGTAAGTTTATTTTATCGGAAAACAGAGTAAAATAAACATAATGATGTTGTAAATGAAAAAGTTTTAGTATTACACAGAGTGTCAGTTTTGTTGATAAATAAACAAAGAAAATTGCTTACAGTTTTGTTTAAGATATATATATATTTTTTTCTTGCTTTATTTCTTGCTATGAAAGGGCAGACACATATAACTTGATGCACGCAATTTTATAGAGGGAAAGAAAAGAAATTTTTTGTTTGACAGAAAGAAACATTTAATGATTTCAAGATAATTTTGAATTTAATGGTGAGCGAATTGTGGATAGTAGCGATGAAACGATAAGATTGTGGTGATGCGTGAGGCGGCGGTAGTGGATGCGTGACTCCTTCCTTCCTCTTTCCCCCCTTTCCAGTGTGAGAAGTATGGATTATATTTTTATTCTGTTTATCCGTTCATCAGTCCGTCTGTGGCAGACCATAAATAAAATACAAAAAAAACCTAGGCATGCATAATAAAAATAATAGTGACTGTCCTAAACATTAAAGTGTATCGCTAACCCCCCCAATGACGAGCTAGTAAGATTACCTTCATCTAGGCATTCCAAACAAAGATACACTTTCATTTTATGACCTGCGGCTCAGACTGACTTGTCCTTCGATACGATAGATGGCCTTTCAATGAAGTCATTTAACGTTATTTTTGATTCTTGTAGATTTCCGTTAATTTGATTTGACGTCTAAAGATACCGGATTGGATGATGTCTGGCCTTGTGGTGGCGGGACTCGAATGTCGGCCTCTGGTCGGAATCTGAAGAGTGTCAAAGTCAATTTGACACAATTCGGATTTCGATTAGTGATGGCGTCTGGGCAATGTTATTATGAGGTTTGAACGTTATTCGGTCCGACAGACAATGTGACAATGTGCTTATGGGAGCATGTTGACGAACGTCCGCATTTGTCGTTTGAGAGACAGTTAAAACTTGTAAACTATTTGGATCCCTTTACTTATTTATTTCACACTTTAGATTGATCTTAGATTTCTTCAGAGTTAGCACTAAGCGGGCCGAGTGGCCTTTGCTTTCTTTACAATTTATCCAACAATCCCACACCTCCTATGAAGAGAAATATTTTCTTGGATGAGGTGTCCTCAAAGTCGGCAGGCTTTAAGAAATATGAACCAAAGTCAAAGGTCTGGAATCTACATTGGGGAATGGCCTCGCATTCGCATTTAGCGTAAATTGGCCTGTTTGTCGTAGTTAAGGTTCCCCCCTCTTTGAAAAATAAATATTTATGTGACTTCAGTAAGTCTTCAAGCAGATGTGCTCCGATGTTTCATCGAGCATACAACCTACATATATTAATGTGTGATATGCCTATCCGATCCATATGTTTGTTTAGTTTGCAGTGTCCGGTTAAGAATCTTCTGATGCTTCTGAGTTGATTCCTAGACAGCCTTAAAAGTTCCTGATTCTTCTTTGTTGAAGGTCGTTTAATGAATCTTTTGGCTTGTCTGGAGCCTATCATTGAGTCCATCTTTGTTCCATTTGGTTTTAGATCCAATTTTGGAAGGTTAGCTTCACGGTGTTGTAAGAAATACCGTAAAATGTTTCCTGTCCTATAAGAGGCATGAATGCTCCTTTCTTGGCCAGTAAGTCTGCCTTATCATTCCCATCAATTTCCGAGTGTCCTACCCATTGAAGTGTTAGGTGGTCTTTGTGAAAAAGTTTGTTAATGTTTGTATGCATTCCCACAATAACTTAATTTGAATCACAGTTGATGAGATGGCTTTCAATATCGCACATTTAGTGATGCCATATACTTCTGCCTGGAGTATTGAGGCGAATTTTCATAGGCTTTGATAAATATGAGCTTTTGGCTTTATATTTATATATTCCTGCTCCTACTCTTTTCTCGGTTTTAGAACCGTTGGTTTACCAGACTAGGGCTTCATTTTCTAGATTGAATTGATCTTACTCCTTGTGGAAAAACATGTGAACTACGAATTAATGAATTTTTAAATTACTCAATACGAAAATATGCAGGCAAACCCACAATCCAGGTATCGGACTTATAGGCTAGGTACATTTAGATCTGCATGATTTAAAACTTCATATATCAAAATCGAAGCCGAACACCATCGAATTTTTTTGTTGATAAATAGATAAGCTTTAGAATAAAAATACAAAAAAGTACCCATTACAAAAAAAAAACCAATACATTCACTGCCACCAAAACACTTGCTTTTTGTCGACTGCGATTTACTACCAAAAACTATTTTGCATTCACTCCACCAAATTTTACTGTGAACGAATACACTTAACTACTGATAATCGTTCGCTCCGCACTTTGACTACAATATTTGATTTGACAGAACGACAGAACTAAAGGCAACGACTACGGTACACAAAATGGCAGTAACGCGCTCATTGATTTAAAGTGTATAAAATCGTATCAGAACCTTTGCAATAAAAGTGACTATTTGCTCTTTACAACAATTGCAAAATTTGTACTCATTTGTTGAGTCTAAAATATCCTCCATTTTTTGAAAATATTAGCTTCGTGCTTATTTTCATTATACTTTTATTTAATTCTTTATAAATATTGTCAGTATAAAGAGCACAAATTCAATTAAAGGTAATTTAAAATTACTATATACCAAGTTACTTCTACTGTTTCGTCTTTGCTTGAAAGAAGCAGTAATATTTACAAGTAAACAATTATAAGAATTTATTTTTTTATTTACTACATATCTTGCAAAGTAAACTACTACTACATTACTAGTTAATGAAGGTATTTTGGTAATTTTTTCGGCCTTGCAAACCTTTCCTCCTTTATCATCACTAATACGCGATAGATTGTTTCCAGGTTAGATAAAGAAAGACCTCTAACCATAAACAATAGAGCTGAAGACGCTACAGAGTCTTTACGGTCTCTATTTGCAAGATCTGTGTACCCATAAATAATGCCTTGTTGGGAATTCTACTCCAACTCATTCTCAATAGCCATATCATCGAACAATAAAGTTCACTTTTTCTAGCGACCTCCAGTTCTCGCATTTATATTTTAATAAGTTAGTGATAGTTTGATTAATTCCTGGAGACCAAATTATCTTGCATTGCCAACGTATTATTGTTTCAATGTGTGGCATTGAAAATCCCATATTTTGCATTGCTTTGTAGCAGGCTGAAGATTTATACTATATTTTAAGAAAACATCCTTTTCCGGGACCAACTTTGTGAAATAATTGTGTACGTAAAAATGCTTTAACATCATTTGTTTTAGTCTCGAGCAACTCTCTGACATATTGATTGTCGTTTGTTGTATTTTTGCTCTTGCTCTGAATTTAAAAATAACAAGTAAAAAGGCTAGAATTGGTCTAAAACCAATTCTTATGATACCCTAGATCAAGGATTCCCAAACTATTATGGGCAAGAGACCCCTTTTCCAAAATGAACTGATACCTCAGACCCCCATAGCCAAATTACTTTAAAATTCCTATCTCTAGTTTTTTTTTCCTATTGATATAAAATACTTACTAATTTAAAAACTTTGTGGTTGGTTATGTGAGTAAACTTCACATCATTTTCTCATCAAAATTTAACAAAATAAATAGACATCAAATTCAGTAAATATCAAGTGTAATTAATAATTATTAATACAAATTATGTACAAATACTTAAGTAGGTAATTATTTTTTGAAAAAAAAAAAAAACATTAAAATCGCAAAGTAAAGATAAAAAAATACGAAATTCTGTGTGATGGATGAACCTGGTGATTTTCTACCAATCTAGCTAAATCCGGTTCAATATTGGTGAATTGCAGCCTTCAATCTCCGCGGTCGTTGATTTTTAAGCGGTTTCTTTGTTTTGCCAAGATGTTTGTAATGTTTGTAATGTTTGATGATGGAAAAGCGATAAGGTATTTTTCAGCAATGTTCCACAATGCAGAATACTGTGCTTCAATGTTGCGTTGCAACCAGAATCTCTGATAGCCTTGGTTGAACTTTTGCTTAAGCTCCTCGTCTGTGCTGATGGTAATCCACCATTCTTGCATTATCACATTGGCTTCTTCGATGGCTGTCATATTGTACGTATTTATTATCCATTGAGGAATTTGTAAATTTAAGAGATCCTCAAACCTCTAAGTAAAATGCCTGTGTAATGGGTCCAAGTGAATGACATATGATAAAATAACATCGTCTTGAAGCATTTCTGGTAATTTTGACAAATGCGGAAACTGTGAATATTTCTGCTAAAATTTTGTTTATAAAGGATGAGTTTATCCACAAAGCCCGATATTATTGATTTTGTTTTAATCAAGTTGAGATCGTCAACATAACAAAGATATCAGTCAAGTAATAAATATATGTTTTACAATTGTTCAGATTTTCTTTCAAACTCGGATCTTTTTCTTGTAAAAACTCCAACACAGATTCAAAAAGAGCTGAAAATCTTGCTAAACAAGAGCCTCTCGATAGCCTGTGAACTTCAGTGTGCAGAAGTAACCGAGTAAAGACTTCGTCGTTTTCCTCACATAGCTGAGCAAATAAACGAGAGTTCAAAGAATTGCTTCGAGTCTTGTTGACAGAATTTATAAGATATTGTAAAGACTGATGCAACCTAGGACTGCTACTAAATCCTGTTTGTGAATCAGACAGTATTATCATTCAAGCTCCAACGAATTTCAAAACGCAAATGAACTTTCGACCTAAGTGTAAGCTTGTTATTTAGTAAAATATCAGGAGCATATTTGGACTTGAATTTGATCATGATTTCGTTCGTGTTAAATCGGGTATATGCGTCAAATGCAGAGCAAGTTGCCTGAAACACTTGTACGCTCGAACACATTTTGTTGCACGAACTTGTCCACCCGCAGTTTTTCATCTTGTACGAACTTGTGCACGCTTATCGACACGTTGAGTTTGTTAAAAGTACAACAATGATACTTCCTACTAAAATATTAGTCATTCTTATAACAAGTTGGTACACATAACACAACTTATACAGTATCTTGAAAGTTTCAAAATAGAGCTTGTATTAATTAATAAAGGTCGATTTTTAGACCTCGTCGACCCCAAAAATCAGTTTTCGTTTATGTGGACCCCTGCGAAACGGATATCGAGCACAAAGGGTCGATATCGACTACTTTGGGAATCGCTGCCCTAGATGAATGCGCGTATGAAATTTCGTCTGGTCAGAAAAACCCATTTTATAAAATTTCATGTTCTGAAGAAGTTTTTAGTACAATAAAAATACGTGGGTGTCAAATTCATTTTGCTCTACTATCATTATTTCTGTGCGTTACAAACGGAATGACAAACTTATTATACCCTATAAATGTCATCTAGGGTATAAAAAAGGGGGCTTCCTTATACTCGACTCTAAGATCTGAGATTCAAATTCAAATTGCATTTATTCATAAACTCTACACTTGTGAGATAAATCTTATATTAAGGTGTAGGTGAACAAAGTATAGAAAAATTAGAGATAAATAAATACAAAAAAAAAATTTAAAAAACTAAAACAATAGTAACAAAAATTATAATTAAGAAATTAAGAAAATTGATTAATAAAATAAAGCAAATAAGTCCAATACTATTATAAATTACGCAAAAGTAAAAACAGAAAAAAAAAGAGGAAAATAGGGTACAAAATTAATTACATATACATTAACTATGAAAAATTCACTAACAAATTTATACGAAAGTTGCGATTGCTGCTAATCCTTCTGAGCTCAGATGGAAGAGAATTCCAGAGTCTAATGGACTGGACGCAAAATTGGCGCTCACTCGGGAGAAAAAATAAATCGTGGCATGATTAATGAACATGTTCTGCTAGATTGGAAGAATATGAGTTTACAGTACAAGTAGTATGGTTCCTTACTTATCATAAGGTTCCTTAAAAAAATTAATATACGAAATTTAATATAATTGTCAAAAGTACATCCCGAAATCGATTTTGAATACACTGTAATATGATCATATCTTCGTAAAGAAAACACATAACGTACTGCAGAATTGAAAACAACATTGAGTTTACGTGATGAAACAGAGTCTAATTTACAAAACACTTCGCACGCGTACAATAACAAAGGAATAATAAGTGTTTTTACAAGCATGATGCGAGTTTGCAGGGGTGTGAAGGGTGCGGATAAAGACAGTTTACGTATAGTACCATACACTTTGCCAACAAGATTATTAACATGATGAGACCAATTTAAAGTCGTATTAAATATCAAGCCCAGGTTTTTTATAGAATCTTTAAAAGGTATGACGATATGATCAAGCATCACGTTTGGAAAAGAGCACGTATCTAATTCAGTTCTATATATAATAATAGCATTACTCTTGGATGCGTTTAAAAGAAGGCCATTAACTTGAGCCCATTTATATAAGAGACCAAGATGTTCATTCATACGGCAGACAGCATCTTCAATAAGTCCGAGGGGTCTAGAAATATAAAGTTGGACATCGTCTGCATATAGATGATAGTTACAATGGGGATGGAATATTTGTTTCAGGTATTAATGTAATTTGATAGTCACGTATGTGTATATATCCTGCAGTACGTTATTATTTCGGTTAACTACTAAATCTGATAAAGGATGTGAGTAAGACGAAAGATGGTACAAGAACTAGATATCGCATGGTATACCTAAGTAGAGTATACAGATTTTGAAATGGGTGTTGCATTGCGTAATGGACCACAAAATGTTTTAGAGCGTACCGAGAACAAATATCGCTTTAACAGCAGTTTTGTATTCGTTTTGTGGACCTCCTCAAAACGAAAGATACGAGAAAATATGAATCACTCGACATATGCTTCATTTTGAATGTTGTGATTCATTCCAGAATATCCCATCAGCCATATAATTTATATACTCTGTTCTGGTATTGCAAGCGGCATTTTAGTTCTTGTGCCGTTAATGATAAGACTCAGTGGCGTCAGGCATTGTACGTGAAAAATCTTATATTTACAGAATATCTTCTTTTAAGAGGTATCCTAGATTTACAACCAACACTTGGCCTATTCGGGGTATTTCCGCCTAGGAGGTCAATAAAGCAGGAGGTGATAGTACTCACCTAGGCAAACAAAAAATTGTATTACAGGGGGCGGGGCGCCATTTCAATCCTTTCAGAGTTGCAGGGTGATCAAGAAAAAAAGCTAGTTTTTCACAAAACAACCCGTATCTTAAAAACTACAGGACAAACAGACAGTTAAGAGCTTATTGTGTATTCATGCAGCACTTCGTGGCCTTTCCAACGACTGCTCCACCAGCCCCGTACTCCCCTCCTCTCAGGAGTTATGTGGGTCTAAAATAAAAATTTTGGTTTTCTTACCTTTTTTTTTATAAATAGGTAGTTCACATAACTTTTTTTACAAAAACTGTAAACTATAGATTCTCCTCTTTAATTTGACCTCTTACACCCTGTGTGCTATTTGCAGCCATTAAGAAGTTATTAGCTTAGAACCTTTTAACATCATACCGAAATTAGCTGATAGTTTTTAAAATTGCATGTTTTCAGTCACTAAGGGAACACATTATCTTTGAGAATTGGTTTGAGAATAGCTTTCAGAATAGGTAAAGAGCTAATAACTCCTTAACGGCTACTGTAATAATATTGTTACGTGTAATCTTATGTTCGTGGTGCACTGCGAAGTAGAAAATTATCAAACGGTCGCCATGTAGTGAGAAGCTTTAACAGCAGATCTCTAAGAGAGGAAGCTTTATAAAAAGCAGATCCCCCGTTTGGCTCTGGGCAAGCTAGAATTAGCAGATGCCCTGTTAAAATAAAAGAATACTAATTCTCTTTTATTCAACTATTCCAGCTTATTTATACAAATGCCAATATGATAATATAAACTTGATTTGGGTCACGTTAAGCCAAATCGCTTATTTGCACTTATGTGCTTTACTTAGGAAAAAAGATATGACGCAAGTAGCTTGACCCGTATTGCGCTGGTTGCAAAACATGTAAACAAAAGTGTTTAATTAGAAAACATTTACCAAACAAATTCTCAATTAAAGGAAAAATTGGTTTGGATACAAATTAAATAAGAAGACGTGCAGACTTTCGCATATTAAAAAATCTTCGACTTTATTAAAAAATTCAATTCGTCACAAATTCAATTTTCTTAGCTCTGTTCCTCTAAGCACAAGTTACAGTAAAAATTCAACATAGAAAAATAATATTTAGATTATGTGCGAATAGTTTCACTTGATTTATTTTCACTTTTATTTCACTTAATGTAATTAACTTAGCTAGCAGAACTATTCGTTTAACATGTAAATCATTAAACGATTTTCTTCTGCAACATTTATCTTACACTTATGTTCTAAAAAATAAAGAAAATTAAAATACATATAATAAACAATAAAATAATACCAAAAATAAAGAATGATGTAGATAATAAAGAAAATAAGAGATGAAATAAAAGCTGATGATGAAATAAAACTGATGATAAAATAAAACTGATGATAAAATAAAACTGATGAAGTCCAAAATGCCAAAATTATAAACTGATGAAGTAAACTCGCTAAACACTTGATGAAAAAAGAGGAGGTTTGCTCTGCGCTCGCCTTTTTATTAGCCCATCTCGCCTATTTTTGCACGGCCTGCCAACCCGCCTTGATCTCAACCAAGTTCATGTACATGAAAGAGGAAAGCGTATAAATAAATATTGAAATAAAAATGAAATAACTTAATTATAGCTATTCAAATTATTTGTAAAAATACCTTGCTGTTAAACCTTTTTTTTTATAGAATTTTTATTTATAATTTATTGATCTCTTAATATGAAAAATAATAAAAAATTTTAAAGCTCTTCCTACTATGGTGAATATCGAAATGCAAATTCTGCTGGAAAACACACGAGGCAGTACGCTTCAGTGCAGTACTAGATTTTTCTCTCGTGAATTTTCGTGCGAGTTATCATTTTTATCTCTCTCATCCGTTTTTTTGTCCTTCTCTTACTAATTGTGTAAATATAAATTAATTAATTTTTTCAATAATTCAAAAAGTATTTATTTTTGAACAAACTTGGCTTTAGTTTTAAAATCTTCGCTAAATTCTGATTCTACTGAATGTGCCTTTCTTGACTTGTCATTAAAGTTCAAGACGTCAGGCACTTTCAAAGTTTCGCGACCGGGATTTTATTTTGTTAGTTTTTGTGCCGTGTTTATCGACTAATTTGGATTACTTTGGTGCTTAAATGGTAAGTAACGAATTATATTTTAAATATTCTTATAAAAAGTTTCATGGAAACCAAATAAAAAATACTTCATGTAATTGTGAGGTTATTTTTTATTTATTTCATGTTTCTTGATTTATTTATAAGAAATTCATTTGTTAAGTACTTAATTTCTTAATTTATTGTTAAATAATTTTTCTTTTTCATTTTCTGTCCAGTGGAGGAAATGAATTACCTAGGGATTGACAGCCGAACACTATGATTTTGGAAAGGAAACATAATAAGGAAGTTCACTGTTTTAGGGAAATAATTTCATAAAGTTCCTAAATTCTTTTTGAAATTCTTTTCTTTCTTTGTAGCTTTCATTGGATTAGGAGTAAGGAATGTTTATGATCGTGGAAACATATATATGTGAAGGTTCCAGCCTTACAGTCATTGTGTATCTGTTTGACCAGCTGTCGGGTGAGTCTTTGTTGAACATTCTCCCCCCGTTGAACGATTTCGTTCAAGGATTCTGGCTTTTATTTTCTTCATTCCTCGATGATGATGATGATGAAAGACAACTTTGCCGGCTCTATTAACGTTCACCTTGACTTGGAATTGATCTGGAAGATACACTGTAAACTGTTTGCGTTTACTCCTTCCAATTCTTTCGAAATCAATTCTGCGCAAGACATCTCGTTGAATAAATAAATCTTCTCCCTCTCGCGTAATAAACCGTTGAACGTCATTTTCAATTCGCGTCTGTATATCCTTTATCGTCTTGGACGGTTTTAACAGGGTTAATGAGCGAACGATGGTTCCATTGGCTCGAACAAGTTGCTGCGTTTCCTGACCTGGATTTTGGAACACAGACTGACTGGTAGTCATTTCCTGTATGCCCTCTATTTGATAAATATCAGGTAGCGGTCGTCCGGTTAGTATGTCGTGACCTGGTTCTACCCAACTTGACAACAGTGGGCTACCAGGAGGAGAAAACTGAATATCTTCGAATATAGTTAAGTAGTCTTCGAAGTCCGACTGCATGATTATCTGAAATACATATTATAATGACTAAAACATATTAAGTTTAATTCAACACATATCGACATGTAACAAAGAACAACAACACTTGGACGGATTTGACTTTTACAACATCAAATCGATTTCATGTTATTATGGTTCCGTCGTTTCGATTGGTAGACGGCAAATTTTGACTACTGGTCTTTGATATGTACCATATCTGGTGCGGACCGTTACCACTCTGACCATCCCATCTTTGCCTGGATGAACCTTTTTAATGATTCCTAAAGGCCAGGAGGTTGGTGGAGTGTTTTCGTCCTTAATTAAAATAACGTCTCCAATTTTCAAATTCTGTCGCTGCTGCTGCCACCATCTTGGTCGTTGCTGCAGACGATTCAGATATTCCTTAGTCCATTTACTCCAAAAATGTTGATTCATTTGTTGGATATGTTGCCAACGTTGTAGAGATGTAACCTTTAACGTTGTTAAATTTGGTTCGGGGACTGCATTAATAGCTTGACCAATCAAGAAATGCCCTGGAGTCAAAACTGCTAAGTCGTCGACTTCATTTCGCACTGTACAAAGCGGTCGAGAATTAAGACAGGCTTCAATTTGTGTCAACAAGGTCATCATTTCTTCAAAGGTGCAAACCGTGGTACCGATAACTCGTCGCAGGTGGTACTTAATAGACTTTATTCCTGCCTCCCATAATCCGCCATGGTGTGGTGCTGCCGGTGGATTGAAATGCCAATTTATATTCAAATTGGCTAAATATTGTTGAACATCTGGTGTGGCTTCCTTGATAGCTTGTCGTACATCGTGGTCTAAGACTGATTTTCCCCCTTTGAAATTTGTACCACAGTCAGAATAAATATCCGAACAAAGTCCACGTCTAGCTACAAATCTCTTAAGAGCAGCTAAAAATCCTGCTGTGGTTAAATCAGATGCTGCTTCTATGTGTATAGCCTTTGTCGCCATACATACAAAGATACAAAAATAGCCTTTATAAATTTTCGCGTTCCTATGCTTTGACATCTTTAAACTTATAGGACCAGCGTAGTCAATGCCCACATGTGTAAATGCCCTTGTGATATTAACTCGAGGAGCTGGCAGGTCACCCATTGCTGCTCGATGTTTAGCACAAGTTACGCATTTATGTATTTGGGTTGATATCATTCGCTTTGCATCCAGAATCCAAAACTGATTACGTATTGTATTAAGGACCAGAGCGGTTCCGCCATGCAGAGTTTCTTTATGTACCTTGTTGATGATTAATATACTGAAATGATGATCCCGTGGAAGAATTATCGGATGCTTTGTGTTGTATGGAATATTTGCGTTCTCCAATCTGCCTCCAACGCGCATGAGTCCGTCGTGATCTAGAAATGGGTTCAACGCTAATAACCGACTTTTCCTTGACAGCGGCCTTTTAGTTCTGAGCTGCTCATACTCGTCTGTTAATGTTGACCTTTGTACGGATTTTGCTATCGTAATTTTCGCCTTGTTTAGTTCCATGACGGACAAGGCCTTGGTTTGTTTCTGTGTTGGACTACGACAATTGTACATGAAGCGCAGAATGATAGCAGTAATTCGTATGAGTTTTGTATACGATGAGTAATTGGTTATAAACTCAATTGAATATTGAGCAATTAAATTGGTCACAGCAGGTTTCTTTGCTTCTAACTCTGTTTGCTCTGAGATGAAAAACTTCTTTGGCCATGTTTGAGAGTTTTTAATTAGCCATTCAGGGCCATGCCACCATAACTTGCTCTCCAATAGTTGCCTAGTGGTAGTTCCTCGTGACGCTAAATCAGCCGGGTTGTCCTTAGTTGGAACATGATTCCAATGCTCAGTTGGCAGAATTCCTTGAATCTCTGCAACTCGGTTTGCCACGTACGTTTTCCATCGTGCGGGATGATCACGTAACCATTGCAGCACAATGGTTGAATCTGTCCAAGCAAATATTGGAGTGTTCTGTAGCTTCATGTTCTGAATTGTGGTTTTTATCAATTGCGCCAACAATAGAGCTCCGTTTAACTCCAAACGCGGTAGGGTAATAGGTTTGACTGGTGCAACCTTTGTTTTAGATGTTAATAAAGTTGCCGTAATATTACCTAGCTTGTCCTTGGTCCGTAAGTATGGTACTGCTGCGTATGCCTTGCTAGATGCGTCGCAATAACCATGAATTTCTTGACTTGCGTTACCACTCGAAAATTTAATCCATCGAGGGATTTTCAATTTTTCTAAGTCGTGAAGCTCGTTTTTAAATGTCTGCCACTGGTCTATAATAGCCTGTGAAACTTTACTGTCCCAAAGGTAGCCATTTATCCACAAGGTCTGTATCAGGATTTTTGCGACAATAATAATCGGTGAGATCCATCCTAATGGGTCGTACAATGAAGCTATTTCGGATAATATCGTGCGTTTGGTGCTAACGTCATTATTCGGTTTGCCATTTAAACTAAACGAAAAGTAATCTCCGCTAGGATACCATCTGATGCCTAACGTTTTTATGGATTCTAAATCTTGAAAGTTTAGTGAACCCTTCAATTCTTTGTCTTCGTCTGGAAGGTGTGACAACAATGCCATTTTGTTACTTGACCATTTCCGTAGCTTAAATCCCCCTTTACTGAGCATTTCAATGAATTGTTGCTATGCTTGAGCTTCTAAGATTGTCTCTGCACCAGTTAACAAGTCATCAACGTAGAAGTCAGTAAAGGTGACTTCAGCCGCTAGTGGAAAGCGTTCCCTCTCATCGGTGGCTAGTTGTTGCAATGTTTTTATGGCCAAGTAAGGTGCTGATGATGTTCCGAACGTCACTGTGTTCAACTGATAGTCTTGTGGTAAATTTGTTTTTGGGTCTCTCCACAAAATACGTTGAAATTTTCGATCTTCTGGATGTACCCAGATCATCCGGTACATCTTCTCGATGTCTGCTGTCATTGCGACTTGATGCTTTCTCCAATTTAATACAATGGAAAATAACTTGGGTTGTAGAGTTGGTCCAATGAGCAGCTGTTCGTTCAATGACTTGCCGTTTGTCGTCCTTGCGGACGCATCAAAAACCACTCGCAATTTTGTAGTTGTACTTTGTTTGAAGAGCGCATGGTGTGGTATATAATAATAATCTTCACCTTCTTTAGGTGGATCACATGCTGTCATATGGCCCAACTCTAAATACTCGTCCAAACAAGTTTCGTATTCTTGTTTTAATTGAGAATTTCCGTTTAATTTTCTTTGCAGATACTCAAAACGTTTTAAGGCAAGATTCCTTGATTCACCCAACACAGGACCTCTTTCATCTATGAATGGTAACCTAACTTGGTATTTACCATTTGATACGCGAAGATAACTAGCTTCATACTTCTCCTGACATAGCTTCTCTGCTGGACTCCGTAAGTCACACTCTGGCACTTCTTCTGTTTCCCAAAATTTTCGTATTTGTTTATTTAGCTCTTCTATTGGCTTGAGAGATATTGTGAATGCACTTGTTTGATCGTTATGGGGCGTTGATGTGCTACCCAATATTATCCATCCAAAAATAGTGTTGATGGCAACAGGAGCACCCCTTGGCCCTCGTCGTATACCTTCACCAACAATTTGTCCATAGATGTTTGCTCCCAGCAGAATATCTATGGGACTTGGCTTCCAAAATGTTGGATCCGCTAACTGAAGATTTTTTAGATGTTCCCAATGTTTGCTAACAATTTCCCTTGCAGGTAATAGATCTGTTATATTTTTGAGCACAAGCATTTCGGTCTGAACCATCGATTTACTAGAAGTGGTAGACTCCAATTGCACTTGTACTTGTCTTCTTGAAAATGCGGTTTGATTTTTGTTTAAACCTAAAATTTCCACTGCTGCATGTGTACTGTGAATATGTAGCTGTTTACATGCACTTTCTGTGATGAAGGATGCTTGTGAACCAGAGTCCAATAAACATCGCAGTTTGATAGAATGGCCGTTGCGACCATGTGCTACTACTAACGCTGTTGGTAGTAGGGCATTATAGGTTTTTGTTACTAAAAAATTATTTGTTCTGTCCACATCGAAACTAACTGTGTGCGCGTTCGGTGCTGTAGAGTTGTTGGACTGTCCTGGAGCATGTAAACCCTTTGATGAAGGTTCAATTGCATGCAATGTTGAATGATGTAGTTGTTGGCATTTCTTGCATCTATTTTTATTTTGGCATTTGTTATGAGTATGCTTACTTGAGAAGCAGTTCAAGCATCTACCTGCTTCTTTTATTATCTTTCGTCGAGCTAACACATCCAAGTTTAGAAAGGTAGTGCAATTTCCTACGTAGTGCCTTTTATTGCATGCAGGGCAACCGTTATCGCTAGTACTATGGTAGGTTTGAGTACTTTCCTTCTTGATGGAAGTTGTAACTGGTTTGGCACTCATAGTGTTAGTTATTGACTCCAAAACTCGAATCCTTGTATGTAAAAATTGTAGAAAGGTCTTAAACTGTGGGAGCTTTTGATCGTCTCCTAGCTCTTCTTCCCAGAGGCAAAGCATCACGAAAGGTAATTTTTGGACTATTAAATATATTAATAATGCATCCCAAGACTCTGTGTCTACTTTCAAGGCCTTGAGTTGTTGCAGACATTCATCGATGTTATCTACTAATGACTTCAAACTCTTTGCATTTTCAATTGTCAGCTTGGATTGATTTACCAGTGATTTGAGATGATGATTAACTAATGTTCTAGTGTTTTCGTACCTGTCCTTAAGCTTTCTCCATGCTGGGAGGTAATCTTGATTTGTAATTGGAGTGTGCCTTAGTAGACGTTCTGCGTCACCCGTAAGACATCCCTTTAGATAGTGTAGCTTTTGAACAGGTTGAAGTTGTGAATTGTCATGTACTAATGATGTGAACAAATCATAAAATGATCTCCAAGAATTATATTCACCGCTAAATTTGGGTAACGTGATTTTTGGAAGCTGCGCTGAGTGATGCTCCGGGTGTAGCATTGAACTATTACCATCTGGAAATATTGCTTTTAGTCCATCTTCCAATTCACCCATATATTCTGAATATTTAATTTCCAGTTTATCAAACTTTTGTTCTGCAATATATTTGTGTTCACATTTTTCTTGTGACATTAGAATCGTTTCTGCAAGTTTTCGATCTTGTGTTAGGAATTCTTGCCACAACATTCGCAAATCTATTAGCTTTTGTTTGAAGAAACCCGCAGTTCGTTTTTCGAGTTTGGTTTTTCTGCCGTTATCAATTGCACTTTCAACTTTATCGTGTAATACTACCTGCTTCACGAGCATAGTTTCTAATGTTTTTTCCATCTCAAATTGTTTGCTTCAATGTATATTGCAATACAAATGAATTTCTATTCTGAGCAATGTGCTATGCTGGAAATTACCGTTGTTGATGCCACTATGCTTATGCAATACCGTACTATAACCTGTTAATTCATTAGTACCGTAACCAAACTGCACATGTGAGGAACGAAAATTAAATTTGTGAGCAAATTTACTGTTAAATTTTAATCGAAATGTAAAAATAACCTTATACGAGTCTTGCACTTCCTGGATGGAACCACCAAAATGTTTAATTAGAAAACATTTACCAAACAAATTCTCAATTAAAGGAAAAATTGGTTTGGATACAAATTAAATAAGAAGACGTGCAGACTTTCGCATATTAAAAAATCTTCGACTTTATTAAAAAATTCAATTCGTCACAAATTCAATTTTCTTAGCTCTGTTCCTCTAAGCACAAGTTACAGTAAAAATTCAACACAGAAAAATAATATTTAGATTATGTGCGAATAGTTTCACTTGATTTATTTTCACTTTTATTTCACTTAATATAATTAACTTAGCTAGCAGAACTATTCGTTTAACATGTGAATCATTAAACGATTTTCTTCTGCAACATTTATCTTACACTTATGTTCTAAAAAATAAAGAAAATTAAAATATAATAAATAATAAAATAATACCAAAAATAAAGAATGATGTAGATAATAAAGAAAATAAGAGATGAAATAAAAGCTGATGATGAAATAAAACTGATGATAAAATAAAACTGATGATAAAATAAAACTGATGAAGTCCAAAATGCCAAAATTATAAACTGATGAAGTAAACTCGCTAAACACTTGATGAAAAAAGAGGACGATTTGCTCTGCGCTCGCCTTTTTATTAGCCCATCTCGCCAATTTTTGCACGGACTGCCAACCCGCCTTGATCTCAACCAAGTTCATGTACATGAAAGAGGAAAGCGTATAAATAAATATTGAAATAAAAATGAAATAACTTAATTATAGCTATTCAAATTATTTGTAAAAATACCTTGCTGTTAAACCTTTTTTTTTATAGAATTTTTATTTATAATTTATTGATCTCTTAATATGAAAAATAATAAAAAATTTTAAAGCTCTTCCTACTATGGTGAATATCGAAATGCAAATTCTGCTGGAAAACACACGAGGCAGTACGCTTCAGTGCAGTACTAGATTTTTCTCTCGTGAATTTTCGTGCGAGTTATCATTTTTATCTCTCTCATCCGTTTTTTTGTCCTTCTCTTACTAATTGTGTAAATATAAATTAATTAATTTTTTCAATAATTCAAAAAGTATTTATTTTTGAACAAACTTGGCTTTAGTTTTAAAATCTTCGCTAAATTCTGATTCTACTGAATGTGCCTTTCTTGACTTGTCATTAAAGTTCAAGACGTCAGGCACTTTCAAAGTTTCGCGACCGGGATTTTATTTTGTTAGTTTTTGTGCCGTGTTTATCGACTAATTTGGATTACTTTGGTGCTTAAATGGTAAGTAACGAATTATATTTTAATATTTTAAATATTCTTATAAAAAGTTTCATGGAAACCAAATAAAAAATACTTCATGTAATTGTGAGGTTATTTTTTATTTATTTCATGTTTCTTGATTTATTTATAAGAAATTCATTTGTTAAGTACTTAATTTCTTAATTTATTGTTAAATAATTTTTCTTTTTCATTTTCTGTCCAGTGGAGGAAATGAATTACCTAGGGATTGACAGCCGAACACTATGATTTTGGAAAGGAAACATAATAAGGAAGTTCACTGTTTTAGGGAAGTAATTTCATAAAGTTCCTAAATTCTTTTTGAAATTCTTTTCTTTCTTTTTAGCTTTCATTGGATTAGGAGTAAGGAATGTTTATGATCGTGGAAACATATATATGTGAAGGTTCCAGCCTTACAGTCATTGTGTATCTGTTTGACCAGCTGTCGGGGAGTCTTTGTTGAAATGCAGTGACTTCTTATGGTTGTGATACACATTTGGTTGAACGCATGTTTTGCTTAATTGCGAGAATATCATTGATCGCATTTATTGTGATCGATTAATATGTGTTAATGTGCATATATTCACATCGCACTATAGATATCAAATTAAAGATGATAGTCCCCAGTTTACAGTTTACGTTAACCACCCATTTATGGAAAAAAAGATGTCAAAGTAAAAAAAAGGTAAGAAAGTCCGAAATTTTTAGTTTAGAGGAGAGGGTTACGGGGCTGGCTGAGCAGTCGTTGGAAATACCATGAATACAATGATCCCTTAACTGTGACTGTACGCCATGTACTTTTTAAGATACAGGGTACTTTTTTTCTTAATCACCCTGCAACTTCTAAACGGTTGATATGCCCCTTGCCTGTCATAAAATCTTTTGTTTGCCTAGGTGAGTACTATCACCTCCTGCTCTATTGATCTCCTAAGCAGATACACCCTGTATAACGTATCATATCAATACTATAGCCTCGTCGCAAGCAACAGTCGCGCCGGAGGAGGCGATCTAATTTGCCCCTGTCCGCTGCTACTCCTAATGCGAGTACCTCAGCTGGTGTGGGCTTAAGTAAAGCTAGGAGTCAACCCTCTGATAACACCATTCTAAGGTCTGCATCTGTTTCCGTAGTATTGAATGATACTTCATCGGTTTCGTCTCTAGGTAATGGTATTGTTGTCCTTTTGAGAACAGTACCAAACCCTTCGAATATTTTCATCACTAGATTGTCTCCAAAAAAAATTGTGCGAGAACATACTGAAGTATCTGAAGTCTAAAAATATCGAACAGATGGTATTTCTTGTCGTAAGATTAGTAAAAGCTCTAAACCGGTTGCACCCTTTATTTTAACCGTCTCAAAAGATGTGCGGACAAGTTATTAGATCCCACATTTTAGCCCTCTACCACTTTTACTAAATTGTTCGTACTATTGCGAGCGTGGCCTTTGGTTCATTATTTAAAACATAATATTAAATATTTAATATACAAGTTCTTTATTTTCGCTTTAAACTTATAAAATTCACAAATCTTCAATTAATCTACTCAATTTTAATTATCGCTAAATCTGTTCTTTCAATTATTTTTATTCGCTTCTTTATTACTTTCACTTGTTAACATTGCACTGCCCAAGACAAGACTCTTTTCTGACGGTGAAAACTGTTATATTTATAACCTAGAAACTCTCCAGATTTTTCTGGAGTGTTCTATTCCAGAGTCTTCTTGACTATTCTATTCCTGAACCTTCCCGAAGTTGTCTACTCTCCATTTCCAGTAGATGTCATCACTTGACTTTTTCTGCTGCGCGTAACTATTTTAGTTACAACTGAATACGGTCCCTCCCAATGTTGTTGTGATTTTGCAGAACGTCCCTTATGTCGTTTCGGGTTGTACAGCCAAACAAGATCACCTTCGTTAAATCCTCCGGAATTAACACGTAAGTCATAGCGGGTCTTCCTCCGATCAGTATTTGCTGCTAATTTCGTTCTCGTGGTCTCGACAAATGCCCAAATGCCCCCCCCCCCCCCCATGTTCCACGATGCATTTTGCCTAGAACATCGTTGACTTCTGATGGCGGCACGACCAGTTGCATTCGAAATGATCCACCGTTAGGTGCTTTCTACTTGCGTTTTAATATACCGCATTCAACATGAAGAGAATTCCATTGAGCCCAGTAGATTTTCAGCTTTTCACTCATCACCGAAATATCTTTCCATTCTGGTTTTTCTATGTCTGCTTTCCAAGCAAGAATAGTTTACATGTCCGGATCTTCTCGTTGCGCAGTTCGCAAGTTCTCGATGACCCAACCTGTTGATGGCTCCACAGTTACCAACTGTATAGGGGCTGTTTTCTCTTTTTCTTTCTCACAGCCGTCATGCTTACATTCAGGTTCACATGGACGTTGTACAAAGGCTTCTGCATTTTCATGGATACGTCCATTCCTGTATTGAATCTCAAAGCCATAAGTTTGGAGTCGAGTCTCTCTAAGAATAGCTTGCTCTCTAGCTAGCCAACTTGGACATTCTTCTCTCTCATTCTTTTCTGTTGATTCCCTTGGACGGTATTTCCTGCAATCGCTTTGAAGGTGTCCAAATTTATTACAATCCCAGCATCGAAGAACACTATGTGAAAGGGTGCTCACTGATAATTGAAATCTGTTGCAAGTCTGTTGCCCAGCTCGATATCTTTGCAATTCCACTCTTCTTTCTTCTTCTAGAGATTCCACTCGTCGGTGTGTTCTGCAGTCCCTTTGAAGGTATCCTGGTCTATTACAGTCCCAGCATCGAAGGAGACCACGTGAAGGTGAGCGCTGTGATGACTGCATTCTGTTGCAAGTACATTCCTCCACTGAAATTTCTCTCACTCGTACTGCACTCCGCGAAGCTTGTTTGGCGGATTCATACGCTTAAGATTCTGCTGCTGTTGTTGATTTCTTTACTGCTAGCCTTAACGCTTAGTTGTAAACTGGTATCTGCAATAGCGTTCACAAATGCCTCCGTGTCCACTTCATTAAGGAAATCCGCATTTTCGCTGAAAGATGCGCTAACCTTTCCACATCAGCCTGCAATTGTTGTATTGATTCGCCATGCTTTTGAATCCTATTGCGTAACTGTAGCCGATATACGTACTTGCTGCAGGTGTAATTCTATCGCCTGTACTAATAAAGTATAATCACGTTGTTTTTTAATCGGTACAGTTTGTAAGAACTCTGATGTAGGACCCCGAAGTGCTAATACCAGAGCTGTAGCTTTGTCTTCATCATTCCATCCATTTACCTCTGAAGCTGCCTCGAATTGTCTCTTGAAGATATACCACGAATTTTGTCTATCAAATATTGGAGGTTTCATTCTACCGGCACCGGATATTTCAGCTGCTACGTTTAGAGGCTGACGATTCTTTATTCTTTCCAGATGTGCTTTAAAGTGCTTTAAAGTGCTTTAAAGTTGTCAAGTTGTTCCGTGACATTTCGTTGTACTTCCGACCCTTGTTGTTGAACTTCCAACATTTTCTGCTGGATTTCTTCAATTTTCACATTTGGTTCGTCTAATGAATCTTTCAGAAAATTCTTCTATTCCTCCAAACAAGTTTCTAGACAATTCTGCAGAGAATTCTTTTGTTCATCCCAACTGGATTCCAGAGAACTCTTTTGTTCCTCAAAATCATTATTTTGTTCGTCTAGACGGGTTTCCATAGATTTCTTATGTTCCTCGAGAGCATCTTTTTTGTTCATCAAAACGAGCTTCATTTTACTCATTAAAGTACTAAAAAGCTGTTCCATTTTCATCGCAGGCTCTTCTTCAGCTTCGATTTCTTCTAAGTTCTCTTCGAAAACAAATCGTCGGCCGAGTATTGGGTTATCGTATATGCCAAATTGGAAGTTTTTGACCTAAAAGCTGATTTATAGATTTTTGACTGCGTTCTTTCTGAATTTGCGATCGGTTTTTCTTAATTCTGAAGGTTTCTGAGATAATGAGCAGTACTTTTGTCGCACATCCGTAAAAATCAGCACTTGTAAATATTGGTATGTCGTAAACGCCAATTTTTAGAACGTACGACAATATATTATTGCAAATTGCAATTATTTTTGGCTGAGTATTGATTTGTCGTACGTATACAGGGTGATTCTGATCAAGATACCTTCCGGTATACAACGTGATTTCTAGAGGTAAGACGATCAAAAAAATTTTCCACATACCCCCCCCCCCCCCCCCCCCCCTTAGAAACCTTCCTTTAGGAGTTGAGGCCAGTTGAAGATATTCGTGAACCCTGATGGGAATAAATGAGTATAACTTTTGAACCACACTATAGATTTTGGTTATTGTTGGCTTATTAAATAGCCAAGAATAGTAGATCTCGAAAAGTGTATTACTCTGTATTTTTTAATTAAGCATCTTTAAATTATTCTCAAATATTTCCAAAATATTGATTTTTTTTACACACAAATTTCATAAATACCGTTATTTATTTCAAAAACTTTTGTGTGTAAAAAAATCAAAATTTTGGAAATATTTGTGAATAATTTAAAGATGCTTAATAAAAAAAAATACAGAGGAATACACTTTTCGACAGCGACTATTTTTGGCTATTTAATAAGCCAACAATAACCAAAATCTATAGTGTGGTTAAAAATTTATACTCATTTATTCCTATCAGGGTTCACGAATATCTTCAACTGGCCACAACTCCTAAAGGAAGGTTTCTAAGGGGGGGTATGTGGAACAATTTTTTGATCGTCTTACCTCAAGAAATCACGTGGTATACCGGAAGGTATCTTGATCAGAATCACCCTATATAAGCGACAAACATATGTTAAAGCAAATAAACATGTATTCAATTTTGTTATGTCGTACGTGCAACAATCAACATACGACAATAAAATTTAAAAAAAAATTTAGACTAGGTTTGTCTTACGTGCTTATAATTTTCCTTAGTAAACCAAAAAGTATAAAAACATTGGCGACGGTACATTTCCCTTTGGAGTGACTCCTGCATCGCGCAAAACAAAAACAGGTGCCCTGCTTTATTTTCTTCGCAATCAGACTAATCTGAAAACTATTGAGCAAAAATCCTCGATGAAATGCTTAATTCAAGAAGTTGACTGCGTCCATAGTGTTATAGAAACATTAAAAACCTTGAAATCTATAGCCCGTTATCACTACTAAGATATCTTAAAAATATGTCGTAAAGGGTACTGTAACAAATCTTGCAATTTGGATTTTGCACAAATAGCTTTTACAAAATTAAAATTTTTATGATAAGAAAGATCTGATTTAATCTCACTTCAATTTAAAACTATAATGGAAGAGACCTTGGTTATACAAATGCAGTGTTTTTCAGGCAGTACTCACAGCGATTTATCAGGCGGCAACATATCTATGTGCAGAGCGTCCTCACGGCACATATGCATATATGTATACTGATAACCAGGCAGCCATCAAGGCGCTGGATGCTATGCTGATAAACTTAAAATTGGTGCACTTATGCAAGACTAGCCTTAAGGTATTGGCTACAAGGCACAAGGTGACCCTATACTGGGTACCTGGCCATAAGGATATCTCAAGCAATGAGATGGCTGCAGAGTTGGCCAAAAAAGACTCTGAATTGGATAGCTCCGCAGTGGTAGCTTTTGTGAGGGTCCCAATCGGAGCAATAAAAGAGGAAATCTTCAGGTGCGCCTATCAAAAGACAAGCCTCCGGTGGACCAACAGGGATACCTGCAATTGTGGCCTGCATATGACAGGAAAAAGACAAGGGAGCTGCTTAATGGCAGCAGAAGAAACACCAGGAATCTAGTAAGGGTCCTTACGGGACACTGGGCCATAGGTGACTACGCCAGAAAACTGGGGATAGCGTCGAATGATTTCTGCAGGAGCTGCAAGGACTCGGAGGAAATCGTATCTGTCCAACATGTGCTTTGCGAATGCCCCGCTCTTATGAATAAATGAAGTAGGCTACTGGGTAGCTACTTCTTTTCAAGTCTGGGGGAACTGCAAAACAAGTAATTTAGATGTGTCCTGAGTTTTCTGAGAGAAGCAGGATAGATCTAGGTAAAAAGTCTTGGAGATATCTTGAGTTCCCCAAGGGAAGCAGGATTGATCTGGGGCGGCTTTGAAAGGTTATCCCATGGGGCCTAGGGGCACAATGGACCCACTAGGGGTCTAAGTGATGCAGGCTAGTTGTATTGCGGCACCCCTCATACCTAACCTAACCTTGGATATAAAACCACATCTTTACTAAAAAAAACCAACAAAGAAAACTTTGCGAACAGCGAAAAATTTGATTAATCCAAAAATTAAATATAATTCAAAATAAAAGTAAGTCTATTTCAAAAGAAAATATTACCGATATTAACAGCTTATTAGCTTTATACCAGCAGTAGACCAAGAATATTATAGAGTTCTTTTACAAATAAATTAAATACATCGCCATATTTAACTAATTTCAACAAATTTAATGCATATGAACTAGAGTTAAGTTTATTATTTTTCTTGTTTCATGTTCCGTAAGGAATGTTTTTTAGTTATGTTTTCATCATAAATCAATTTCCTTATTTCATCCATATTGTTAGTATCTGGTAAAGATTATTACAAAGTACTAACAGTATTACAAACAAATAAAAGTGATTCCACTTAAACAAAAATAATATAATAAGCTCTGATAAGTTTTATAAAATTTTTATACCCTAGCTAGATGATGAAATCATAGGGTATAATAAGTCTGTCATTCCGTTTGTAATGCAAAGAAATAATAGCAGAGCAAAATAGATTGGACACTCATACATAAAATTAAAATTTATTTTGATTTTTGCATGTCCGTTTGTTCGTCCGCACGATAACTCGTGAGCGCAACTAAGGGTGCTGAAATTTTATACATGGCTTTTTTAAAAAACCAATAAATTAAAGTTCCAAGATGGGACAAATCGTGCAACCTTTTCTTCGTATTACCATACAAAACTTTGGGGTTTCATTATATCTTTGGACACGACGCAGATAGTTGAAATTTTTTCCACAGGATTTTCATAAAAATAGTAAATGAAATTTTAAAAATGGACTAAATTGGGCAACCCCTTCTTGATGCTGCCATACAGAACTTTTGATATTCACTTTATGTAACTTTTATGCTCATATAACATTATTGGTCTTATAGCAATTGTATCTTTTTCTCGAGGTAATTTCATAAAATTATGTAAATCTTTTGTGGTATGAATATACAATTTGAAACTTTATTCAATATTGGAGTGGCGTACGTGCTGTTATTTTGTCGTACGTATATGGAGAAAAAATAACTTTTGATAAGTTGGCGTATACGACAAACTCATACTGAATTAAATTAATTATAGCTCCTAAACTACTTTAGTAGGAAGCCTAATTCAAGCAGTCTTAGTAATCTAATAAATCGGAGTGACAACAATCCTATCGGGCAGATATCTTTTAATTGTTGGTAAAACATTAAAATGTGTTTTCCAGCATTATGACCAGATGGTGTATACGACAAACCAATATTCGTCCGACGAAATGTCTCAGGATTCTTTCCTTCCTCTATCAAAACTTGTCTAAGTCGCTCCACTAGAACTTTCTTGCACCTGTCGTTTGTAATGACCGGTGATAGTGCTCACCTAGGCAACCAAAAAACTGTATGGCAGGGGGGGAGCAATATCAACAGTTTAGGAGTTACAGGGTGATTAAGAAAAAAAGCTAGTTTAACAAAACACCCTGTAATTTAAAAAAATACTGGGAAAGAGGACTTCAGAACTTTATAGCCTTTTCAACGACTGCTTAATCAGCCCCATACCCCCTCCTTTGAGGAGTTACGGGGGTCTAAACAAAAACTTTCGGATTTTTTTACTTTTTTTTTACTTTGACCTCTATTTTTTTTTTTCAAAATGGTCTTAACACAACTTTTGTTTATAAAAACTATAAACTGTAACATACGTACATACCTACAACAATTATTAAAGAAATGCTAGCAAACGCAAGCATACATATTTTCATCATTTTTCAATGAACATACATACCTACATCATTTTCATTAAATTATAATTCCACTCGTTACTGACCTTCCCCAATTACTTAACAAGTTGAGGAAATAACTAAGGTAGATTGAGTGACGCAATACCCTGCGCGCAAGAATTCGCACGTTGTAATACGATAACCTTGCGCCAGCGGTAGAACCCAGGTGACCAAATGATGGTTCACGATTTGTGTATGAAAAAAATGATATTTATGTAGGTATGTATGTAAATCATGAATATCACGATGAACAAACAACAAGCGATTAGCGTTTGTCGAGATTTATGTATGTACGTATGTAAAAACAAATGCGATAAAGTACTGACGAAACGCTCAGTACGATTCTAGTCAGAGAAAAATATATGTATGTATGTACGGAAGCGACGAGTGCCGCGATTTATTTATAAACAGAAATAAATGAAGTGCAAATGACCTAACACTTTGTACTGTTATATACAAAATGTTTGGTCGGAAGTATTTCATTTATTTCCGTATTAATAAGATTACTCTGTATAAATAAGGTAAGAAATTGTAAAAGAAGCAGTCGAGTTAAATAAAGACGTCGAGAGCAGTCGATTGGAAGAAGTGTACAGTAAACAGTTCGTTTGAATTAGGAGTTGTGCTTTAAACAAGCTACTCCATACTAACACTAGGAGTTGTGCTTTAAACAAGCTACTCCATAATAATACTAGGAGTTGTGCTTTAAACAAGCTACTCCATAATAACACTAGGAGTTGTGCTTTAACAAGCTACTCCACGCATCTACTCTCACATTAGAGATACGACAGTCGCTGCTGGGAAAAACAAAAAATTAAGTCAAACGGTTTCTCCACAAAGAAACCACAGCAAAGTTTAAGTAGGATAAATTCCTACTTAACAATTTGGCGCAGCCGGTAGGATCAAGGAAGTTAATTCAATATACTTGAAAAACCTTGATCCTCGAACCCACATAGAAGTGAAACAAAAACTAGCGTCAAAAGCATGACGTTAGGGCACTTCTGACTTAATTTGTTTGTTCCTGATTTAATTCCAACAACTACTACAAGAAATAAAGGAAATATACTTCTAAGGAAATTTATCGGCTCAGATCTTAAGAAGACGTAAAATCCACATTTTGGACAGACATCAAAGCATTGCTGAAACTACATACATCAAGCACTAAGTAAGTTTCAATCTAAATTCAGCGATTGGCAGAGCTTCAATATTACTCATTGCCATCTCCCCAAAATACTTTAAATAAACTATTTAGTATAAAACACACATCAAATAATGTCAGTGTAATACATCTTCAATCAAACTTCTGTTATTAACATATATTCAAGCATATATATGTATATATGTACATAAAAATTAGTTAAACTATCGTTTCTTCGAGAGGATTCTGCACATATTCCGTCAAACTTGTTCTTTTTTTTTTTTCAAGATTATTCATATACATACGTATATACAAAACTAGTCAAGACTACCTCCTTTTCGAGAAAAGTCTGCTTTCATGCACAAATCTGATCAAAGCCCTGCTTGCTCAGGTTTTGAAGCAACAATAAATTCGTTCTTATTCCCTGTTCTCCCCTATTCTCTCTAACTCGAATGATTTTGCTTTCATGCCTAAAACTGGCCGTAGTTCTTCATGCTCTACCTTTGAGACGGCAATAAATTCATTATCATTTGACAATACCAGTCCTCCAGATAGCCCAAGTGTAGAGTGTAATTCATCCCAAAGTCGACCTTCCGTAAACTGGTATCGTGAGCATCGCTCAGGTAAAAGTTTCAGAAGGCACAGCCTAATTAATTTTCTAGTAAGAAGAAATAGCTTAAACGCCCTAATCACAGAAAAATCATTAACCTCGCCTACTTCTAATAACGATACTCCAGATATTCCCCAGAGAAAGCAACCAAACCAACCAGCCAAAATGCCAGTGAATTATGAGAAAGTAGTTAAACTTACTGCACAAATGGTGCCTTTGTTCTCTGGAGAAATTAATTCTCAAACCCTCACAGAACTGCAAACGTTCCTAGGCTGTTGTAAACAAGTACGACAATGTCTAGCGGAGGAGGAAAAGGCAGCCTTCATGCAAATATTCCCAACAAGATTGAGAGGAAATGCATATCAATTAATAGCGTCCAGTACACTCACGACATTTGAAGAAGTTGAGCAGTTGCTTTATCGGAATTACTTACCTCGTGAAACATATCATGAGTTAATTAACAAACTAATCACTTGCCGACAATATCCCCAAGAATCGTTTAATACATTTACTACTAGACTAAAAAGACTTTTAGTACAATGTAACGAGGCAGCACAAAGCAAATACGGTGCTGAAAATTTTAATATAGTAAAGCAACAGATAGAGGACTTTGCAATGGCTTCCGTAAAGAGTGGTGCAAATAACCCCCATCTAAGCGCCTATCTGTTGACAATAAATGAAAGCTCGTTAGAGACTCTCATTCAAAAAGCATTAGATATGGAAAGGTTACAACAGGGTCTCTTTTTCATTCCACAACCAATAAACTACTTACCTCAACATACAAATTCTTTTCAAACGGACCATTTCTTTAGACCAAATACCTCGACTTTTACTAATGCTTATGGTTATCCCATACACGAAAATTTAAACTCCTCTATATATCCCTACACAACTGATACAGGAAAACCTAATATAAAAACTGAGTGTGGTATACCTCCAAATCTGGAGTCATTAAAGGTACCTTCAGTATCCTTTAATACTGACAAAAATCAAACAAATAATTGGTGCTTTACTCAAGCCAGTAAGGCAAGAGAATCCTTAAGAAGTCCACCTCCATTCCAGAACTCTTCTTCTCAATATCCAGACAAGAAACCATACGAAGAGCAAAAATTACTTTTAGGTAGGATCACCTGCAGTTATTGCAAATACAAGGGACATACGTATGATGATTGTTTAAAACGTAAAAATACTCCCTTCTGTATTAACTGCAGAACAAAGGGGCATGATGCCCAATATTGTAAACAAAATGTCAAAGCGCCACGGAATCACTTAAATAGTAACAACAACACTCAGTGGGGCAATCCAAATCACGAACAAAGATTTAATGTTCAAGAGATGTGTAAGTTTTGTGGAAGAAGAGGTCATACAGTACCCACTTGCCAATAGAAGCAACGATGGGAAGCTACAAAATCGGGAAACGGCACACTGTCGACCGAAAAATCCCCGGCTCGACATTAAATAAAACTGCGCAAATTACTTCAGGGTCCTATCAAACAAAAAAACAATCAAATAGAGAAAATGTACCAGTGGTAGACTTACCACTGGACATAAGCAAAAACACAGCCGTTCGGCTGATAGTAGACACTGGAGCTGAAGTAAGCATCATAAAAAAGGAAGCATTAGATAACCCAGAACATATAGAACGAAGCCAAAAGGTGACTTTGAAGACTCCATTTGGAGAAGGAGAAACATTGGGAAACTGCCAAGGCAACTTTTTATTAAGCCGCAGTGTCCCATGCAAACTCCAGGTAGTAGAAAACATTGCCCAAATCTCCCACGATGGGCTGCTAGGCAATGATTTTCTTGCAAAAAATTGTAATATCGAAGGGCCTAATAAATTACTCCGGTTCCCTCGCACGGAAACCAGCCCTATTGAATTCACGGTACCTCTCGAAACATCCCTAGAAGATGGAGAGGAAATACCAAGTGATCAATTGGAGGAGCAATTTAAATCACGGGCACCAGATAACAAAAATGCCTTACCTCCAATGGAAGAAACTCTGAACACCTCAAAAAAAGATGAAAGTAGGCAATATGAAGTAGTACTTCAGCGATCCAATAGAATACCTCCTCGATCTCAAATTGTATTGAGCATACCATTACAATTGGACCAAGAAATGATCTGTATGTCTCAGGAGATCCAAGAAGGAGTATTTGTCGCAAATTGCCTAGTTAGTCCTAATAAAAGCTTTATACCATTATCTGTTCTAAACATAAACATAGAACCAGTATTCCTAAGAAGTACTCTAGTTCCAAGTAGTCATTACAATATTAAACTTCTCAATATACCTTTGGACGACATAAATACCCAAAGTAATCAGAAAGAAGGTGATCCACCTTCCCCTCGTACACATAACAAAACAGAATACAACTTCAAAGGTGATAAGACAAATTTCAACTCCAATCCATATTCAATAAACGTAAACCATATTAAAAGCTATAACCCAGACAGACTTGTGGCTTTACGTAAAGAATTACTGTTGGATGAAAATTTAAATCACGAAGAAGGAAAATCAATTCTTGAGTTATGTTATAAATATAATGATCTTTTTTATCTAAAGGGGGATAAACTAACATGCACTAATACCATAAAGCATACCATCCCCATATTACACAATCAGCCGCCCATAAATCAAAAGATGTATAGACTTCCAGAAACGCACCGGGCTGTAATAAATGAACAGATCAAGGATATGTTAGAGAATGACATAATCCAAATAAGCAAAAGCCCATGGAATTCTCCGTTACTTGTAGTCCCCAAGAAAGCTGGGCCTGACGGCAATAAACGTTGGCGCGTAGTAGTAGATTTCCGTAAAGTCAACGAGAAATCTATAGGGGATGCCTTTCCACTACCCAGGATAGAGGATATACTGGATCAACTTGGGCATTCACGGTATTTTACCACACTTGATCTTGCAAGTGGATACCATCAAGTACTGGTTGACCCAAGGGATAGACCGAAAACTGCGTTTAGTACTGCTTACGGGCATTATGAATTTAAGAGAATGCCATTTGGGTTGAAAGGCGCACCTGCGACTTTTCAACGCCTGATGAATTACATTCTAACGGGTCTCCAAGGATTAGAATGCTTTGTCTATCTCGATGATATTGTAATATATGGAAAAAATTTACAAGATCATAACGAGAAACTGGCTAAGGTATTCGACAGACTTCGAGCCCATAATCTTAAATTACAACCCGAAAAGTGTCAGTTCCTTCGCCGAGAAGTGATCTACCTTGGACACAAATGCTCAAACGAAGGAGCACTTCCAGATCCCGGTAAAACAAGTTGCGTTCAAAATTTTCCTCAACCCCGAACTGTGAGACAAACCCAATCGTTTCTGGGATTGGCAAACTACTATCGCAAGTTTATCCCTAATTTCTCAAAGATAGTCAGGCCAATAACAAATCTATTACGGAAAGACGTCAAATTTAATTGGACTCAAAAGTGCCAAGACTCTTTCAATGAAATTAAAAATTCCCTTATAAATCCGCCTCTACTCAAGTATCCAGATTTTACCCAACCTTTTAATCTAACAACAGATGCTAGTAACGAGGCATTGGGAGCTGTTTTATCACAAGGGGCAATAGGTAAAGACAGGCCAATAGCGTATGCAAGTAGAAGTTTAAATAAGGCGGAACAAAGATACTCCACAATAGAAAAAGAGTTGCTCGCTATTGTGTGGGCCGCCAGGAACTTCAGGTGTTATTTACAAGGTAGAGCTTTTACGGTTTACACAGACCACAAGCCCTTGAAAGGCGTATTCAATGTGAAAGACCCGACATCGAGATTAGTCAGGTTTCACCATAAACTCTCAGAGTTTGATTATAAAATTGAATATAAGCCTGGAAAATATAACACTAATGCAGACGCGCTTAGTCGAATACCTGCCGAGCTAAACCAGGCAAACCCCAATTCGTTCATTGTGGAAGCTCAGGTACATCACCGAGCCGATTCCGACATCGACGAAAATGATTCTAGTTCTCCAACACCCTCAAAGCCTAAACAAAAACATTGCCATGCTGTTACGAGAGCTCAAATAAGGGAGGCACAAAATGATATTGAAGAAGAAAATCAAAACCCAAAAACTCCCAATATAGTTCAAAATCATCCACGGAACCTCCAAAATGAATTAGTCGAGATTGACTCAACTGATAGCAGCAGATCCGAAAGCAGTGCATCTGAACACGGCGAATTACCTTGGAACCAAAATCTAATAAATTCCCAGCATACATTACCGGAAAATATCTCAGACCCTGAAGAAATCGGGACAATTTTAAAAGACTATCATGACTCCGCGTTTGGTGGTCACCAAGGAGTAATGAAAACTTATAAAAAAAATAAAGAAAAAATATAAGTGGAGAAATATGCTCAGTTCCATCAGGAAATATATTCGAAAGTGCCCTAAATGCCAAAAAATGAAGGCTAGCCCGGAATACCGTATGCCGATGATAATCACAGATACTGCCCTAATGCCCTTTGAGAAAATCTATTTAGATATAGTAGGACCACTAGAAGAAACCCACTCCGGAAACAAGTATATATTGACATTCCAAGACAATCTTACGAAATTCGTAGATTGTTATGCCATGCCGAATGGCGAAGCAGAAACGGTAGCAGGAATATTCTTCGATGAGATAATTACTCGTTATCGCATTCCTAAAAAGGTAGTAACTGACCAGGGATCTAACTTTTTAAGCGATCTTTTCAAACGTGTCTGTAAACTTCTAAAAATAAAAAAATTACAGACTTCCGCTTATCATCCGCAATCCAATGGCGCACTTGAACGAACCCACAGACCTCTAGTGGAGTATTTAAGAGCTATTGTGTCCGAAAATCCAAAGGCTTGGGATCGATTCCTGAGAACCGCGGCTTTTGTATACAATAACAGCCCACATGAAGGCACTAAGCTCACGCCAATGGACTGTCTGTTCGGATTCACAGCAGATGTTCCCTCTAATCTTAAAAGAGAGCCAGAGCCCATTTATAACCACGAGAGTTACTATCACCTTCTTAGGTACAAAATACAAAAGGCATATGCTATCGCCCGAAAAAATTTGCTGAAAGCCAAGGAAAAGTCGAAAGCGTACTATGATAGGAACTCACGTCCGGTAACTTTCAAAGCAGGAGATAAAGTATTGCTAAAAAATCCCGCTAAAAAACACAAGCTTTCCCAGATATGGCTAGGACCATTTCTCGTGGTACAAGCTTTTACGCCTGTTAACACAATCATACAAATCGGTAAAAGAAGAGTAACTGTACATAATAATAGATTGAAACCATTTCACGAATAATGGCTAATCTTCCAGGAAGGGATTACAATTGCATTTAAGATAAAAAAAAGGGTAAGGGAAAAATTTTGTTTAAGAAAAAGAGAGAATGATCAAACAAATCATTTTATTTTTAGAATAACAAAAAAAAGAAATTTTTTTTTTTTTTGCAATCAAACAACGTGCTACCCAGCCTACACAGGCAAGTAACAAAGTAAGTTTAACAACAAGAGAACCGCCTCCACCCCCTACTCTTCCAAAATCATTAATTCATGTTGAGCAGAATCCAATTACACGTACCCTTCATCTACAGGTAGTTTAACTATTTTAAACATAATAGAAATTTAAAAACAAGATTGAAGATGTGAAACATAACACACAAAAAAATGTATTTATAAACACATACTATATATGCATTAGAAGTAACATACCTATTTATAGATAAATCTAAGAAAGAAAAAATAGGTATAAACAGATATAAAATTTTTTTATTTTAAGAATTTGAAAACATATTATAAACACATATAAAGAATTTAAAAACATATGTATAAACACATATAAAAGAAAAAATATGTATAAACACATATAAAAGAAGAGATATGTATAATCACACGTAAAATTTTTTTTTTATAAAAAGTATGTATAAACACATATAAAGAATCTAAAAACATATGCATAAACACACATAAAGAATTTGAAAACATATTATAAACACATATAAAGAATTTAAAAACATATGTATAAACACATATAAAAGAAAAAATATGTATAAACACATATAAAAGAAAAAATATGTATAAACACATATAAAAGAAGAGATATGTATAATCACACGTAAAATTTTTTTTTTATAAAAAGTATGTATAAACACATATAAAGAATCTAAAAACATATGCATAAACACACATAAAGAATTTGAAAACATATGTATAAACACATATAAATAATTTTTAAGTAAATAAATGAAAACATATGCATAAACACATATAAATAATTTTTAAGTAAATAAATGAAAACATATGCATAAACACATATAAAGAATTTTTAAGTAAATAAATGAAAACATATGTATAAACACATATAAAAGAAAAAATATGTATAATAACATGTAAAAATTTTTTTTTTTTTTTAAAAAAAAAGTATTAAAAGTATTAAGTAAATTATGTATACACACATATATAAAGAGTCAAACAGCCATAAGTATAAATGTATATATATAGTAATTACAAAAAAGAAATATATATACAGTATGCACATGTAATAAAAATGCACATAACATAGCAGTAATACTAATAATCTAGAAAAATAACGGATATAAGTTTACAATTATTGTACCGGCACCCGGCGTTATGTATATACATGCATATAAAAACAATAAATTTCTCGAAAATTATCGAACGATTGAACCATATTCTAATGCGTTATTCCTCTTCTAAGAATAACACATATTTTTTAAAAAGGGGGAGATTTGTTACATACATACCTCCACCCACAATTTTAAGTGAGCATTGTAACATACGTACATACCTACAACAATTATTAAAGAAATGCTAGCAAACGCAAGCATACATATTTTCATCATTTTTCAATGAACATACATACCTACATCATTTTCATTAAATTATAATTCCACTCGTTACTGACCTTCCCCAATTACTTAACAAGTTGAGGAAATAACTAAGGTAGATTGAGTGACGCAATACCCTGCGCGCAAGAATTCGCACGTTGTAATACGATAACCTTGCGCCAGCGGTAGAACCCAGGTGACCAAATGATGGTTCACGATTTGTGTATGAAAAAAATGATATTTATGTAGGTATGTATGTAAATCATGAATATCACGATGAACAAACAACAAGCGATTAGCGTTTGTCGAGATTTATGTATGTACGTATGTAAAAACAAATGCGATAAAGTACTGACGAAACGCTCAGTACGATTCTAGTCAGAGAAAAATATATGTATGTATGTACGGAAGCGACGAGTGCCGCGATTTATTTATAAACAGAAATAAATGAAGTGCAAATGACCTAACACTTTGTACTGTTATATACAAAATGTTTGGTCGGAAGTATTTCATTTATTTCCGTATTAATAAGATTACTCTGTATAAATAAGGTAAGAAATTGTAAAAGAAGCAGTCGAGTTAAATAAAGAAGTCGAGAGCAGTCGATTGGAAGAAGTGTACAGTAAACAGTTCGTTTGAATTAGGAGTTGTGCTTTAAACAAGCTACTCCATACTAACACTAGGAGTTGTGCTTTAAACAAGCTACTCCATAATAATACTAGGAGTTGTGCTTTAAACAAGCTACTCCATAATAACACTAGGAGTTGTGCTTTAACAAGCTACTCCACGCATCTACTCTCACATTAGAGATACGACAGTCGCTGCTGGGAAAAACAAAAAATTAAGTCAAACGGTTTCTCCACAAAGAAACCACAGCAAAGTTTAAGTAGGATAAATTCCTACTTAACAACTGTGGACTCTTCTCTTTAATTTGACCTATTATACCCTATCTGCTATCTCCAGCTGTTAAAGAGTTATTAACTCAAAACGTATACATGTCATACCAAAATTAGCCGATATTTTTTTTTAATGACGTGTTTTCAGTCAGTAAAGGCACTTTCACATCAAAAATAAGAACCGAGTAAATGTAAACCAAAAAACTCAATTAATTCCACTTTAAAAAAATATGTTTGCTCCAATGATTAATAAAATCATGGGAAATGGGATAAACTAATAATTTCACTAATAAAATAGTATATTTAATTCAGATTTTTAAGAAAAACACAACTTTTATATTTAATCGACCGAATTCTTCGGCTGAAAAAGTTTTTCGCCCGATAAAACTTAAAAGTTGTGTTTTTCTTAATAGGAGTAAATATAACTATTTTCTCAGTAAAATTCTTAGTTTACCCTATTTCCCATGATTTTATTAATTATTGGAGCAAAAATCTTCGCCTTAAGTACTTTTACATTAAAAACAGGAACCGAAAAATGTAAACAGAAAAGCTCAATTTATTCCACTTTAAAACAAGATTTTTGGTCCAATAATTAATAAAATCATGGGAAATAGGGTAAACTAAGAATTTTACTGAGAAAAGAATTATATTTACTCCAGATTTAAAAAAAAAAACACAACTTTTATATTTTATCGGCCGAAAAATCTTTCGGTAGAAAAATTCGGCTGATAAGACATAAAAGTTGTGTTTTTCTTAAAAATCTGAAATAAATACACTATTTTATTAGTAAAATTATTAGTTTATCTTATTTATCATGATTTTATTAATTATTGGACCACAAATCTTGTTTTAAAGTGGAATAAATTGAGTTTCTCGGTTCTTGTGTTTGATGTGAAAGTACCTTTAGGGAACAAATTTAGGTTTGAGAATAGCTTTCAGAATAGGTTTTGAGCTAATAACTCTTTAACGGCCGAAGATAGCACATAGGGTATAATGGATCAAATTAAAGGGGAGAGTCTACAGTTTATAGTTTTTATAAAAAAAAAACGTTATGTTGATGACCATTTTGCAAAAAAAAATAGAAGTCAAATTAGAGAAAAAGGTAAGAAAATCCGAAATTTTTAGTTTAGACAAGCATAACTCTTGAGAGGAGAGAGCTATGGGGCTGGTTGAGCAGTCGTTAGAAAAGCCATGAAGTTCTGCATATAATAAGCTCTTAACTGTGACCGTACGTTCTGTACTTTTTAAGAAAAACTGTTTTTCTTAATCATCCTGTAACTCCTAAACGGCTGATATTGTCCCCCCCCCCCTTCCATACAAATTTTTGGTAGCCTAGGTGAGTACTATCACCTTCTGCTCTATTGACCTCCTAAGGAAAACACCCTGTATACCTCCAGATTCCATAAATATTGTTGATGACAAAGGTCAGAATATTTACGACCTACTCATTTCGACATCTAATTTTATCCATGGTAAGATGGATCCTCTTGACGAATTACTACTAATTGGTGGTTTCTATTTACCTAATATACAATGGACTAAATGAAGATGATGATGGTTATCTTCCTCTTAATAACTTGTCAACAAGGGAATCACTATTCCTGGACACTATCTCATCTCTTGGTCTCAGCCAAATCAGTAATGTAAAGAATGACATGGGCAGGCAGTTAGACCTGGTTTTTTCTACTGACGTGGATAACTTTTTAGTTGAATCTAGCCCAGTTATAATGTTTCATCTTGACAAATATCACCGCCCTCCACTAATTACATATTGCTTTGAAACCAAAAACTTTACAAATTGTGGAGAAATACAATACTTCTTCAATTTTAGAAAGGCTAACTTTTCTGAACTCTGCAGTAACCATACCTCTATTGATTTCAACACATTAATGTCTAGCAATAATGCTGACGAACACGTTTCTAAATTTTACATAATTCATTTCAATTTATTTTCCTCTCACGTTCCCCGCGAACGTCAACGGTTCTCTAAAACATCTCCACCATGGTTCAATCATAAAGAAGCAATAACAGAGTTGACAAATATATGGCAGCAATATTCCCTCAATTTTAAGCCGGCTGATGGCTACCTCAGACACTCTCAGTCAGTGGCGGGGCGTCTTTGGAAGCAAGGGAAGCATTGCTTCCCTTAGGATTTCTGATTTAATTGAATTAAAACAAATAAAAATGAAATCAAATAAAAAATTACAACATAAAATATCTTCAAAAAATGTTCATCAACAATATTTTCCGTAAAAGCTTTTTATTCGCCCTGCGCTGTAAACTATCAACGAGAAGCAATAATAAAATCACCTACCTCTGAACAAAACAATCAAAAACAAATCATAGAACAACATGCAACAAAAAGTATAGCATTCGAACATGTCTGGGCTCTGTCTATGAAATCGCAACCGACACCACTGCCTGTGGAGGTGGCTTGCACCTCTGCTTCCATCAACAATCGAACAACATCCAACAAAATGTATGGCATTCGAACTCATAAGGATCTATCTATTACGTCACACACTTCTGATGCTTGTTCGCCACTTAGGGCCGTATTCACCAAGCAAAATTAAAAAAATTTTCAATTAAAGCTATTCACCAACCACACTTACCGAGTCGATTTAATGAAAATTTAATTTTAATTTAATTTTAAGTGAGGCCTTACCCTCTCTTAAATAAATTTAATTTCGATGTCAGCTGATTGAAGTGTCATGCAGTCAAATGTCATATTTTTAATAGGGCTGTTAAAAGTTTGAAGAAGCAAGAATTTAACTGTCTAGATATATACGATATCAGTGAATAGAATCACGGTTATTAGTTTCATGTGCATTAAAAAGTATACAAATTAATTTAATCTTTATTACTGTTATGGATTTTTGGTTCAATGATCAGTCCATTTATATACATGTTAGTGGAAATCATATATGATTCGATTTTTCTTTTTTAGAAATGCGAGTAGCACCCACAACAGCGATAATAGATAGTAATTGTCGCGACAGTTGTTTTAAACAATATTTTAAGCTCCAGGAAAATTCCACCAATCGAAATTCAATTTGACAACCTACAGCAACCTCAAATGAATATAAGGGATACTCAGACCGATTTTTCTGCGCGTAATTCAGTCATAGCGAATTTTTTTAAATCAATTTTAATGTGTGAATTGCTTAATATGGGCTATTTTTAATTAAAACGAATTGTACATATACATATAAATTATATTTAATAATACATAAAAACGTCTTTATTTAAATAATACTAAAAAACTTCTTTAATAATATTTAAATTACATGAACTGTCACGAGAACTGTCACTTGCCAAATTCGGAAATCTTGCAGCTGATAGTCCGAAATGTCCGAAATTATTTATTTTATTAAGGTTGGTGAATAGCTACAAAAATTTAATTGCGGTCCCTCAATAATAATTAAATTAAAATTAAATTTGTATTAAATGGCTTGGTGAATACGGCCCTTACAGTGTAGCTACGCTCATAAGAATTGGTTCCAAACCTAAGGGATGCAATTAAAAAAATGCTTCTATGGGACCTACAAACACTGCTATACCGGTAGCATGTATTAGATTAATTTCATTCATATGGATATAATTTCTTATGATAGATTAGGAATGTAACTTGCCGCCCAATATTATCTTTTCAATTGTTATCGATACAGTAATAATATCATACGAGAAATATCTATGTATATATCGGATTTCAAACATATAACTGAAAATTTGAAATTTCTGTATGTACACATTGAAAAAATCGTAAACTGAGACTGCTCGATATGTCTTAAACGACGCATATGATAATTTGAGCATATTTTATTAACAACATTTTTTCTATTAAGCGGTGGAAAGCTTTGGCGATCGGATGAATTTTGAGGGATTTTCTTGGATGAAAAAGTGGACTTTTTGCGCCCGTGATTGTGCGAAATCGATGTGTCGTGGAGAATGACTCCCTATGAGAAAAATGTTCACAACAGAGCACTAATGTCCCTGATAGAAAGAACGGAAAAAATATATGCGAAATGTAGTAACCGGTTTGTATGTAACCCAAGTGCATGAAAATAGTGTTTCCGGTGACAAAAACGTCCAAAGAAAATCATATTTTATTAACAACATTTTTTTCTATTTAGCGGAGGAAAGTTTTTGCGATCGGATGTATTTTGAGCGACTTTCTCGGATGAAAAGTGGACTTTTTGCGCCCGTGATTGTGCGGAAGCGAGGCGTCGTGGAAAATTACTCACTATGAGAAAAATTTTTACAACAGAGCACTAATGTCCCTGAAAGAAAGAACGTAATAAATATATGCGAAATGTAGTAACCGGGGTGTATGTGACCCAACTGCATGAAAATGGGGTTTCCGGTGACAAAAACGTCCCGAGAAAATCATATTTTATTAACAACAGTTTTTTCTATTTAGCGGGGGAAAGCTTTGCCCATCGGATATTTTTTGAGCGACTTTCTTGGATGGAAAAGTGGATTTTTTGCGTTCGTGATTGTGCGAAATTGATGCGTCGTGAAAAATGACTTCCTATGAGAAAATGTTCACAACAGAGCACTAATGTCCCTGAAAGAAAGGACGGAAAAAATATATGCGAAATGTAGTATCTAGGGTGTATGTGACCAAAGTGCATGAAAATGGGTTTTGCGGCGACAAAAACGTCCCAAGAAAGTTTTTTGAATCAGGAAAAGAGTACGCCACTCGATAGTACCCGGCCATACCTACAATAACATAGCATGCATTGCAATATACCTCACTTTATGCCAATTTTTGAGAAGTTTCGAACTGCATCCCTGGCAACATAACAATGCTAGTGCAAGCAAATAGTTGCGGTCATTTTAGATATTGTAAGTTTTCTGACGGGAGGGCTGTGCAGTGCTTTACCTGAGATTTGGGGTAATAACATAATAATTTAGATCTCATTAGGTGCTGCGAATATGTGATACCGTTATAACTTATATCAAAAACTGTTACTTGTTTGAACACTTACACAGTTAACTTGGTAATCATATAAGGAAGGAAGAGGAATATAGTGTAGCAAAATTATTGTGATAACACGTCTAGGCACAAGGCCAAAAAATTCCTTGCTTCTCTAAAACTGAAGCGTGTGGGTTGCCATTTAAGATGCTCCAATAAATTTAGTTAAAAATTCAGTCGACTTTAAGAACATTTTAGACGAAATTTAGCCGGGGTTTTAAGTAGATCTAGACGAATCTACAAAAAAGAGTTGGCAGCGCTGATCGGCTGACAGAAATATGTATTGGTTTTGGTTTGCGTTCCGAAATCGGCAGTAATTGAAATATTGAATTCGGGCTTCAGCCCAATAAGCAAAAATTCCCCAGATGTGGAGTTTTCTCACAGAATTCCTCTGGAAAAAAGTGACGGCATCTTGGTCAACTCTACTCAGTTCTAGCCATTGGATGGTTACCAATAAGCAAAAATTCCAGATGTGGAATTTTCTCACGGAATTCCAGTGGAAAAAGTGACGGCATCCTCACACACAGAGCTATTTTTACACGTTAGAGCGAACGCCATTTTCAGCTTTACAGATGTGTTGGAGGTATACGAAAATTATATTAGCTGTGTTCTTTTGCTTCCATGTAGTATTCTGCAAAACACAGGCGATTGCGAATTGAATTGATTTGTAGAGTGCATAGCAGTAGAAAAAGTTTTGAAAGTATAGAGAAAATAATCAAGGTGATGGGACTTTAATTCTTACAATACCATAAACCTGTCGAACTTTTTTCCGAATTTATCAAGCTCTATTTTAACATTTTACAAGGATTCAAGTCATGGCAGTTTGATTATTTTCTCTATACTTTCGAAACTTTTTCTACTACTATGCATCCTACAAATTATTGTTTTTTACATCGAACGGAAAATATTTGGATTTCTGTTATATTTACTTAATTAAAAAATGCAGAAAGGGCATTGAGATCTCTAGAAATTCCACATAGAATTGCAATGAAAATAATATGGAAATAACATGGAAATCTAATAAATTTCCACGTTCAGTTCCATCTTCCAATAAGGGAAATCCGTGCGCAAATAGTACGGATTTCCAGGTAAACTCGTCAAAAATGACAAGTAAAATGACCGGTATTCCATTCGAATTGCTTATTGGGCGGCTAAAATAAAATTCGGCTTGAAAATATCGACAACCGTTATACATATATTGGAAAGAGAATATCAATAAGAAATATTGAAATATTTGGATAAAAATATCGATATATCAATTAATTGATAATATCGTGAACATTCCTATGATAGATTAAAGGCTTATGGCTGATTTACATTACTCGAACATTGCTAGAAAACAGAGTAAGTAGTTTCCCCTTATCTGAAAATACTTTAGAACGATAAGGACAAAACATAATCCAGCAAAATTTTACTGAGTTAAATGTCAAATTCCCCGACGAAGGGGAAATTTTTACTGCCATAATTAGCCATAAAAAGTTCTAGCCAGAAGTATATTTTATGGCAGTAAATTTTGCTATTATGGCAGCAAACTCATACATATAACTACAAGCGTGTACGAATATAATTATTTACACGCACACAAATTAAAAATATTTGAGGAAAGTCACAGCACATCAGCTGGAATGTGTCAAAGTTATCCTGATGGATGTAAGTACTTCATTCAAATAAATATTGACTCTCAATAGAAAAATTGATGGAAATTCATAATCATATTTCATTTGTGAACTGGAACCCAGATTTCAAGCACTTGCTATTTGGAGGTTCCAATGAGCTCCTAGAAAATTATGTGTTGCATACATCTTGCAGAAGATAAGTTTTTTTTTTAAATTTCCCCATTCAATGGATGGTAATTTAGCATGTTGAGTATTAAAAAAGGACGGGACTCGTTTTGTTACTGATGATACACGGGGCCAATTTTTTTTTATGCGGTCTCAAAGGAACGATATTGGAAAGCAGCGAAGGTTTCCGTGTTAATGGATTAGCGTTAAGATCCGACAATAAAACTGTGCTAGCCGCAGATACTCATCAATAACTAGGGTATAAATTGCTAAATTTAAATTTTTTTCACTCTAATTTTTATTTTCTAGGTATGCTTTCGAAAATCTTCGATCTGATTTTAAATTATCTCACGAACAACATCAATTATGACGTTCAGCAGATGGTTTGGAACTTCTAAATATTGTAGCTCAAGGATTGCATTTGTGTGGCATCGAAAACAAGGGAACTTTTTCCATTTATTCTTATTTTGGTGGTGTGCATGAAAGTTTCGTTGCCAGAGAACAACAAAGGACAACAAAGGCAAATTAAAAAGGAAGATCCATTTGTTGGCCATACAAAGCTTGTAAATTGTGTATCATGGAATCTGGTCTATATATAATTGGTGTGTAATTTTTAGAAAGCTGTAAATAAAGAAATAAAATTTATATTTATTTAAAACTGAATTCGAAAACGAAAACTATCTGCTTTTATTAGTTATTGTTTTTTAAATACAACTAAATACATGTGAAATTGTCAAACATATTAACTAGAAATTTCTTCATCCATTAATTTTTCTTCTTTTTTTTTCTCTGTAGTTGTTCCTTATAATTCTTGGTGTCCACCAATAATTTGATTTTGAACATCAGGAAGACATGGTGAGTAACGACTGTTTTCCATGGTAAATTCACCTGTACCTTGTGTACTAGACCCAATTTTAAAATAAAAACATATATAATAACAATAAAATCTGAAATACTGTGTATGGCTATGTACAGCAATTACCTTAATTCCCCTGCATATCCAAACGTATTGTTAAGCGGAACTTCATCCTAAATAGTCGCTATACCCAATGCTTGTTTGCGTGGCACATATTCCGGCGTTTGTAATAAATAAACTTTGAATAGTGAACTATTTTTGACGTCTGACTATGTTTGCAATTGACAATTTGATGAAATGTCACAAGCGACACTTCGCTATAAAAAAGTGGGAAATAATATTTTGACAGTCGATCACCTGTTCCTTTTCTTCTAATAGTGCAAAGTAATATGCCCCTCTCACTCACTTTGTCAGTAAAATCGCATGTTCGAGTAATGTAAATCAGCCATTAAACACAATTGCGACGACAGACGACAAACGACGACGATATATCGCTGTCAAACTTCTAAAAGCACAGCATCTTATGCGAATGCACCAAATTGCGACAGCGACGTTGAGCGATCGACGATATTATCGTCCGGATTGATCAATTTCTAATTTTGCCGTCGTCGCTGCAGTCCTACCAACAAAATTAATCGAATGAAATGGTTGTGGCATTCACTTTTGTCTTTTTTAGGTGGTAGCACGCCGCGGTAATTTTAAAATAATGAGCTTTGAGGAAAAATTGATCGAGGAAATGCGAAATCCATAAAATAATTTATAGTTTACAAGATAGGCAAAACAAGTGGACAAAAAAAAACAAGGGTTGGATATTTTAAAGCATTTAATTTACTTAATTTCCGCATTTTCAGTGTTTTTCCACACTTTGGTTCATTGCATTTCTTTCAATATAATATAAAATATTCTTGATAAAAATCTCCTTTTAAAACGCTCGAAACATTTAACAAATGAAATTTCAATAACTTCTTCTGTCAAAATCGTCGCTTATCTCTTGTCGTTGCAATTGTGTCCCAAACTTTTCGACTGCCTGTTTCGCAGCGAATTTTTCATTGTCGTCTGTCGTTCTATCGCGCTGTCGTCGCAATTGTGTTTAAGGCTTAATGCTGTATTTGTTTCGACTGGAGGTGTTTTTAATTGGGCTTCCATCAATTTCTCTCGTAGGTCGATTAGGAAGCATTTCGCTTGCGAAGACGATAGGAAATAGTGAATTCTTGATGGGAATTTCAAGTTGGATAGGGGAATATTACTTTAGAGCAAAGATTTTTATTTAAATATGATATTAATGACAGGTAAAGTCGGGGGGAAATAAGTAAATGAACAATTATTGATATTTTAATTTAGCTTATTTGGAATTTATTTGTCGCCGTTATGCATAATCACGAATCTACTTTTTTAGATATTTAGTTTACTCCAAGAGAAGGCATGAAGAAGGCGACGAATAATATACTTTGTTTCAAAGCTATAAACGAATTTGAAATTCTCCATTTTCATATTCTGCAAATTCTTTGAAATTTCCTTTACAGAGCTCAAATGCCGTTATTACCACAAAACTTACCCAGTGCATTAGAGCATTCTTGAGGATCTCTCCATATTCTGTTTATAGCTTTGATTGAAACTATTGAATAAACAAGTAAAAAAGCTAGAATTTGTCTAAGACCAATTCTTGTGATACCCTAGATGAATGCCCGTATGAAATTTCGTATTGTCACCCTTGCAAGTTTGATTTTTGAAGTGGTTTTTCGCATATATTTCTAGAACAGTTTGTCGGACAGAAAAAATGATTATAAGCAATTTTATAGGATTTCGTATTCTGAAAAACTTTTTAATACAATAAAAATGTCTTGGATTGATCCTTTTCACAGTATACGTAGAAAACCTATATTTTTATATGGCAACACCAAGAAGGAGTTGCCCGATTTAGTCCATTTTTTAAATTGTATTTGCTAGTACAATGAAAACACCATGTACCAAATTTCAGCTCTCTATATTAATGTGTTCTCAGGCAGTGTCCAAATATAGAGTGGAAAACGAAAGTTTTGTATGGCAACCCCACAAAGGAGTTGCCCGATTTGTTTCATTTTCGAACTTAATTTTACTTTTTTTTTTAAAGTCCGTGTACAAAATTTCAACTTTCTAAGTATACGCGTTCTCGAGTTATCGTGCGCACAGACGGACGGACGGACATGCAAAAATCAAAATAACTTTTAATATTATGCGTGGGTGTCCAATCCATTTTGCTCTACCATCATTATTTCGAGGTATTACAAACGGAATGACTAACTTAGTATACCCTATAGATTTCATCTAGGGTATAATAACTAATATGGAAGCGGATTATCGGGTTAAAACTTAAGCCACTCGTGAAAGGGATTAGTGTGCTGTGTTTGTATTCGCTTCGTCATAGCAGTAGTGAAATCGTAACATTTTGAATGGGAACCTTTTTTATACTCCAAAGTGCTGTGTAAATAACCAACCCGTTTGCGCCTCCAAAGAAATATAGGGTTGCCATTGAAAAGAAGAAACCTTCTGACATTTATCGAATAAACAAATTGCACATAATCTAAAAACTTTCGTGTATCTTTCTGCATCTGTTGTACATATTTAAAAAAAAAAATTTCGAATGATTATAAAACAAGATGATATAATTTTTTTTAATATATTCACTTGCCTAAAAAACGATTTCCGCTGAAATTTCCACAGTGTTTGTGTATAATCGCATCGCATAATTCATAACATTAAATTAAAAGCTAATCGCTTTAATTTCACAAAACACTAAACAGTATAAAACTATACACTTATCAAGCTTCCGAAACAACACAATCTTAAATATATATAATATTTATTAAGATCTTTAAATTCTATAAAGTTTCTCTGAACTCCCAGAAATCTGAAATGCTTTCTTTCAGATCGTCAAAGTAAGTTCAACCAAGTTCATTCTACTGTCAGTAAGTGTCCTATTCACGTAAACTGTATACGAACGATATCCCGCTTCTTTATTAGTTATTTATTCAATGATTGAAACGGAGTGTATAATATACAAGTTAAGTTTCGACCTGACTATGACTTTTTCTTTAATAACTTTTATTTTAATTTGAAAGCAGATGGCCAAAACACTACAATTCATGCCTACTCTCAAATACTCGATCGTGGGTGCTTAAGCATAAGGTTTACAGTAGGGGTGGCTGGGACACTAACGCCCTGCGGACACCGCGACCAGAGATGTCTTTTGTAGCCTACCTTAGAGCGCAGCTAAATCTGTCTTTCTACGAGCTTTTACGAGTTAGCTTGCAAATCTTATTTGGAGAGATAAATGCTTCTACAGTGATTTCCATCCTTACACTCGCATATTATATACTTCGAGGTTTTATTGTCTTCTTCGCAGTCGACACAGTTCACTGTTGCAGTTGCATATTTTCTCCAAAAAGTAAGTAAGTAAGCAGCTAACGACAAGGGTATAGATAATTTATTAGAAACGCTGCAATAACTTTTGAACGCATTGCTATTTAACGCTTTTGTAAAATTATAATCTTATTGCTTCCCCTCGCACCAAGTCAACGCCACGCCACTGCTCTCAGTAGGTATTATATTGTGTGTACTGTTATGGTCGTAGCGTACTGCATATAGCAGTATGCTACACTGAGAATTACTGAAGCAGGTATGCCGGCCGACTGCAAACCGACCGCTCGCACGCACCCCCACTCGAAGAATTTTTGCCTGCTGGTGGAGAAGAAGAAGGCAATCATATCTGTCTTGTCAAACGTTCACACCGTGAAGTAAGTAAAAAGGTGAATCGAATGAAGCGAATATTTTCCAAAGGCATCGGGCAACGAATCAACCCCACATCCAAGCCAATCACGTAACATAGTTTGATAACAGTACTGACTACAGACTCAGACTAGCCATGTTCAAATTTTTTTTTTTTCAAATTCAAAATCATTTAATGGTTAAAAGTATCTAAGATATTACAATCTTTTGGTGATACAAAACTTAGTTGTAAATTACAAAGGCAAATACTAAATTCATATTAAAATTAAACTAACAAGAAAAAAAAAAGGCTAAAGCTACAAAGCATAATGGCAAAAGAGAGAAATAAAAAATCATAAGAAATAAGCAAGCCAAAAGTAGAAAATTATAATAAGGAATAAGATATAAATTAAAACCAGCAAAAATGCAATATTAAAACAAGCAATACTGTCTACTAATAGCAGTGCAGGGAGGGAAAGAGCATACAAGACCGGAAGACATAAGTGATGGCAGAAAAAAGTAATAGTAATAATAAAAACGAAAATAAAAGCGCAGTATGTAGTTATTTCGGAGTGTAAACATAATTTTAGTCCCCCTGACCATCATCCGAGGCCAGATGACGAGTCAGCAGTACTCTGAATGAACTCGCCGAGCTCGTGCGCTGCAAAGCCGCCGGAAGACTGTTCCAATCCAAAGACGAGCAGCGTGACAAGATGAGAGCGTTCCAAAATTCGATGTTGATAACGGGGAACCCGCAGCATTAGATGCTTGTCAGTGTTTAAAAAGCTGATGTCGGAAAATAGATAGCTGGGACGCCTAGTGTAGATGATCTTATGAAGAAAAATCAATATTATCAGTGTCAGATAAGCATCTAGCGACATACCCAGCAGAGAATTACGGAAGAGAAAAACGTGATCGTATCTCCTCAATCCATGAATAAAATGGATGCAGTCATTGAAAGCAACATTCAGTTTCCTCCTATAGATCGAATCCATGTGAGGGAAGCCAATGTTTCCACTTGTGAAATAAGGCAAGAGAAGAGTCTTCACCAGCTTGGAATGAAGAAACAGCTACTTCGAAGTATCCCATAAATTTTACCGAATATATTTTAAATGTGGTCGCAGTAAGTTATAAAGGATTTTCCAATAAGAGGTGTTAATTTGATATTCAAAGAAAAATGCCATTTTTTGAGATAAATTCGGATCTTTATTTCGTTATAAAGAGGAAGGTATGCCGTTAATAATGGAAAATAACATCAGCCAAATGACCACCACGACCACGCCTACAGGACCATATCCTTTTCATGAAATTTTCCATAACCAAATCGCAAAGTGGCTGCCCTATGTCCTCGATAGCCTCACGAATTCCATCTTTGAGGTCTTGAAGCGACGCTGGGCTGTTGGCGTAGACCTCCTCTTTCACGTGGCCCCAAAGGAAGAAGTCGCAAGGTGTTAAGTCACAAGATCTCGGTGGCCAATTGTGATCACCTCTTCGAGAGATAACACGGTCCGGAAACTTTTCCCGTAAAAGATCAATGGTTTCGTTGCTTGTATGGCACGTAGCGCCGTCTTGTTGAAAGTAAACGTTGTCCAGATCAATACCATCCAATTCCGGCCATAAAAAATCATTAATCATCTGTCGATAGCGCAATCGATTCACTGTAACTGTTGCTCCAGCCTCATTTTCGAAAAAGTAAGGTCCAATGACCCCGCGGGACCATAAACCGCACCAAACAGTCACACGTTGAGGATAGAGAGGCTTTTCAACAATAACTCTTGGGTTTTCCGAGCCCCAGATGCGACAATTTTGCTTGTTGACGAAGCCATCGAGGTGGAAATGGGCCTCATCACTCAAGATGAGTTTTCGATGGAATTCCCGATCATTTTCATGCATTTCAAGGACCCAATCAGCAAAGACTCGACATTGTTGATGATCGGCCGGCTTGAGTTCTTGTGTTAACTGAACTTTATAAGCCTTAAGACCCAAATCTTTATGCAAAATACGGTGTAATGACGTTTGTGGAATGCCTAATTCCAAAGAACGACGAGGAATGGACAAACCTGGGTTTTCTTCAACACTTTCGGCTACAGCAGCAATATTCTCGGCTGTTCTTGAGCGACGTGCACGGGTTTTATTCTTCACATCACTAACTTGTCCCGACAGCTCGAATTTTCCTACCAATTTCTGTATTGCGGTCCGACAAGGTGCTTCACGACGACCCAAAAATGTTCGAGTTTTACGAACCGCCTCTGCCACATTTTCACCATTTTTATAGAGAATTTTAATAATTTCAATGCGTTGTTGAATCGTGTATCGTTCCATTTTTATTAATGGCGTAGTTTCTACTTGTCAAATGTCAAAAAATGACAGCTCTAAAAGTGACATCTACCGAAATAGCGGGCTAATTAAAATAACACCTCTTATTGGAAATCCCTTTAGAAGAGTTGAGGATAATTCCTAAATGTCCAGCAACGGTAACGTTGTGCCATTCAGAGTTGCAGTTGGAAACTGTAAGACATCAGGCCTCTCGGGATTAAAAATCATGTAAGTTGATTTGTTGGAATTTAAAAGTAAGTCATGTCTCTTGGACTACTCAGAAAATCTCTTCAAGTCTGAGTTGATTTTCTCGACACAATCGTCAATAAGGCCAAGCGACCTATCCAAATATATCTGAGCGTCATCCGCATTCAAGTGTATTTTTTAGTCTTATATTACATCGGGCAGGTAATTTATGTACATACTGAACAGTAAAGGGCCCAATATTGAACCCTGAGGTACCCGACAAGTGCTATTGGAATTAGATTAGGGGCACTTTAGAAAAAGCTCAAAATTCGCAACATACAGTTTTCTACTCATAAAGAACTTTCTCTCATCCTATAATGAGTTTAATTAGCTTCTGTCTTTTCTTTATGATGAGTATATTCTAAGCATGCGTGCTAAATTATTTAGTGACCCGCGTATATTTTTTAAGTTTATTAATATGAAGAAAAACACATACAACTATCCCAATTCTATGAGGTAAAAGGATTCTGCTAGTAATGATCTGTCTGAAATTTGCAATAGGTCTGCTTCATTTTTTGAGAATGTATTTTCCTCTTCAAATTTTCAACCTCAAAATAAGAACTTCAGTCGTGAATGATTCTCCTAACGTTCCATTCATTTTGCCTGCAATTGCACAGGAGGATATTCTTGATCATATTAATGGACTTTCAAATGATTTCACAGCTTCCTCCAGCCTTTTTAAGTCGTGCTGCCTTGCCCTGGCAGCTCCGCTTAGAATTATTTTTCAAAAATTACTCGATAATGGTTGTTTCCCTCAGCTATGAAAAAATTCTTTTATCATACCCATCCACAAGAAAGGTAGTAAAAGTGAAATCTCTAACTATAGACCTATTGCAAAATTTACTTACATGCCCAAATTATTTGAATCTATCATTTATTCTCAGCTATCAATTTCCTGTAAGAACTTGCTCTCTGCAAACTAACATGGCTTTATTTCGGACAGGTATACAACCACTAATTTGTCGGAATTTGTCTCGAATACCATTGGCGGGTTGCAAAAGGCTACTAGACAGATTGTGTTTATACAGACTTTAGTAAAGCTTCCGACAAATTATTTCACTCCGCGATTTTGTTTAAAATTGAAAAGTATGGATTTCTTCTAACATTTCTTAAATGGATGGAGTCTTATTTACATAACAGAACATGCGAAATCCGCCATTCCATCTCAAGAGTCTTGAAGGCTTCATCTGGTGTACCTCAAGGAAATCCCTTGGGCCCGTTATTCTTTAACCTATCTATTGACGACATTCTCTCTGTTGTGAGACACTAGAAAGTCTTGATTTATGCTGACGACATTAAGTTGACGATTGTGAACATGCACAGGTTGACCTTCACAAATTCTGCGATTGATACAAAAGCAATAATTTGGTACTCAATATCGACAAATGTGAGGTTATGACGTTCCACAGGAATCAGCAGCCAATCACCTATGATTATATGTGCTCGGATTTCTCGTTTCGCCGTGTGTGTTCTGTCTGTGACTTGGGTGTCAAATGTGACCAAAGATTGAATTTTATCTCCCACATAAACTACATGGTATCAAAGAGTAGCTCTATGCTGGACTTTATAAAACGTTGGTGCCGAGAGTGCTCGAACGAATCCCACCATAACATTGCATTTGTACACTTGCTTTGTGAGACCACTTCTTAAATACCCTAGCCAGGTCTGGTCTCCTTTTTACGGAACACATATTGAGCGTATCGAGCCTGTTAAGTGAAACTTCCTACGATTTGCTCTCAGGCACCTACCCTGGAGTAATTCACTAATTCTTCCACCCTATGAGGATCGCTTCAAGCTTTTAAATATGCACTCGCTTGAGAAACGTCGCATGGTTGCGGTTTGTGCATCAACTCAACGTGAATGTTGATTCTCCGTTGTTACTGGACTATCTTTCGTAGATAGTAAGCACAATTGAGAAGGCTTCCTCTAGGTCTAACTTGGGCATGTATGAACATATTAATCGCATGTGCATTGCTGTTAATAATATAGCTGAGCATTTTTTTGTTAACGTTTCTCAGCATGTTTTAAAAAACCTCTATACCTATAATATTTAATCTGTTTGTTCTATTTAATTTTCTTTCAATTTTTTGTTTTTCTTTTTGTTCTATATTGCATGTCATTTCATCCTGTGTTTGGTTTATGTTTAGATTAAAATACTAATACTAACACCGACTAAGTGTTGAAACGCATGTAAGTTGGCCGTTTATTAAACGTATCACTACAGCGAGCTTGTGTTAAGCTGATTCTGATAGTTAAAATATTGATCACATTTACAGAAAGATGAATCATACAGCAAGGTTTTGGCATTTATTAGCCAGCTGGACTTCGTTCCATTGAAAATGATATCTTCAGAACGAAAGTGCTTTTCACATATAAAAACATCCTTATATTCTCATTTTTGTTTACTACTACAATGTAAGATCCACATATAGCGCCTTTCGTCAACGAATAACAATGTAACGTTACAATCGTTGTTCGTTGCTTTCGTCACAAGGTAGTTTAAAATAACTTATTTGTGATCAAAAATGATCACATTGTTCAGTGGTGGATCCAGGGGGGGGGGGTCATGACCCTCCCCCCCCCCCTAAATTTGAATTTAATTCATTGAGTTATTTGAAAAAATATATTTTTTATTTTATACTTTTTATACCCTAGATGAAATCTATAGGGGTATACTAAGTTTGTCATTCCGTTTGTAACACCTCGAAATAATGATGGTAGAGCAAAATGAATTGGACACCCACGCATAATATTAAAAGTTATTTTGATTTTTGCATGTCCGTCCGTCCGTCTGTCTGTCTGTGCGCACGATAACTCGAGAGCGCGTACACTTAGAGAGCTGAAATTTTGTACACGGACTTTAAAAAAAAAGTAAAATTAAGTTCGAAAATGAGACAAATCGGGCAACTCCTTCGTGGGGTTGCCATACAAAACTTTCGTTTTTCACTATATATTTGGACACTGCCTGAGAACGCATCAATATAGAAAGCTGAAATTTTATACGTGGTGTTTTCATTGTACTAGCAAATAAAATTTCAGAAATGGACTAAATGGGGAACCTCCTTCTTGGTGCTGCCATGTAAAAATTTAAGTTTTTTACGTATACTGTGAAAACCATCTGTCCAAGACATTTTTATTGTACTAAAAACTTCTTCAGAATACGAAATCCTATAAAATTGGTAATACTCATTTTTTCTGTCCGTCAAACCGTTCTAGAAATATATACGAAAAACAACTTCAAAAATCGAACTCGCATAGATCGGTGACCATACGAAATTTAATACGGGCATTCATCTAGGGTATCATAAGAATTGGTCTTAGACCAATTCTAGCTTTTTTACTTGTTTATTTATATAATTCAACTTAAAAACAATTTTATTCCAAAACTTAAAAAAATAAAAATTTATTTCAATGAATGCTATTTTATGCATGAGGTGTATGTGTATAGGTTTTTCTCGGAATTTGGATTTCGGACCTCAGCTTTGGGTGATCCAAGAGAAACACTTCCCAAACCACGAAACAGACTCTCTCACTACCACATCAGAGCCCTAACTTAACTTAGTCCTAACTCCTGTTATATTTCGGGGCTTACCTTAGCCGAAGGCAATCACTCTACACCGTTTCAGGAAGCTATGATTAAGACAACTCGCACACTTTTATTTTATTTATATATATTTTTTTTACTTTTGCTTTGTTCACAAACTTTTTCTTTCACAAACTTCCTCTTATGGTTATTTTCACAAAACGTTTATTTTTTTTTTTCTTATCGCAACTTCTATTTTCTTTACCTGTTTACAATTAGTGTTCAGCCTACCGCGGCGGACGATGGTTGAAATGAAATTTGATATTTTCATAAATATCAAACCATCGTCTTGCTATCGTGCATACATTGTTGCACCCACAATGTATGCCGCTCGCGAAAATTTGCTGAAAAGAGGCTTTTTGGTGAAGACTTGATCGTTTAAATCTTCACCGAGTAAATTTTATACGCCCGATATGTATGTAGGTATATATATACATACATATCGTATTTTTATTTTCGACAAATCTTACTGAAGGTAAGATTTGTCGTGGGGCTTTTTTCTATTGAAACGACTTGGGTTGAAATTTAAAACTTTTATTTGTCCCAAGTCGTTCTATGGGAAATACTTTTTATTTTTAACTGAGGAATTTGAATCAATTGCTGATGGCAATTTCTTCGCCTTAAAGAGAGATAAGCCCCTTTTCAGGTAATTTTGGCATGTAACACTCCTAACCTTCTAAAATATTTGCAGCGTTCTTTTGTAAAACCACTGACATTTAAAATATGGACTGACTACGTCCATAGAAATACACTGCAGAAAGTGGGCTCATTTCTATATAGCGTTCTCTTTCGGTCCACCAACTACTAATTCGCACGTCACATAGAAATGTTACCTAACTCAAAATTTGTCATTTTTGAGTTAATTACACCATGAAATTGGCATATTTCTATCTGATTGCTTTTGCCGCTAGATAGCGATAGTGTCACTTTTCTGTTACTTAAGAACAGAGATATTCTTCATAGAACAGTGTGTCAGTGTCACTTTTTGAGTTGTGACGATCTTCATAACAAACGTAAATATGTTTTCGACATTTTAACAGTATTATTTTAAATCAAATCAAATCAAATCAAAAAGAATTTATTTATAAGCCCCTGCTTAAAGCAACGTACAACGCTGGGCATTACGACATTAGTAGCTTAGTATAAGAGCTTAGTATTAACAGCAAAATAACATAAATCAGAGTAGCTGGTCGGGCCATAGGCCGTCCAGATATTAGACATAAAGAAATAAAAAGAATATAAAGAGTAGATAGCCTTTTGAGATTGGTTGGACGTTAAGAAGTCCTTACAGGTGACTATATGATGATACTAACATGGATACTTATAAAATATATAATACATGAAATTATACAAGATTAAAGTTAATAAATGAATGAGAGCGAATAATGAATTGAATGCTATAAAATGAAATGAGATTAGCTTATTAGGCATTCAATGCCTGTACATAGTTGTGGTTGTATTGAATGAGAGTAAAATTAATAAATCAGGTACTATAAAATTAATTGAACTGGACTGATAGAGCTTATTGGGCATTCATTGCCTGTACATAGTTTTAGTAGTTATTATTAAAGTTTTTTTTTTTTTTGAATTCAAAATATTCAGTTTAATTTAAATTTTAAGAGTTAATTTTATTATTAAACCAGAGTAGTATTATGACGGCCTTACGAATAGCAGTTATTGGTGTTTGCACATTAGCTGTGTTTGGATATATAGGAATTTTCAACGCTACGAACTTTATGACATTAGCAATTACGACATTAGCATATATCTTTGCTATCAATGGTGACAACAGATTAGGTAAAACAGACATTAGTCATTAGCGACAGCTCAGGCCTCTCTCAGAGAGCACATAGCTTTATTTTTGAATTCTTTTGTGGATCCAATTTCCCTGATGTCACCTGGTAGGCTGTTCCACTTTGTAACCCCCTGAGAGTAGATATTTCTGCTGCCAAACTGAGTGTTCACCCTAGGGTATATCAGTCTGCGGCCGTCCCTGTTACTCCATGAGAAGCGATCGCAAACGTATTCTGGCAATAGACCAACCCTGGCCTTATGTATAAAGGACAGTGCTGTAAGATCATACATTCCTTGTAGAGATCCAGGGAGGAAGATTTCCAATAGTGGACCCAGATGCGTCCTGCGTCTCAGATTGAATACGAATCTGGCACATGCCTTGAGAGCACGCAGCAGCTTGGATAGTCCGGATTGTGAGAGTGGATAGAGTACGATGTCCGCATAACGAAAGTGTGGTAGTATAAGTGCTTTGAATAGTCGTAATCTTGTGTTCTCATCAAGATGAGGGGAAACTGCGTAGAGGGAGCGGAGTCCATAATATATTCGAGAGCACATCAAATTTATATGTGTCTTCCACGAGAGGCAGGGATCCATTAGGAGTCCCAGGTTTTTCACGAATTTCGGTGTCAGTGGGATGCTATGGTCCAATATGATTATGGAGGGAATTTGAGATGATAGATTAGCGATTCTGTTGGGTCTAATAGCGTACCCAATGGCCTGTGTTTTGGTTGGGTTAAGTGCTAGGCCATTAGCAGTTGCCCAAGATGCGATATCAGCTAGAGTATCGTTTATAATTTGTATTGATTCGTGCAGTCTATCTGCCGGAGAACCGATGTATATCTGGATGTCATCTGCGTATATATGAAAATGAACGTTATTGAGAATCTCCCCCACGTCATTGATGTATAGAGAAAATAGATGGGGGGCTAGGACTGCTCCTTGCGGAATGCCCGATCGTAAGGGTCTTATACTGAAGTATGTTTCGCTTGATTTGACCATGAAAGATCTGCCTGCTAGGTAGTTGCGAATCATCTCGGAGGCGGAGGGGATAAATTAAAATGGGAGCAAAGTTTTGAGGTTAGTATTTCGTGAGACACTAGTCGAATGCCTTGCTGAAGTCAAGTAGCACATGGATCACTGAGAGACCCCTGTCATACATGTCTCGGATGTCTGCTGTCACTTTAAGCAGCGCAGTGCTGGTCGAGTGAAAGCGTCTAAAGCCAGACTGCAGTTTAGATAGAAGATTGTTTTCGGTGACGAAGGTTGATATCTGATCAGTAATGAGGAACTCCAAGACTTTAGAAATTGCTGGCAGTATAGTGATTGGTCTCCATTCTGAGATATTGGCAGGAGAAGCCGTCTTTGGAATGGGTGTGAGCAATCCGAGTTTCCATCGGTCAGGAAAATGTGAGCTTGATAAGAGTCGGTTGATGAGGGGTAGCAATTGGAATTATGAACGGTAAAATAAATTTGTAAAATTTTATTGGTACATCATTGTGTCCCACTGCGTTGGACTTGACCTTAGTGAATGCATTAATTACCTCAATCTCGGTTACGTTACTAATACTGAAATTAGGGTGTTCTTCGGGAGCTGGATATGTACTGTTGGGTACCGCAGTGGAATCGTTTGGTGTGTTGTCAGAAGCCGGACTAGATATGGGATGAATGTTTATTGATTGCAAGATTTGGTTTTGATCCGAGCTCGGCCCGATGTTCAAAATATCAGTTCGGATAGCAGGAGGCTGGATGGAAATAGAAGGAGGGGAGGGAAGGGTTGTAGTGCTGGAGCAAAGAAAATCGGCAAATTCATCAGGGCTAAAGTCAGACTGGGTCTTAGCCTTAGAGCCAAGCCCAATGTCATTAACTTTCCTCCAATTGATGGAGTTCCCGTCTCTAAGCCCCGCAAGGGTCTTAGTTCTAAGTTTAGCCCGGATTATGTAGTCAGCTAGTCTCCGCTGACCGTGAAATGCCCTGTAGTTTAGACTCGTCTTATTTCTCCTCCACTGCCTGTATGCAATGTCACGCAGTTGACATGCAAGAAGAATTTCCGGTGAATTGAAAATGAATTCGCTGGACGAGCTCGTCCTCACAGTTTTAACCGGGACCTGTCTGTCAAATATTGCACAGATCGTATCAGAGGAGTGACCAACAGCTGCTTCTGGATCAGGGTTGTTGTATATAGGAGACCAGTAAGCACTAGTCAGATCTGCCTGAAGGGCGTCGGTTTGGATGGCATTAAAATTACGGAACGACTTCGTTGGGATTGGGAGTGATAGGGGGAGGTTAAAGGTTAAGAGCTTGGACCGTGACGGGTGGGCCCGTCATTAAGGATGATCAGTCCTTTTTCGGATAATAGATCTGTCAGAGCATTCGTGATTGGAGAGTCCGTACCCATATCGATATTAAAATCGCCACTAATAAGTAAACGCGATGAACGACTCACCATTCTATCTAGGAACTCATTAAGAGTTGATAGGTCATTATCGGTGAATGTAGCAGCGCATCTGTAGACAACAGCAAGGATGATTGGGTCCGCGTTAGTTTCAAAGTCTGAAATTTGAACCGCAAGTATCTCCCAGCTGCCGTCAATGAAGCGATATATCGGTTGAGATTGCAGGGTACAGGTCGCATAGATGGCAACTCCACCACCTCTTCTGGAAGTCCTGTCCAATCTGTGCATCCTGTATCCCAAAACCTCAAGCATTTTGGACGAGTGATGAGCCTTTACCCACGTCTCGCATATCATTAGTGCACCGACGTTACAAGTATCTGCCAGATGTCTTATTGTGGTTAGATTTTTAGGGATGGAGCGAGAATTGAAGGATAGTATGTTGAAATTTGATTGCTGGAGAGTAGCTGCAAGCTCAGTCTGGGTGGACAAGGAACTGTGTTGTCTATCCATAATGACGAAGATGACCTGAATGAGAGGACTGAGGATGAGAAGTGGCACCCGTCAGGTGGAGGGACAGAGCAGATGTAAAACGGGATGCTACAATATTGGAAGCACAGTCTTGGGATTTATATGTTTTATATATTTCTTGTAGAGACACTCTCAACTAAGCCCTTCCTTTTTAGACCTAAAGCTTTATGAAGTAGGTCAAGATCTGTCGCATCGAGGTCTTCATTAATGTAAACCCTTGAGTTAATGTTGCCAGGCGAGATTTGATCAAGAGTTAACGGTGATGTGCTTAGTAGTTTGATATAAGATTTAAAAAACGTATTACAGTCCTCTTCCTTGTAGAATCTTATCACTGATTTTGGATTATAGACTTTATTGGTTATAGATTCTATATTGTGTTTAAATGGTAATGCAAATTCAATGGGGTTATGGAATAAGTTAAGTTAAGTTAAGCAATTGATATCTGTGAGGGCATTGGCTGAATGCTTAGTTGCATCAGTCAGTAGATCCACCTTTTTAGTTAGAAGGCTGATACTGTTCTGTAAATCTCCAATCAGCGTACTCTGATGATTTGATAGATCTGTTGAGCCAATACCCGAGATAGGTATTGTGGAAGAAGCGGCCTTGACTGGTGTAGTCGCAACTTGCGATGAACTTTTGGATAAGTGAATAGGATTTTCTTCCGCGTTATACTGATTGCATAATTTTGTTTTATTGGAGATATTCACTAGCTTGGGAGACTTCAGGCTATGTGTATTGACTGAAGGGAGTATGACGACACTTTCATTGGTCAGCAATGAGGTTGATTCATTGCCGCTGATTGCTATGCTGTTAAGGTGCGAGTAGTGTTTCCTTAGCGTACTAATGCAGGATTTGCATACCCATTTGACTCTTTTTTCACTGTAGAAGGCGAGATAGTCAACAACCGAGACTTCAGCACAAGTTAGGTGGAACCATAGTTTACACCCCCAGCAATCAGTACACTTCTGTCTCGCTAGCTGATCTTTTGGGTGGGTCTTCGGTTGACAGACACTTACCGCATGGAGTGTCGTCTTCGATACGATACTAGGCCCTTAGTGCTGTTAGAGCTAGGCTTCTGCACAGCAGGTGCGCTTTTTGATGATTTTTTCAGTGTGGCTGTTTTTTGAGATTGTTTCGATCGCAATGCGGTCTGCTTGTTTACATTAGACTTCTCCGATTTTTTGGATTTATTAGTTTTTTTATCTTTATTTGGCTTCGGAGTAGTATTGGCTGTGTTCTTATCACAACTAGGAAAAGATGTATTGTTATTTTTAGGAAAACCGGATCTGGTTGATGGATTGGTGCTTATTGGGATACCAGATGTTGTTCGGCGACGAGTTGTGCCCCTGGTGTTTATCGTAAAATTTGGGACTGCAGTCTTATTTTCAGTATCTATTTTATTTTTAGACATAGTATTGACTTCAGCGCTAGTAAGCTATACCGATCTCAGAAAACTGGCAGAATTCAATCTAATATGGGCTGCAGTTATAATATAGAGCAGATAAATTTGGGTATCTATATTATTAGAGACATATTAATGATTCCATTACTAGTAAGCTGCACAGAACTCAGCAAACAAACAGAATTCAATCTATTATGGGCTACAGTTATGTGCTCTCCGTTAACCCAGGCTTAACTAAATTTGATTTGTATTTAAGTAAGTATGATCTAATGTGGATAGCCTTGCACTGCCAATGTGTCAAAATATTGCTGGTTTATCTATGTATATCAGCCATTTCAGAATTAAAACCCTTTTAATCCGCTTTCTTATGAAATAAAGCCTTGAATGGTAGATATGTTAATAGAGTTATTTTGAATTATTTTGAATTTTACTTTAGTGTAGTTTCTTATTAAATAATTTAATGTTATATTTTAAGATATAACTTCTTAATTACTGATCTACTTAGCTTTAGATGTATAGGATGTTGTGTGCTAATTTCTTCTTTATTTTTAGATTTTCTTTGCAATCGCGCTACCCACTGCTATCTGAATACAAGTTGCAAGATGTGAAAATATGACAAGATGTTTCTGCGTTAGCGTTCTCCTGTAATGATACTATGCCGCCCGTTATTTGAGAGAGCCGGGAGTATCTGTGTATCCCTTAGCTGAAGTTTTCCTTTAAAAGAGCGAATTCTCCTGGTAATATAAGATAGTAATTATAGTTATGTATAGAACTAGTAAAACGACACTGGAATGTACTGATCTGTTATAGCTAAATTGCCCCAAGGCTACAGAGTTTAATTTATCATTCAATATGGTAAAGTTAAATTGAATTACGATGAGTCCCCAGTGAGGCTTTTCAAAATGGCGCGCTCACGGATTGGTGAGTACTTCTAGTTGCGACACCACAATTGTTCGTCTCAAATTGACGAAGTACATTTAGAGTTTAATTCGCGATGCATGAGCTCCCAGTACGACTTTCCAGAATGGAACACTCAAAGCTAGGTGAGTTATTTAAGTTCCTACACCGCAATTGTTCGCGCATTCAAGCATTTAAATATAACTATGATACTGTTAACAATGTTGTTTATATGTTTATTAGATATTTATTAGAGAATTTATTAGAGAATTTTCAATAAAATATCTTAATTTTTAATTTATAATTGTTCGCCTCAGCTCGACGATGTACCAAGAGCAATTATTCGTTGATAATGATAGAGGTGCTTTTGATACTGATTATTCAGTCTTCAAAAGCATATACCCAATACTGGAATCTATTCAGAATCTTTCGCAAAATGGTTCTGTTTTATTTATTAGAATATTTGCTATAAAGTATTTCAGTCTTATAACTTTTAACTATTTCAGCTCTTAAATCCGCACAGATAATTAAACAATTATGAATATGGCCGCAGGACGCCTTTGTAATGCGAAAATTTCCGGGAATTTCACCGTTTTTTCGAGAAAATCAACTCTCAATGTTGGCAAATCAATTTAATTTAATTATAGCTATGATGTTGCAGACACTGTTGTTTTATTTATTTATTAAAAAAAAAAAAAATTTAAAATACTTGAATTTTTAATTTAGCACAATTATTTTGCAATTTGCAAAATGGCTGCAGGACGCCGCCTATGCACATTCGAGCCTTCAACTAACGCTATGATATCACAATCACCAACTATCCATCAAGATGCTTTATTTAAGTTGATCTGTTTTGTTTATTAGAATATTTACTAAAAAATATTGAAATCTTATAACTTTTAACTTTCCAACTCTTAATTCCGCACAGATAATTAAAAATTTGTAATATGGCCGCAGGACGCCGCCTATGTATTGCGAAAAATTCAGGAAATTTCACCAGTCTTTCGAGAAAGTCAACTCACAACGTTGGCAAATTATAACAATTATCACAGTTGAGTGTTAATCAAATATATTCAATTGAAAAACCGATCAAAGATACCAAAAACTAAATAGAATTTACGGAGCTGAGATTTTCACGACTTGACACTTTGACAGTTCGACTGAATTCGTGGCATAACTATTTTATTTAGTTATTTGGATACTACAAATTAAATATGTGTGCTACTGCTAATTCAACGCAATTATAAAAAAACAATCTTATTTATTTCCAAGTTCAGAAAAATCGACTGGCAGTGGCAGCCACCTATTTCCTCTTCACTTTTCCACAAAACAGCATTTATTTCTTACAAATTTTATTATGAGTTATGACATTTTTCCACAAAGTTCAAAGTACGGAATTTAATTCTTAAAAATCGTATTTTGAGTTGTGCCACAAAAAAAATTGTAAAAATATTTATTTCGCAACAAAGAAAAGCGACACAACTTAAGAGGATGCGGGATTAACAGCTAACCTCGCCAACTGCGGTAACAAAAACTTAAAATTTCTTTTATATAAATCTTCAGAAATAAATTTACTAACAAATTTAAGAGTTAAGACTATTTTTAGCAAACAATTACTACGTTAAACTAGAATTAATTCTATGTACAGCTTTTCGTTTTTTCGCTCTCCTGAAAAGTTGCATTTTTTGAGTTGGGTCACTTTTCTATGTAACGTGCGAACTGAGAAAGGGCTGTAAACAATAAATAAATAAGTGGGTTGTCGAAATAAATGTTTTTAAATTAATTATATGGGTTAATAGAAATTCGAGAGGTTTCACTTTTCAACTTTCCGCCAATGGATTTTTCAATGTTGGCACCGACGTATGAACTATTTTTGACACAAAAAATTGTACCCGCATGAAATAGCATATCGAGCAGTCCATATAGTCCATATTATATATGCCAGTGTGTAAAACTGAGAAAAGTTTGGCTTGAATGACTCCTGCAGTTTGCACCCTATTCTATTAAAAAAATTAGTTTTTGTAAAAAAAAAGTATACTAAAAAATGACACATCATCCACCGCTTAATGAGGATTTCCTAGTTCCAAGTACTGCAGTACTGCGGTGGCTATGCGAACCGACTTACGGCGTTGGATGTTTTTTTTTTTTTTTGCTCGATTTAATTTGTAAGATGACCCCCCCCCCCCTAATTGCAATGCTAGATCCGCGCCTGACATTGTTACACTTCATTAAAGCAAAGTCGACACATATTAAACAATAATTTAATTATGTATTAAAAATAATAAAACAAGAGATTATCAAAATTATAATAAACAAGTAAAAAAGTAAGAATTGGTCTATAAGACCAATTCTTACAATACCCTAAGTGGTTTTCCAATCTAATTCTAGAACAGTTCGCCTGACAGTAAAAATGATTATAACCAATTTCATAGGATTTCATATTCTGTAGAACTTTTACGTTCACGTAAAAAACCTAAATTTTTATAAGGCAAGAACAAGAGGGGGTTAAGTGATTTACACTGTCATGTATAACATAGACTGCTTGATTTTCTATTTCGTGTGCCATAGCTCACACAGGGGAGGATATTGGCACTTTTTACCGTTGAGAAGTATTCGGGGGGGGGGGGGGGGTGAAATGCCGAATTTCCTAGTTTTGATCAGGAGTACGGGCAGCATACCAATACTACAGCAAGCCGGCCATTTTAAAATTGCGAAATTTCTGAAATTTATCATCGGACGGCTGTACAGATGTTTATTTGCGATTTGAGGTGTTAATATAATAATTTAATAATCATTGCGTGTTGTGAATTAGTGATACAGTAATTGTTTATATCAAAAACTGTGACATAATTGAACACGAACATAATTAATTGCGGTTATCATATAAGGAACTAAACTATGCGAAGGAACATTATTGTTTAGCACGTCTAAGCCAAATTCCTTCCTTCCCTTAAAAGTTCTCGTTTGGGTCGGACCCAAGGGTCCACTTTTTTTTGGCAAGGGTGTGAAATCTATCTTAATTTCAAGTTTTATTTTCACTTTAACAGTCAACAAATTCTAAATTTATTCAAAATTATTGTTTTTATTTGAAGCTTATCTCCTATAACATCAAATAAACTCGATTTTTAAGGAAATAAAATTAAGCAATTTTTGTCTGCCTATCCTTAAAAGTAGCCTATCGGGGACAGAGAAAGGATTACAAATGTTATATTGCCATCTATTTCTATTCTATATATTCATTTGGAAAATCCACTGAACTGAAACTGAACTATGGTGGATTTTGTATAGAAATTATTATTTAAAGTTCAGTAGAATTCAGTCGTTAAACCAAAAAGAGACAGTTATAGAAAAGTGATCCCATGATAATGTAAGCTTCAGTGGTGTCAGCGGTCCATGTTATATATGTCAGTGGTGATTTAGTTCAGTTTTTATAGTTTATTGACTGTTTTTATGAAAACGTCGTGTATAAAATTTCAGTTCTTTACGTTGCAGCGTTCTCAGGTAGTGTCCATCTATATAGTGACAAATGAAATTTTTGTAGAGAACCCTGCGAAGTAGTTGCCCGATTGGTCCCATTTTCCAACTTAAATTTACTTTTTTTTCTTAAATAGCCCGTGTGCAAAATTTCAGTTTTCTAAGTAAACCAATTCTCGAGTTATCGTGAGGACAGGCGGACGGATGGACGGACGGACAGATAGACATTCAAAAATCAAAATAACTTATTATACGTGGGTTTTGAACCTATTTTGCTCAACCAACATTATTTTTGTGAACGGAATGACAAACCTTAGTATATATCCTATGATTTCATCTAGGGTATAAAAATTATTGTGTCGCATTCACAATGCAGAGTGAAGTAGAGTAGCGTATAGTGGCAACTGGCATCCTTTTTTTAGCACGCAGTAGTGTATATGGCCATCTCTGTTTGGCTCAGAGTAGCGCAGAGTTGGAGCTGCATGAAAATAGGTTCTCAAGGTATATAGAATACGTGGTATTCTCATTACGAACCATGTTCCACCATTAGGTGACGTAATATCGTGAAATGTATTGGAAAGTACGGTACAGAGAAGACAATACTCTCTCTCCTCTCTGTCTTTCCTTTAAAAATGTATATACAATCGTCACAGAATTACGTCACATGCTATCAGCTGCAATGTGTCAAAATTTTTATGGGAGTACTTGCTTTCTATATACCCTGATAGGTTCTGTTCTAATTTCACGCTGCAATTTCGAACTACTAGCATGTAGATGGCGTGGAAGGAGCTCCATACTTCTTTTTATCATAACCCTCTAAACATTTGAGAGGATACACCTAAAGTGAAACGAAAACGTGAACTTTACGAACCGCGTTTTACTAATACACCCACGCCCCTATAGTACATGAACACTATATTCACAGCGTAACAAAAACGTAATAAAAACGTACCTCTCCTAAGCATTTGAGAGTGTACACCTAAAGTGAAACGAAAACGTACTGAAAACGTACTTCTGGATTTATTGACCTTGTCATAGAACCTGACAGCAGACAGCTGTGTGTGCATGTTAATTTGTTTGTGAATAACAAAACGCCGCGTTAATTTTTATTTTATTAAAACTTTGGAGTGTCAACAAATTTGAATAGATATATACTTATATTATTATTATTGAACTTTTGTCAGTTTACTAAGCTATTTTGTAGTCTATCGATAATTCCAATTATCTATACCCTACTCGATGTACCTAATAACATTGTAACGTAGTGTAAGCTAAGGTTCCTTAATAAACTTTTTTTGTTCTATTCTTATTAAGGTTTGTGATGCTATTTTTATCAAATAAATTAAAATAGAAAAATCTGTTGTTTTCTTCAAAAGCCACATGCAAAACGTTTCGTAAACTAAACGTAATTTTCATTCCGAAAACGTAACACTTTAGAGTACAGTTTGCGAAATATAATGTCAATTACCACTACATTGACAGTCTACGCTTTTCAGTTTCACTTCTCTTTGGCCTGATGATTCGTTTCTGTTACGCATTCACAACACCAAAACGTTTCTTTTGCGTACACTTCTATGCAAGCATGTTTACATTTTCGTTACGTTTTTGTTTCGCCTTGCTTGAAGGGAATAAGTAACATTTTAATGTTATTTTCTGATTTAATACTTTTTAATAATGCTAATAAAAAACAACAGGTATTTTTTGCAAGCTTCATGATTTAAAAACCAAACAATTTTGTTAATTTCTATCTAGTTTCGAAACAATCTGATGGTGTAACATAAAGGACGAAATACAATGATGCCGACACGGCAATTACCATAGCCGTAAAACCCGGGATATAATACAAATCATGAAGTCGCCGGAGGCAGCGACACATTAAAAGGCCTTAACGTGCGGGTACAACATGCAGTAAGAGCTCACTCTCACTGCTTTTTGTATACTCGTCATGGAGGAAAAAAATGTCATCTTAAACAGGTCCTAAAGCCCAAAACTGTTGCTCCCACAGCAAAATGAAGTTAAAACAAATTGCAGCCAAATATGTTTTCTTTCTAATAGTTTAAAAAAATAATAGCATGTAGAACAAATTTATGGAAATTATAGCGTTTGAACAAAATACAAGCAACTTTTATATGAAAAACTCCTGCAGTAAGACAAGGCAAGAAGACTGTGGATGTCGCCTGCTGACCGGTCCGCTGCTCTTTTTTTTCGACTTTGTTCATGGCTTGTAGTTGTATATACCGGGGGTTACGCCATAGCACATTGGGTGTAATATGTCACATTAAAGAGGGGAGACTACAGTCTACAGTTTTTATAAAAAAAAGTTATGTTAATAACCATTTTGCTAAAATAATAGAGGTTAAATTAAAAAAAAAAAAGGTAAGAAAATCCGAAATTTTTAGTTTAGACACCCATAATTCTTGATGGGAGAGCGGTATAGGGCTGGTTGAGCTGAGCAGTCGTTGGAAAGGCCATGAAGTTCTGCATACAATGAGCTATTAACTGCGACGTACGCCCGTAGTTTTTAAGATACAGGGTCTTTGTGAAAACCTAGCTTTTATTCTTAATCAACCTGTAACTCCTAAACGGTTGATATGCCCCCCCCCCCCCCCCTCTGCCAGACAATTCTTAGTTCGTCTAGGTGAGTACTATCACCTCCTGCTCTATTGACGTCCTAGTGGGAAACATCCTGTATTTGTCTCAATTTGTATATCAATTTCAATGCATTCCAATTAATACAGCCGTACTGTTTCCAAAATTGGTTATAGTTCAGTGTATATTTTGAGCTTGGAAGAGATGAAGAGATTTTAGCCAAAAAATGTACCATTTTTGACTATAGGAATTAAATAGGATGGCCAGGAATCAGGATGGCTCACTGAGAATATCTCATTTGTCTGACTGAGCATGTGCCTGTCGAGAGCGCCTTACCAGTAGTGCACAAATTTCTAGTGTAAATCAGTGGAAGAGAAAAAAATGAAGAAAATTTTGTTCGAGTTCCGCCCGCGCGGTGTTCGCTTGCCTTGCCACTAACTTCATTTTAATGCATTTCTCAGAAGTATTTTGTTGATTTGACGTTTCATAGCATGGTATGTTTTATCTTTATGAAAAAAGATTAAACAGATTTTCTTGTAATAAAAGTAAACTGAATCTGATCTGAGGTTTGAGGCACATTAAAATGAAACCATCAGATAAATTGAGTTGTGTAAAATTACTTGCTCTTATTGAGAAGAATCCGTGTTTGTGGAATTTCAAGTTGAGTGAATACACAAATAAGGAAAAGGTAGACAAAATTTGGCGTCATATAGCAATTGAAATGAAAGATTCTGGTAAGTATCAGTAGATTAACTCTTTTATTTTCATGGGGATTGGTGTTGTCTGATGTCCAAGTGTCAAATTAAGAGTCTCTACAGACGTCTATAAAAATCCTACTCTACTGTGCTGTAATAAGCTGCATTTGTTTGGATATTCCGAACTGCTGTTTTTGTTTTGATTGTTGTACAGTTATTCTAAACCCTGGCTACTATAACATTTATGCCGATGTTCTACTCTACTTGTACTTTGCTCCCCCAACAACTTGGTTACCTCCCTTGATGAGTTTATTGGGGATATCCCCAATAGTTTACCCTGAATCAATCAAAAATGCAAACTAAGTATGTTACCTACTAGCTAGCGATTATCTGACCCAAAATCCTTGTCTGCTTTACTTCTGTAGGATCAGGTTAATTCGCTTAAAACAAAAAATAAAGGAATTATAAATTAACGATGAACTAAAAAACCAAAAGTATAATATTGGCTTTATTTTTTGTACGTAATTCCTTTCGACAATTGGTGCAGAGTCTCGAAAGTTCCTATTACCCCTCACTTGTGCACAGCACCGAATGCTATGGTCCCCACTCATTAAACTATTCATTCCTTATTAGCGCTATGAATGAAGAGTGCTCATATTTATTAAAGCGAGTCTAAGTGCGGTGCCTGGATATATTAGTAGTTTTAATGGATTCTTCGTGACAAGTCAAAATAAGCGTTACAAATCATTTACCACAGAAATATACCCTCTTGAGCCCTTCCTGAACCAGTTAGAATATCTGGCTTGACTAACCAGCTTGAAACTTAGCCTTACTCTACCTAAATGACCAATAGCAGAATATGTCCTATAGGTATTTGAATATGACTACATAACTATAAATACACTACTCGTGGCTTGAGAGACAATGAGTTCGTAAGGAAATATATGGTTGGACTTTTACCCTTCCTTTGTCTGGTTTCGGTAAAACGTGCAGGAAATTTGTAGGGTTATTATTTAAAAAATGAATAAACTAGAATTTCGCTCGGAACATTTTTGGTTTTAATGAATTCTACAATCCAAATGTCTTCAACTAGAAAATTACAAATCAATCTGGTCTACCTACTTACTAGTACATATTCAACGTATTAATTTTTTGTTTTAGGGTACAATTTATGAAATTCTTCTTGAAAGCTGAAACTGGAAACAGCTCATACTCCGGCACCTCTCCTTATTTGTGACTTTACCGCTTCATATTTATCTTCAATTCTGCTTCTACGCGCGCATCGGTTATCTAAGGTAAAGACTGTTCTCCTCCACATAAATTTGTTGATTTTTTAGCAAAGAATTATTTGATTAGTATAGTTTCGAGTGCATCCCTAAATATGCTGCTGTGAAACATGTACCCGTTTTTACGTAACCTAAGAATACAATGCATTTATTCATATTAAAATAAAGGGAAAAGGCAATATTTAAAACTATTTGTTACCTATTTTTTCATTAAAATTATTTAAAAAGTGGTTAGGAGAACACTATGAACCCAGCGTACAAATCGGCCATCTCGCAATATAAACGGCTAATACGAGACGCCTTAGAAAAGTGGCGTACAACAGCTCAGGCGACTTCCTCGCCAGCCATCACAACACCACCATGTAAGGACAATTCTCCAACTGCCGAGACGATCGTCTCGAGATTTGTAGAATTAGGCTGGGGCATTTCGTCGCCATAAAGAACACCTGTTCAGAAGACAGCCAACACCACCTTGCACCTTTTCCGATGGCGCAGCGTTCACTGCACAACACATCTTTCACGAGTGCTGTGAACATCCTAGACTACTCTACGAACGAGGCATAATAACAAGAACAACTGAACTCCTGAAGTCCTGCAGAGAGGCTACGAACGAACTAATCCCTGCACTCAAACAATACGAAATACTCCTAGCAACTAAACTCTCAGGTTAAGAAATCCTTTCTACCTCCTCAACTAAACTACAATGTGTATCGCGGAATAGGTTAGCACGTACTTATTTTTCCTTCCTTTTCCTTTCTCTCTTTATTTTATACAATGAATCAAACTGAATTTCGAACTGTAGCCCTCATAGCTGTTGGATTTAATTGCCATGTACTAAATTGAATCAGAATTGTGTTACAATTAAGCTTTTAGTACTTCTTCCTAAACTAAGTAACTTTTTGTTTTTACTCCCTATTGCACTTGGACATGAATTAGCTGAAAATAGATTAGTCTCGAAATATATACTGTAAAAGCTATACTGACATTCTAGTCATAAGTACAAAAAGTTAGTTCTATCAATCGATTAGGAACATAACGCAGATAGAGCCCAGTTGGCCTTGAAGCCGTGGGCCGACCACTTTGCTGTAATAGGCTTTCTTTACAGTTAATTAATTTAAATAATTTTAGTGTAAAAATAAATAACAAGTGGTTTTAAATAATGCCTTTTACTAAATAAAATATTTTCCACGTGGATTACTCGTTAAAATAATAATAAAAATAAAAAATACAGCAAATTAAAAATTGAAGACCATGTAGGTACTAGCTAACGTGAATTTGATGGGCTGGGAATCAATACACAATCACAATCTAAAAACGTAGGTTATCTTTGATAAGTTTAGCAAAGGTCAGACCGTGCGTTAGTTATATTGGAAGATAGTTCCATTTTCTCGCAACTTGGACGAAGTAGGAACGTTCGCCGTACCTAGATGCACATCTCGGGGCAAGCAGTCGGAGACCTCCATTCAAGTGCAAGAACTGTAGACTTTCAAAAATATCTTTTACATACAAAAACCACAGTTGGAATTGAAACCAAGTACGTAAATTAAAAAGCGGTGCCTTGTGCACAGTTCCAAAGTGAAAACACTTTCGTTGTGTTTTGAACCTCACACCTGTGTGCACCTATGTACATACATAGGTATAATAAGTCCAATCGTAACCTTTCCTGTCAAAAAATGTGAACAATGTCTTCCAGAACATTTAGAAAAGTTCGCACCATGTTTTATAATGTTTCCTTTATGTGTAGCTGTAAAAAATATAATTCTATTAATTTCACCTTTGTTTTTCCAGAACAAAACTGCCGGGATAGGTGGAACACAGTAAGAAATTCATTTAGAAAATGGCTCCGACCACTAAAAATTGGCGAGAAACCTAGAAAAAAATATTACGTAGCAGATCAACTGCAATTTATAATTCCCTACCTGAAGAAAATACCAGGTGACTTTAATGATAATGCAACTGAAGAAAGCGGGTCATCTCAATTGAAACGAAAAACTATTGCCACCACTCCTCAGGCACCAGCTTTTAAAAAAATTCGCCGCGAAATTTCGTATGCCACAGATGATGCGAGCACAGATGATCTACTATATGAGGAGAGTCAGGGAAGCATTACTCAAATGAATGGAAAAAGTACATCCACATTCACATCACATAATAACGTAGCTTTTAGAGAGACTCAAACAACTACTTCATTAAAAGATCCGGAAGTGACGGTTGTAGAATGGGTAAAACCCAAAAAGAAAAGAGCTCTAGAGGATGATTATAATGAGCTCTTTGTAAGAAGTCTAATAAGGTATATGAAGCAAATGACAGACAGACAAAATAGGCGCTTCCGTGGAAAGGTTATGGGCTTAATTGATGACATCCTAGAGAATGCTGATTTAAACCCTTTCAGTTAATCTTCCCTAATATTATATAGACTTCAGCGTGGATTGTATTTTCTTCTTCCACAACTTAGACCTTTGGCCTTTAAGATTCTTGTGGTTGTATTCCTTGATATTATAGTGGACGGTACAATACCCCAACTGTCACGTGGAAGAACGGCGTTTGATTCTCCCGGGGAGCTTTTTCAATTCGAGTTACTTCTCTGATAAGTACTAGATAGAAATTCGTCAAACTTCGGAACAAATAATAACTAGAAAAGTTCCGTTTTTTCTTTGCAATTTTGAAACGAGCCGAATTTTATACGATTTCACTAATCGATAAATTCCAGTTTTTTGTCAGACAAGAATAGTGAAGCGATCTGTTAATGAATTTCGTTCGATTCAGAAAATAATATCTGTTATATCAATAATCGAAAATTCAGAATATTGCAAAGCAATGACTTATTTAGAAAATGTTTTAGTTTTATAGACTAGCACCTAATAAATATTATGGTAAAGTCGATTATATAAAACTATTCAATATCTTACTTGAGTTGACGCGAGGCACAGCTGAAGTCAAGTTGCTTCCTACTTTTGAGATGGGCTCACTCAGATGAAACTTGATTAGCAGCAATTAGGCATAACACTTGTAATTGATGTTTTCACTTTGCTGAAAAGTGGTCAACTCATTCCATCATCCTAATTCTCTTTCTGCCAAATTAGTGCAAGCGAATAAAAGGGTATTCTTTTGCGATTTTCGATACTCAATTTCGACTCACAATTTCTTTAATGTCTTCATTTAGAACTAAATGGCGTCCTATAAATGGTGAAGATGACAAAGAATGGTGTATGATCGGATATTATAGTTTCATTGTTATTAATGGTCTTATTAAATGTTTTCAATGGGTGTTGCCATGCTATTTAATACTGCTCAAGTCAAAAATATATTCAATTGAAAAAACTTCCGCCAAGTGATCAAGCTGAACAAAGACCACTTTTGGGAATACCATACCTTGTTAATTTTTATACGATGGACCTAGTTGAAGAACATTTTTGAGCAGACCAAGGTATTTTGAATACGCCATAACATTCTATATATAATTAAATAGATCGACCTATGTGTGATAAATTTGACTTTAAAATCATATCACATTAATAAGGTAACAGTAAAAATTTCATGCTGCTTTGCTGCTTTCGGTATTGATTGTTGCAGTATTACTTGTTCGGTTAAGATCTCAATGGGACGTTCGAAATTCTATTCTTCTTTTTTAATCGAAGAACGAATTAGTTTTTTTTTCTTATTCTTGTAGAAAGCCTTGATTTTGCCATCATCAATATGTAGGCGACTATTCCGAACTTTTTTCATATAATAGGTACCGCATACTGCGAGTCTTATGCTACATAATATGAACATCATACGGCATCAATTTAATCGCCGCCTTAGAGTTCTTTTTTTTTTTCTTCTTTTTTGGTTTCGGAGACGAAACTTTGGGCTCCACTAATTGCGAGCTGGAGTTTACTCTCCCTGTCTCGACCCTACGAGGAAACACGCTAAAAAGTAGGAAGATAAAAGTAGTGGGGGACCAGTTAAAAGTTCCCACACTAATGTGATGTTATGTTTGCGACGCCACGCGCCCGTACTGATTTATATTATAGTTGCAATTTTTTAAAAATGTTAGGTTATGTAATTAAAACTTTTACAAAATTAGTTATATTTGTTTAGATTATTTATTAGCTCCATTTTGAAGTGATTAAACATAATTAAACTTGGTATAGTGGTAGGCTCCTTTTGGAGTATTGAATTTCATTGAGTTGCTACCAGCTCGACGTTGGGGTCCGAAGTGTCGAGTTCACTAGATTGCTTTTAGTCTCGAAGAGAAAACGAAGTCTAGATAGATTCACTATAGCAAATGTATATATTTAAGGACCTGCAATCTTTAGGCCTGCAAGCAGATATCATCATCAGCATAATTCAATTACTGCCGTGAAATTGACATCCTAAATGACTTTAAGAAGTAGGAATATGTATGCATATGGAAATATGTATACATATACTCGTATTATTCGATCCGTTGATATCAAGGACACCATAATACTTTTTCAAAGTATCTACCATCCACAAAAGATTAGAATTCGATTATCATTGGGGTATATACTCTTCCAAGCATATAGCATACGTTTGGATTATGTCCATATTTTCGGAAGCATTGTTAATTATTTTATATAATGGACTTATAGGCAAGGCATTGTTTTGCAATATGAAACCATAACAAAATGTGTTATATATTCACTGAAGGAAGACTTTTTATTTAGTTACTATAATAAAGGAAAACATTATAATTTGAGTATCCCAATCCAGTGAGTATAAGTTAATACGATTTTTAATTCTGTCTCCCGACGGACATGCGAATATACTGGACACTATACTATTCAGGATTATACTAATGCCACAATTATGTACATCTTATAGTGATAAGAAAACATTTGAAGCATATAAAAACATAAGTTATTATTAACAAATTAAGTAGTAGGAAAAGAAAATGTATAAGGAACTATATTAGATAGGCAAATATATTGTTAACTGTTGATTGTGTAAGAGCCATCATAGAGTTCTGAAACTTTATGTTGGCCTCCAACCGAACGGGGTCCTATAAAACATTTAGCCTATCTATGCGATGATCACCGGAGATAATTTGTGCCTTGGTGCGGGCTTCATGCCGCCTTAATATCTTATACTTTAAATAATTTTAATACATATTAGCTGCATTCAGGACGCCGGTTATCTGATCTACATACATACCTACATCAAGTTAAAATGTACATAAACCAAACGAAAATGCCAGATCTAAGAACAAATCGCGGACGTCTTGAGCGCAACTATTGTTAACTTTAATTTACATATTAATTGTAAGAACTTGTAGATAGATTTATAAATCATTTGAATGAATTTGTAACCGAAAGGAATTCATAAGCTGGAAATAGAATATAAGTATCGAATTAACGATAAGTAGGTAGGTATAATGTATATACTACATGTTATATGTAAGTATAAATTTATTATTCTAAAGTATTAATAAAAAACATTTTATTTTCTGTATAAGACATGGTTTCCCAAAATATCTCCTTACTAAAATATTCCTCCACAAGGTGTGAATTTTTAATATACTGGAACTATGATTTTTTGTGAGCCAATTAAATCTTCTAGCTAATCTGTGAACCATAAGCACAGACAAGAAATACCCAGGTATCGACGGTAATACTAAGAAAGTGATGTATGGAAGAGCTCATCGCAAACCTCAATAACTCACTGATCTCGGCTAAATATATCATTGGTACGAACCAAAAATGTTTTTCAATATAGGCAAAAATTAATTTCTTTTTTAGAATTTAAATCGAGAGTTTTGTCTGGCTCGGCTTCGTGGAAGTTGGATTGATTTGCTTGCTTGGGCTTGTTAGCTAAAAATTTTTATGAGCGTAGATTTAGGTACATCGGCGCGGATTTTTGGCTGTGGTCTTTCTAAATTATTTTCAATGGGGGAAAGGAATGATTTATTTCTTAGAATTTAAATCGACCATATTTCGTGTAGTTTATTTGTGGTTATAGACGGTCCGGACAAATTTTGTCTACCGTCTTGCTGGATGAGTTGATTGTGGGCGATGGTTATATTAGTGATAGCCGCTTTGGCGTTATTTCCCTAGATGTGCGATTTTTACCCATGCCAATAAATTTCGTTAAAGTTTGTAATTTTGTATGCTTATCGAACTATTAAAAGAAATAAATGTTTCATTGTTTACTACCACCCACCCACCCCTCACAATGAGCGCATCCTGCAAGACTGTAGACAGAATTTGTTTGGAACGTTTATAACCATAAATAAACCACACGAATTCTGAAGAAATATGGTCGATTTCAAAGAAATAAATCAATTCTTTCCTCCATTGAAAACAATTTATACAGGCCAGAGACAAAAATTCTTGCGGATGTACCTAGATCTACGCTCATAAAAATTTTTAGCTAACAAGCCCAAGCAACCAAATCAATCCAACTTCCACGAAGCCGAGACTGCCCAGACATAATTCACAACTTATTCGATTCGTCTTCAGCAGCCACCAATAATGCACATGAATTCTGAAGAAATATGGTCGATTTAAATTCTAAGAAAGAAATGAACTTTTGCCTATATTGAAAAACATTTTTGGTTCGTACCCATGATATATTTAGCCGAGATCAGTAAGTTATTTAGGTTTGCTATGAGCTCTTCCATACATCACTTTCTTAGCACTATCTGAGAAAACTTACAACAAGATGTGCAAAACTCCACATAAACCCGGAACACTTTTTGAAAGCTCTTTAACTTTTTAATCAACCAAAGAAAACTATCAATGCGAAGCATTTATGTGGCATAACCTTATCCTCTAAGGAGTAACCAAAACTTTCGACTTCCCAGATGTAGAAGTGGAGCAGCGCAAAATTCATTAGGATATAGAGGATTCTCATTATTCAACGAGCTACCTGAAGAAACAAAAAGTGAAATTAGATTTAGTCAATTTAAAAGAAAATGTATTGAATTTATTAGAAGAAGAACTTGAGTGAAACACTTTTTTGGTCTGATAGTTATAGTATTTAATTGTTAACAAAAAGTATGTTCTATACTAATTATTATAATACAGCAAGAGAGAGAGAATGTGTAGAGCTTTCTATTATAGGGCCATTAGCACGTTTTGGTTGGACCGCGTTTTTGTGAGGTTTTGCACATCTAGATGTAAGTTGACTCAGGTACTACCGTCGATATCTGAGTATTTCTTGTCTGTGCTATAAGCAAGGGCTGAATTTATAAGTCCGCTCGATTGAACGGGTATAGCAAATAAGATCTCGGAGTTCATTGAGCAATTAGATATATTTTATTCACGTGTCAAGTTTTGAAGTTGACATGTATATAAATGGACTGCTCGTTGTACCAAAAATCCATGAAAGTAAATGGCACAACTTTCATATTCCTCTCCCTTTCCGTGAGAGCATACTTTCCCATTGAACTGTAACGATTGGAATCGAAAAATTGCTTGCGGTTCTGCGGTATTTCCAAAACTGGCAGCTTCGTAATTAAAGCTTTCCTACCAAAACAGCCTTGCAAAAAACACTTCCTTCGATTCACAATTAAAATTTAATAATACCAATAGTACCAAATACTTTTGTGGTAAATACAGGCATATAAGTAAATTCCAAAATAATTTAAATGTAGCACCAGTTTACGACAGTTGGTAGCATTGATAGTGAGAGCATACTTTCTGATATCAAAACTGGTGTCACATGAAATGGGAGATCAGTCAGTCCATGCAGAAACTTATTAAATATGTATAAAATTAGAACAAAATTTGTGCTGGAGAATACTTTTTGAAGATTGAGATTCTGATTCTGAAGAATATGAATGAAATGGTTAAAAATAATGATTTTTGCGCGTGATTTGAGAGGAAAGCAAATGAAACATTTCTGGAATATGAAATCATGAAAAATTCTGCAATAAATCATAGAGTTCATTAGAAATTTCTCGTCTAGTGCAAAAGATAAAAAAACTAAAAATAATTACATTTTAATTGAGCCGATACACGGCGACTCCCAAATGACCCGGTTTTGGTCGTTCATGAAGCAAGAACATTCCCTTCAGTCAAGCAAACTATAGGCAAGTGCCACACCAAGCTATTGATGTGCTGATGTGGTGATGGCAAAGTTTTAAAATAATTAGCAGAACTGCAAAAATTTACTGGAAGAAGCGTTTCGTATTGTCAGAAACACTAATACCTAATACTCTTCAGTATGGAGTATAATTTAATAAAATTCCACAAGAAAACAATTTAGTACGAAATTTCTCTCCAAGCTTTTTGCACAGGCATCTTCGTTTTTCAACACTGCACTAATTTTGAAACAAAATTTCGTTCACTTATTTTTCATATTTTAATCTAACTCTAATATCGACTGATGTCAGCAAAACTAAGCAACATGCAAATCACTTGCTAATTATCAGCAGATCAGTATCACATCTCCACCTCTAACAATGTAGTATGACTCATTAAGATGTTAGTGCTGCTTATAATCAGCGTATCAGGAGCCTGGTGTTGCACTTGCCTAAAGTGATGCTACGCGCTTTTTTCTGTGTAGGTATTCCAGGTTTTTGGTGGTACCAACGTTAATTTGAAATTAACTTGAGATGAAATAAATACATTTTTTGAGTACATATTCAATATAACGGAGCTATAATTATAACTCACATAACAAAATTTCATGCTGATTGAAATCTATATTTATAGATAAAGCTTATTTATTTTTACTTTTATCTTAATAAAATTACATATTACCGACTAAAGTGCAGTTATCTTTATTTTGAACAGAAAGTCGAGAGAAACATCTAGAAGTAGAGATATTTATCTGGGTCAAAATTCAGCCGATATTGGTCGTTTGTTTTTAAATTATTTTCGCGGACAATGGTTGATATATAAATCTCTATCATTTATTTCTTTTTTACGTTTATCATGAGTCTAATGCTATAATACTTTTCTCAGTTGTATTCATTCAAAACTCTAGGGTCAATGTAAGATAAACTTAAAGAGCTCTACAAGCGAATTTATGGATACCGAGATTGAAGATTTCGAGATAAATGGGCGAATTTAAGGCTTATTTGGGAGTTCTGGACGAATTTAAATTTCAGAGCCCTCGTGAAATTCCACGTCAATTTATACTTACTTATGTACCTAGGACATTGGTATAAGAAACTGCATTTATTTTCGACATATGGTTTACAATTTGAACAAACTGAAAAAGTGAACTCGTTTTGAGTTTTTTGTCTTATATTGTTGACAAGATGTTGTGAACTGTGCACTGTTAAGTTGCAAAAGCAATATCCGATTAAATATTTAATAAAATCATTGATATTTTCCGCTTCCAGAGTAGTGCTAATGGGAAAGCAAAGAAATCTCTAATTAGAAAATCTTCCGCTTTGGAAAGAACTGCTGAAATGGGAACGAACAAATAAGTCATCATGTGACGTAGCTGCTATTAGTAAATATCGCTCTTGTGTAATAAAAATGACATAAAAATCAAAAAATATAAGGACACATTGTAGTATCCTACCTAGACAAAATCGTGTCGGAATATCCTAGCGAAATAAAAAGCATGTTAAAACGTTCTGCGTACGGTCGGTAAGTAGATAACACTACAAACATAGATATTTACCTATGTACATATTTATGTCAATTCAAATGTTTGGAAAAAACCTGAATTAAGGAAATGGAATTATTTGGAGAATCAAAATATACGTTTTCTATGCGTAAGTTAGGAAACTAATATTCTAACGTTTTTTCATTCTTTTATTGTTTTTCTTATCGCAAAGAAAAACATTTTATTGAAAAAATACGCCAATATAAATGTAAAAAGTTTTTATCGTTTTCTTGCCATTTATTCCTAAGCTTAGAGAAAAATATAACATTAACTTTTTCTTAACGTTTTTTAAGGCGTATTGCGTTGCACATTGGAGTTATGTCATTCCATCATTTCAAGTTAATAATGTCCACGCAAAGTATTAATTAAAGAATTGGTAAAGAATTGGAAGAACTATTTCAAAGCAATAGAAAAAAGAGTGATGTTGATTTCAGTGATCAAGTGCCGTGAAGAAATAAAAAAAAAAAAGTTGTGAACTGCAATGACAGCAAATTTGCTGCTGATTATGAAGAAGTTATTGATTTTCTAGATTAAATATATGCTGTAAATTGACAAGCATAATTACGCCTCTGCATTGAAGATGCACTCGAAGGAAAATAATTTTTGGGAAATTATCTAGAAAGTCTTTACTCGGGCTGTACAAGTAATCAGAACCCATTTTATAGATCATTATACATACTTCCCGAATACATCAAAAAGAAGCCAACTAACCGTTTTCTCAATAGTCCTCAAAAACTTTTGTGTACCCTAGAAAGCACTTAACCGATTTTATTACCATATTTTCCACTTGACACTTGGTCAGAATTGACGGAATTCGAAGAAAAAATCAAGACATCGTAAGCAGCAGGAAAACAACTGATAACAACTTTACAAAGTAATAATCAGTAGATACTTAAGGCATATTATGTATTTACAGTTGAGATTCTACTTAAAGATAAGGGGCAAAGACTGCTTTTTTTAAGAAGCTGCTTAAGAACTATCATTGGAGATGCTGCAGCCTCATCTTTTTCCTGGACTGGTCAAGGACACAATTTACAAATTAGGTACTTCCATATGATATTGTATTTACTCTGCATATTTCCCAGAGGTCCCAGCCTCAGACACCGATAAGGACCATACTATTATTCTATAACTACTTTAATCGGGCAAAAGATAGAATTAAGAAAGCCATTAAAAAAATATTATTCTGTGTCTATCCTTGATTTAATATAATATATACATAAGAAATACATTTATATTGTGCAATGGAGATAATATTCCTTTCTTTTATTACAGTAATATTGATTTTCTAAACTATTTGTTAAAACATATTTTCCGAGTTTAGTAAACATTGAGATAGTAGCTAAAATACAACCACAACTTATTGTTTCACAATATACATTTTTTATTATAATTGTTGAGACTCCAGGTATTGAATAACGGCACGTGCTGTTCAGGTGGCTCTATGTAAGGTGGATACTGCTGAGGTGATTTTATACCAATTAATCGCACGATTATAAACCCGTTTATTCCCGTTGGCTCGTAAGGGGGTTTTTAGGAAAAAATAAGAATTCAAACTTATCGTGGGTATCACACCGGGAGCGGCGCGGCAGTTTTAAGTTGCCGCTGCGCGATTGCTCTTGTAAAATTAAATATATCTATAAGTCAGACCGGGAGTGGCTAGGTGCGGAAAATAGTTACCGCTCAGCGATTTTGGAGATTACTCAAAAACACAATTTTGCACAATTCGTTAAATGAGGCGTTTGGCATTCTAAAGTATTCGTAATCGAACCTTATTACTTTTCTCTGTTTTTCTTCAACCAGAGCTACTAATAACAGAACTTATTCATCGGAACTAGAGTATACATTTGGATAAAATCTGCCGTTCCCGGTGAACACTTTTGCCGCGTGCCACCGGCCGGCTTATAACGTTATAAATTCAATTTTATTTCGCACAAATCAGATGTTGACTCAGGGCCGTAGCTAGGGGAGGGCATAGAGGGGCAATGTCAACTTATTCGGTATTCTCCGGCGCCATCATAAAAGTCACCGCGGCGAATTATGATCGGCAAGATTGACCAGTTAGCTACTAATCGACTATGTTTGCGTTGCTTACCTCCAACGTCTTCCTGCCAAGTATGAAGGTAAGACGATTGGTCGACTACTTGAACAGCTTTCGTCAGGACATTTGGCTGTTACAAGAGTCGTATATGAAAATTATTCTGTGATTTTGAAGACTCCAGATAAAATGGAAAATTCAATGGTGATGATATTGCAAAAAGTGTTGACATCAAAGGCGTTATGTTAAACATGGAAGTTCGATTGCCAAAGATAGTCGCAAAAAGAATATTATTTGCTCTGCAACCGGCTGATGTGGCTTTACAGGGTCGAAGCTCTGGATTGAAGGATGCCATATCGATAATAAAATGTGTCTAGGAAGAAATTGAGGTCAGAAGAGATGTATGAGGCAATTTGGAAGATGCTAAGAATACCATATTTTAGAAAACAATCTCAAAATAGTTCCCAGAAGAGAAGAGACAATTAAAGGCAAGACAACTGGAGGATTAGTGCTGTATAGTCCGTCACTTTCTCGTCAAGACACACCAGGCATAGTTTAAACTCCGCCATTTAAAGCGGAATATTATGAAACTGTAGACATAATAACAGTTGAGATAGAAAGAAGGTTTGAAGACAATGGTGATCTACATACTAGATTTAATTTTGTGTCTTCATGATTTGGACAAAGTTTAAGTCTGTTCAACATTTAAATATATCATTATTGTGAGGAAATTAATGAGGACAATACAAATCTGTAATTGCAATTATTTTTCAGGTAATAAAATTCCTTCCAAAGAGGAGACTATTATTGTGAATAGGTACTTGAATGAGTTGAATGGTCGAGGAGATCAGACTGAAAGCATATTACAAGTTCTATATAGACAAAGGGAATCCTTCAGCGATACGTATGAACTATTTGTATCAGTCGGAACAATTCGATATAGTACTGCTGCATGCGAGTCTACCTTTTCGACACTAATTGCTATCAATAAGCCTAAAAAAATGTCAATTGTTCATGAGATAATTGCAGGTTTGGTATTTTTTGCATTTCAACGAAAAAGATATTGACGAAATGCTAAGAAAATTCCACAATATGGTTAATCAAAGACTGCAATTATATTGAATATTTTTACTATGTTGTGTTTTTTATTTGGTCCATTTATTTCTTTTTATTGTAGGTACCTGTTTTAGTTCACGTATAAAAAAATGTAATAAAATGAGGGTTCTAAAAGCTTAGTTTTTCAAAAAAATGTCCCTTCACCTGAACAGATGTATCCCAAACGCACCGAAAATTAGCGCCCTACTTCAAATTTCTAATGCCCTACATTTAATTTGGTTCTAGCTACCCTGTGTTGACTGCTCAGAATCTCAAATTTAACAACGAAAAACTACACGAAACTGGAGCTCAGTTAAAAACAATGATAAGAGAAGCGATGAAGAGTCAATAACGCATTTTAGTCGTTAGTTTTTTGTTTCAGCATTGCATTGTCCTAAAGAATAATTAATGAACACGTTTTCAGTAGCTAAGCTCCCATGATGACACGCATTCATTAATTATAATAAAAAATATATATTACGAAGCAATAAGTTGGTCGTATTTTGCCTACTTTCTAAATGCTTATGAAACTATTTGTTAGGAAAACGATAAATGTTGACGTCGAGAAAAGGGAAAGAATCTCGATAAGAAATTATTAAGAAAACGTTGCATCGAGATTTAAGAAAAGCGAAGGAATGCAGTGAACTAACAAATTGTTAACTCATGTCGATAAAAAATATTAAGAAAACGTTACATCGAGTAGATAATTATTAAAAAGGGGAAACTATACGAATCTTGACAACCGTTATTAACTACAGATGCAGCATTTCCGACAAGAAAAAGTTAACACTTTCTGCGAAGTTTAAAGAATTTTTAACGTGAAAATCTCGTTTTCGGTAAGTTGTGTTACATAACGTATAGGTAGGTATAGTGAATTATGATTCTTTTCTAAATAAGTTCCTCTTGAGCCTCTTTTTAATTAAGGTACAATTAAATAACCATTTACATGCCAACTGTGTGAAATATAATTTAATGATTAAAATAAATTTACCGTGAAGTTTGCGAAATGAATAATGTAGAATATCCTACCCAGTTGAGGTACAAATTATAAGAGCTTATCAAATTTACATTTTACATGAATACTTGAGTATACTTGACTTGAAATCCTCTTGAAACTCAAATTCGGTTTTTGGTTAAATTAATTCCAATTTATTGACTTGAAATTTATTTTGAAATTTACCCAAAATCACAGCCTGAATTATCAACAATAATCTTTTTGTTCCTCTTTACCATTTTCATAACTCGCAGACTTGCGTTGACATTAATTTTTTCAAGTAAATTAAACAAAAAAGCATTCAAGTAAACATACTGTATGTTGATAGTAGGTATAGCGTTTAAAAAAAAACATTAATTATATTTCATCACATGAACTGGAGTAACATTTGCAATGGCAGTACCGACGCTTTGTTGCTTACTTAAAAATCCATTTTTTTTATAGAAACTTCCGTGGAAGTCATTGTTTTAATTAATGATATTTTAACCCTTTCAGCCCCGAATTATGAAAGAATGCAAAAAATAAATAATAGACAATATTTTTATTTATGAAAGAATATATTTAAATAATTTTTTTGAAAAAATTTAGCGTTACGTAAATATTTTTGTGGTTACAATTGTAGTTAGGGGTACTTATATGTAAAAAATAATAATTATTGTTTATAATAGTAATTGTTTTCTAATAAGATTACTTACAACCTTAGCCTTAGTATTATTTAAGATGGAATGCTCTGAAACAATTTTTTTTCTTTATTTAAACACAGCGGCATTTTACATTTTTCGCATCTATTTCGGGTATAACTATATGAACGCAGGGTCTGCATCTCGATTTTTGGTCAATATGTTCAGGCCAATGATTTAATCCATCGTATCGGGCATCTTGAGGTGGTCTAGGAGAAACTACCTTTCTCTTTATAGCCAATGGACTAAACCTGGGACGGCCTCGCTTATTTATTGCACATTGGCCTTTTGAAAGGAGCATATGGCCTATATTTTCTTCCAGCTGTTCGCAATGGTGCCGATAAAGCAGCTAGGCGTTACTAACAGCTACATCGATAAAATGAAAAATAATTCGAAGGTAATAGGTATCATTTACCTCTTATATTTGTTCTATATAATGTTACCAGCATATCTTGCAAATCCACTCCACACATTTTTGAATTGTAAGCTCCGATAACGTCTGGACGCGGAACTTCCACGTATTTCTTTTTTTTTGCAGACCATCTTTCATATTTTCAATCGGTAATCGCGTTTTATAAGAAGATATAACATGGACAAATTTGTTATCAAACCATTTTATTACTTTTATTAATAGAAGCATCTATTATGAAATCAAAAGAAACCCTTTCGTCCTTTTTTAGATCCTTATCGCTTGCTAAGTCACACCCGGCCAGACGGTTTTTGCGTATGGTTCCAATTGAAATAAATCCTTGCTGCTTCAGAGTGCGGTACAATTTGAACGAAGAAAACCAGTTATGTATATTTTAAAATTTTTCTGTTTCGGAAAACCTACGAGTCGTAAAACTATGTCCCCGCTTAATCCTAAAGGAGTGATGACAACACCAGTCGATTTTTCTGTATAAATTTCAAAATCATATAAAATTTCCCCGGCTCCTGCTCTAGCGAATACTTTTACTCCCCATTTATGCGGCTTATTCTTCATATACTGGCGAAGACTTGTTTTCGATTTCATTGGGATCATCATTTCATCTATACAATTGTGTTCTTCCGCTTCAATATTTTTGAAATTGTCTTTGAGCGCTGTTATAAAAAGATGAAACTTAAATAATTTATAATAATTTGGGTGATCTCTTGTCAACATCTCACTGTTATCAGAAACGTGCAAGTAAGTTCGTAATTTTGAAAAGCGATTTCGAACCATTGCATTTGCTATGGGAGAGTTTCTTGTAGATTCACTCCAATACATGCTATATTGTGGCATGGATATAATTCTCAGCACATGTATTCCCAAAAAACGACATATTTCATCGTAGCTGGTATTGACTGATGCACCGCTCTTTTGTACTGAGTCCAAGTTTGTTGGGAATACTAAATATTGAATAATTTTGTCGTCAATGAATCTAGTAAAGTATTGAAAAGGTGTTTCAACTAATGGAAAACTCAATTTCACATTTATCATTTACGACTTCCATATCCTTCTTTTACCACTTAGAAGGCTTCTGGGATCTTAAATCCCTTTGGATTGTTTGTTACCAGTGAAATGTTTTCTTCATCACTATCTTCTCCACTTTCAGATTTCAGGCAATCAACTGGTTCTTCGGGAATATTGGGATATTCAGCTTCATTTTCAAGATGTTGCTGCTCTACAAGGGCACAATTTTCGTAATCTAGCGCAAGGTAATCGTCATCAGACATATCTGATAAATCAGATAAGTCGCCCTCCAGAATTACCCCAATGATATTTTCATTTATAAGAATCGACATCAGAATATTTTTCCTTAGAAATTAAATATCTAATAAGTGTCATTCATTTAACTTCTAGCTAGCAATGATTCCAATTGGAATCATGCAAAAAGTCTGCCTTTTCTATACAATTTATTAAAATTTTCGAACCACCTAGTGGTGTATATCAATAAAGTAAATTCCAAACAAGCAGAAAATATTTTATTTTTCTATACAAATGTATGAATATAGTCAAATACTGTCAAAGATTGCGTTTAAAATGTTTTTTAGATGCCTACTACTAGAGTATTCTTTAAATAATTTGAATCTAATTTTCAAACCCATTTCCTTTGAAACGAATCCAAATAAAACTTAAATTTGCCATATGATTTCAATTAGAATCGCGGGTTCAAAGGATTAAAAAAATTTTGACATTTTCGCCATAAAATTTTTGTATTGAAATTTTAATTAGTTTTCTTCCAATGCTATTCACGAAAGAAAATATGCTTTAAAATACTAATTTGTGTATTCCTCGGTAGTATAGTGGTAAGTATCCCCGCCTGTCACGCGGGAGACCGGGGTTCGATTCCCCGCCGGGGAGGTATATTTTTTTAATTTATTTTAATATTATTTCAGAAAATTATGTGGCGATAGTTTACATGTCCGTCACTGCGTTGGAATTTTAAAATGCTTTTTGTCTAAATTCTGACTCACGATACGCACGATAACAGAATGTGTAAGTGCGACACATTTTATTTCGATACTGAAAAATTCCAACTTTCAGATTCCGCAGCGACTGAATTTTTCCAACGTTTTGGAATTTCTGACTCATTTGCAGACATGGCAATATTCATTTTTGTGCATTTTGATGAGAAAATTTTAACGTCTGAAAATTTCGAAGTTTGAATTCAGACTTTATGTCACATCAGTCCAACGGTCCAGGATTGATTTGGATGCCTTGGCCTCGTAAATTAAAATTGCAAGCATTTATTTTTAAACCCTAGATGAAATCACAGGGTAATACAAAAGATAACAAGATAGGACACGGGCAAGATTTCCGCCTGTTTTACATTTAAAAAAGGAGAAAAGGAAGGAAAGAAAAAAAAATAACAAAAAATCAAATTCTCTTCAAAACTTTTATGAATAAAGATAATAATGTGAAAGCGCAGATTGCATGCAACGAAACAGAATGGCAAATGATTTATTTTCGTAAATAAATGAGAAGGGGTGGACTTTTCAGATTTTACTCTCATAAAGTTGTTACTGCAATCCTATGATATTTGCACGCGCTTCCATTTACGTTCGTTTAGCTCTAAAGAGATTAAGTGGAAGAAATTCATGCTGGATTGGATGGATTCTCTGCTCTCTGAATTTTTTTAGAGGGATTTTATATCTCCTTTCAGCAGCACCTTGGTCAAAGCGAAATTTATCTTTTTCTGAAAAAGTTGAGGTAGTGTGACCCGAAGTACATTATTATGAATAGTTTGAAATTATTTTGAAGGTATTCAATAGATTTTATTATTCGGGTAATCCTACGTTCTCTAAATTTTTGTTTTTAATTCGTTGCAGCGAAAGTATATAACATTACTTGTTTCTTAAAAAAAAAAAACACACGAAAATTTCTATTTGTTCGGTCGTGCGTGCCCTATCTTCTTATTAGATTATCTTTGGTAATACCATACACAAACTAATATCAATATGCAACGCTTTTCTCGAATATAAAATCGAAGATGCTTCGATTTCCACCTGAAGACGTAACCAAAGGGTAAACATTCAGTGTTTCCAACTCAGTTTACCTTAGTAGCTAAATGATAGCTAAACATTTATACATGGGTTATAGTATATCAATGTTGTACATATTTATGATGAAAAAAGAGGTACGCTATTAGGTGGCTACTTCTTTTTTAGACTGGAGGAGCTGCAAAAAAAAGAGCAGATGAATCCTGAGTTTCCTAAGAAATGCAGAATGGATCTACTTAGGGTGATTTTTACGGTTATCTTAAGAGGACAAGAGGCACAATGAACCCACTAGTGGTCTAAGTGAAGCAGGCTATGCACTTCTAGCAGCATCAATCTTACCTAATATGTATTTATGTAAGCTTTAAGGAATTTTTATATGATTTTTAAGATTGTATGAAACCGTTCCACAAGATTTACTTAAATTAATGTTTCGAACTGATTTAAAAAATGAACCATAAGCGAGAGTGTATGCACATGTGTGTGTCAACACGTTCAGGAATAGAAGAAAAAGTAATAAACTCATCTACGTATTATCCATTTTAATTTAAAATTTGTTACGAATTTTGATTTTAACAATATTCATGACGCTAAATATTCTTTCAATATGAGCATTGGAATGATGTAAAGACATCGATTTAATAGCAAACTGACACAATTTTTTAAATGGATTGCTTCCAGCAGCATCACTGTATCTACATACACATTATGGTAAAATTTGTGATGACATTTCAGCACAAGATTTGGATAATGAGTGGCGAAATTTACCATCTTTTTCATTACCTCAAGAATTCAAAGATATTGATAATGTTGCCGCTGATGAATTTTATTTTAAATTAAGTTAAAAATATACGACATTGATAATTGCCATTAATTCAAATTCTTATCAAAATTTGTATCGAGACTTTTTTCTTTGCCTCACTCGAACGCAGACTGTGAAAGGGTGTTTTCAAAAATATTTTTTATGAAATCAAAACTTAGAAATAAACTGTAAACTGAATCAGTCAATGGCGTTCTTCTGGCATCAGAAGCTATTAAGCGTGAAGGTTGTGTGGAATTTGAACTACAGTTCCTATGTACAGCAAAATGAATTCACATTTATATGAAAACTTATCTGAAGATGTAGATGATATAATATCCATAAATGATTAGAAAAATAGTTATCTACTTGCACTTGTCTTGCATATTTCTATATTAAGATCTTATTATTTTTTATTTGTTCTGCTAAAATTTCAATCTCCTATGTAATTATCGAAATGTGCCAAAACACTGTGCGTTGCTTTAAGTAGTGGTACTCAAATAAATGTGTTTTTAATTTGGATGGGTAAATATTAAATCTATGTAATATATGTATATACATAATTAATTTTTTTTCTTTTTGTCTTCACTGTGCTTTTTTACTTATATACGGTAGAAAAGATGAAAACAAGGTAATTTTTTACCCGATATAAGGTAAATTTAAAAAATAAATCTTGCAACGCTTTGGCTCGCCTGTGCTGGCGCGTCCGATCCATTTCGAGTCGGTAAATTCAAATGCGCGGCGCGAGCGTCCGCGAGGTGGCACAAGCCCGTCCGTACTAAGTGGCGTAAAAGTGCGTATAAATTCTAAGAAAAAATTATGGTCTAACTTATATCAGGTCGAGGCATCATTGATTTTAATTGGAGCGAGGCATTGTTGTCGTCGTTGACCAATGCATACAAATTCCAAGGAAGAAATTTCCAGTAAATTTCTAAGAAAAAATTGTGGTCTTCCCTACATCGGGTCGAGGCAACGATGTTTTTATATTGGAGCGAGGAATTGCTGGCTTTCCTTTGCACAGTATATTCATACAGTAGAACAGCTCTGTCAAAACTGTCACAATGTGACTATACTTTCTCTTTCAACATTTTTAACTAACACACTAATCAATTTTTAATCGAAGATTCCTATATAAATTTAAAGTGGAAGAAAGAACTTACAGCATGCACAAACTTTTGCCGAGTTGTGTACTTACATAAAACTAATGCTTCTCCCTACCATTGAGCAACTGATATTGTTCGCCCATTTACTTCCGTTCCCTCTTATGGCAGAAATTTTGAGGTTTTTTTTAGACTTTATAGGTACCTACTTACGAAAAATTGATATTTTTAGCCTAAATAGATATCACATTCTGTAAGGAATATTATCTTCATATTTAATGTTTTCAATTTTAAAAAGTGGTAAAAACCAAAAAACCAAATGGAAGTTGATTTAATTGAAGATTTGTGTCTTCTATTAATTCGCAGTACCATTTTTATTCCATTTTAATTTTTACATTGCACTTTTAGGGCCGTATTCACCAAGCAAAATTAAAAAAAATTTCAATTAAAGCTATTCACCAACCACACTTACCGAGTCGATTTAATGAAAATTTAATTTTAATTTAATTTTAAGTGAGGCCTTACCCTCTCTTAAATAAATTTAATTTCGATGTCAGCTGATTGAAGTGTCATGCAGTCAAATGTCATATTTTTAATAGGGTTGTTAAAAGTTTGAAGAAGCAAGAATTTAACTGTCTAGATATATTACGATATCCGTGAATAGACTCACGGTTTTTAGTTTCATGTGCATTAAAAAGTATACAAATTAATTTAATCTTTATTACTGCTATGGATTTTTGGTTCAATGATCAGTCCATTTATATACATGTTAGTGGAAATCATATATGATTCGATTTTTCTTTTTTAGAAATGCGAGTAGCGCCCACAACAGAGTAATTGTTGCGACAGCTGTTTTAAACAATCTTTTAAGAGACAGGAAAATTCCACCAATCGAAATTGTATTTGACAACCTACAGCAACCTCAAATGAATATAAGGGATACTCGGACCGATTTTTCTGCGCGTAGTTCAGTTATTGCAAATTTTTTTAAAATCGTTTTTAATATGTGAATTGCTTAATATGGGCCATATTTAATTAAAACGAATTGTACATATATTATAAATTATATTTAATAATACATAAAAACGTCTTTATTTAAATAATACTAAAATACTTCTTTAATAATATTTAAATTACATGAACTGTCACGAGAACTGTCACTTGCCAAATTCGGAAATCTTGCAGCTGATAGTCCGAAATGTCCGAAATTATTTATTTTATTAAGTTTGGTGAATAGCTACAAAAATTTAATTGCGGTCCCTCAATAATAATTAAATTAAAATTAAATTTGTATTAAATGGCTTGGTGAATACGGCCCTTAATCATTTCGTAATAATTTAATTGCTTGGCACAGCGCGGAATGAGCAAGTCTTACCGCACCTTTACTGACTGCAATTTGACATTTAAACTTAACGAAAGTTCACCTCTGACGGTTAAAGTTAATTTGTGTACGTCTGTTAAATTTAAAGGGCGTGTTCACCACACTTAAGTAAATTTACTTACAAATACGGCAATTCTGGTCCAGCCTTTACCGTTTGGTTACGTCAGCATGTCGAGGCATCGTCCGTTTTATATTCGAGTGAGGCGTTGCAGATTATTTATTGTTCTACTTGTCCAGTCTTTGTATGTTATTAGTTTGTTTATGGTAATACTAAGTTTGTTATTTCATATGTAACGTGCAGAAATAATGCTGGTAGAGCAAAATGGGTTGAAATTTTGCACATCACTTAAAAAAAAAAAAAAAAAAAAGTAAAGTTAAGTCCGAAAATGAGACAAATCAGGCAACTGCTTCCTTCGTAAGGTTGCCATATGAAACTCGCAATTAAGATAATTGTCACACTCTTAATAACAAAATTGGTTCATCATGAAATAGAAAATGAAGCAGTCCATGTTATACCGCTGATAAAAGGACTAAACCGGAAGCGCAGTAATTTGTGAATACTGTGGACATGAATAAGCCCCTCGGCTTTAACGTAATTTTATTTAATAATAATAATGTTTATTTTCAATTTTTGGTTGGTTGGTTTGATTTTTTTCCAAATAAAGTACAGCAATGACCTAATGTCGTCTGCTGGGGTTGGAAAGCCTAGATCCGTATATACATTTATTATTTTATGCGTTATGTGTTAAAGTTTATTGACTACTTGACTCAACTGCCTATTAGTATGGATTTGATAACAATATGTGCTTAAAACTAGTGTCTATTCAGCAGTTAAATTCCTGCCAGCTACGCTTTACCATTTAAGACATCCTGCGTTTGTTGCAAGGTTAGAGTTTTTACATTTCAGGTATAATATTCCCAATTCTGTCAGAATGGGACATATTGAAAGGAAATGAAAGATACTCTCTTCTTCTCCCAAATTACAAAGCGAGCACTGAGAGCTACCTTGCACTTTCCAGGGCACTCCGTTTAGGTAAAAAAGGCTGCCTCTGTATTTAAATATATATCTAATTTTTTTGATGCAGTGCTCGTCTCTAAAATAGTTATTTTCATTCAGGTTATAATTCAACTCACTATACAAACCATGTCTAATCCCTTGCCTGGCTTTATCTATATATTTGGTGTGTATAAATTCTTGCTCTTTGTCTAAGATCCGTGTTAAAAAATCTGTTTCTACTGTCGTGATATCAACGCCATGCTTGTCTACTAGAAATAATAAGTTTTCGTACCAATCAATCTTACGTATCATAGCCTTGGTAGCCAGAATTTTTGGTAATCTCTCATCATTCATAGAAAATATTTTTAATAAATACCGAAAATGAGACTCCAGTGTGTGAATATACATAGAAGGGAGGCCGGATTCGATTTGTATCATATATGTAGGGGTATGTTTTGACGCTTCTGAAAATAAGCATTTCAGAGTTACGGGAGTTCAGGAAACTTTTTAAAGTTTATCGTTTTTATACCCTAGATGAAATCATAGGGGTATACTAAGTTTGTCATTCCGTTTGTAACACCTCGAAATAATGATGGTAGAGCAAAGTGGATTGGACACCCATTCATAATATTAAAAATTATTTCGATTTTTGCATGTCCGTCCGTCCGTCCTTCCGTCTGTCCGTCCGTTCGTCCGTCCGTCCGTCCGTCCGTCTGTGCGCACGATAACTCGAGAAAGCGTATACTTAAAGAGCTGAAATTTTGTACACAGACTTAAAAAAAAAAGTAAAATTAAGTTCGAAAATGAGACAAATCGGGCAACTCCTTCGTGGGGTTGCCATATAAAAATTTCGTTTTCCGCTATATATTTGGACACTGCCTGAGAACGCATCGACGTAGAGAGCTGAAATTTCGTACATCATGTTTTTACTACATTAGAAAATAAAATGTCAAAAATGGACTAAATCGGGCAACTCCTTCTTGGTGTTGCCATATAAAAATTTCGGTTTTTTACGTATACTTTGAAAACGATCAGTCCAAGACATTTTTATTGTACTAAGAACTTCTGCAGAATACGAAATCCTATAAAATTGGTTATTACCATTTTTTCTGTGCGACAAACTGTTCTAGAAATATATACGAGAAACAACTTCAAAATCAATACTTGAATAGATCGGTGACCATACGAAATTTAATACGGGCATTCATCTAGGGTATCATAAGAATTGGTCTTAGACCAATTCTAGCTTTTTTACTTGTTTATATAAATATTTGAAATAGTGTTGTTTCGAAAGCTTGAAGTGGATATTTTTTTAACTTTCAGTGTTTTGTAAAAGTAAAGCTATTAAGCTGCTAAATTGCCGTGATGATTGTGCGATGTAATTCTGCAAAAACAATTGCCGAAATTCCGACGGAAAATCGTGAACTGAAATTTTACACATCGGCGTTTACAAAAAGATAAAAAAAGAAATTTAAGCTCAAAAATATCACAAATCGGGTAACTCCTTCGTGCTGTGCCCATACAAAATTTTCATTTTTCCCTATATATTTGGACACTGCCTGAGAACGGGTCAACGTATAGAGCTGACAGTGATTTCATAGCAATAGTAAATATAATTTCAAAAATGAGCTAAACGGGCAATCCCTTCGTGGTGTATGACAAGAATTGGTCTTCTATTTTAGAAAATGAAAACAACAAATCCAACAAAACTGTTTAACGAAATTTTGTCTTCTTCTAGCAATTTATAAGTACGTAATACATGAATACTTGAGTGCTTGTCTTGAAATCCATTTGAAACTCAAGTAGGGATTTTGGTTGAATTAATTCCAATTACTTGACTTGAAATTTACTTGAAGTGACATTTTACCTTTGACAGCTCAGCTTCGATACATAGGTACGGGTAAATATTCTGAGAAAAGGGCTAAATATCATAACCTGATTTATCACCAATAATCTTCTTCTTGTACCACTTTGCCGTTTTCATAACTCACAGAAAAAAGAAATATTCAATATTGAAGTTGAGTTTACATGAAAATTTTTAAGTAAATGGAACAAAATTTTGTGATTTACTTGACTCAAGTATACTTGAAATCAATGCGCGTTTACATGACATTTTGATTACTTGAAGTATACTTCAAGTATTTTTAAATTTATCTGCTTGGTTTTAAATTAAAATATGGGTGATAAAAACATAAATACCTAGCAATCAAGAAAAAAAGTAAATTGCCGATAAGGTATAAGACCTTCAGAATATTTGAAGATGGAAAAAGCTCTTCAGGTACAAATGGTTTTACAATTACAATTATAATTATTTATTTCAAAATCAGTACAATAAGACATAAGTCTTTACTTACATTAAACAATACAAGCTATAATTCAATAATAGGAGAGTTAGGCACTAGAGATAATCAATATAAAAAACATAAAATTACTATAAGGAAGGAAAAATAAAAAATTGCAATGAAATAAGAAAAATAATAAGAAAAAAAAAGACAATCGCAGATTATTAAAAAGAAAGTTCAAAGTTAATCAAGTTAATCAAAAACTAAAGCTGAACAAAAAAAAAAAAAAAGAAAAATATCCGTGAGTGTGGAGAATCATTAAAGTGGACGCAGAAAATCACTGATCAAACGCCTAAAAGATGCTACCGATCTTGTACGCTGAATCCCAGGTGGAAGTGTATTCCAAACGCAAGTTATGTGGACAAAGTAAGAACTATCACGTACTAAGTGTTTAAAGCGAGGTAAAACTAGATTCAAATGTCTTTGACTATGCATAAAATTAATAAAACCGAACAGGTATGGAGGTACGCCACTGTACAGGATTTTATGGAGTGATAGTAATGCTTTACGCAGTAAGTAAGTGTCCAGAGGGCAATCAATGTTTTATTCCTTCATGGCGTAATGTGGTCAAATCACCGCAAACCAAATGCATATCTAGTGCAATCATTGAAAGCTACTTCCAGTTTCCGCTTGCAGGCGGCATCTAGTCTAGGGAATATGAAAGATCTGAAAAATGTGGTAATAACAAAGACTTGACCAGATTTATGCCTGTAGTAGTTGAGAAAATATTAGCGTACAACCACAGCCGTCTAAGGGCTCCGTACACTTTGCTAATTATCGCTTTTACATGATCACAACAAGTCATTCTAGAATTCAAGAATACATAAGCCTAAATTTTTTACCCGACAAACAGGGGAAATTCGAGAACCTTCCAGAAGAATATGGGGTAGGTGTGAGGGTTCGATAGTGTGTCTGTACAAGGGTAAGGCCACCGATTTAGTGGGGTTCAATGAGAGGCCATTGACGACAGACTACTCGTGAATTCGTTCCAAATCCTCATTCACCCTGCTAACACAATCTTCAACCAAGCCAATGGGACGACTAAGATATAGTTGGACATCATCAGCATACATATGAACTATGCTGTGTAAAACAACAGTTAGTAAATCGTTGATGAACAAAAATCAATACATGTCTCAATTACTGCTGATACGCTTAAAATTCTATTATTCATATAATAATAATTATATTAGCACTAACTAAGTGTTCTGTAACGTATGCTTTCCAATACCTACAAAAAGGATACAGATCAAACTGGTTAGCAATTAGCCACAGGCACGAATGGATTCTGGCAGTCATTAATGTTACGACCAGAGGCCCAGTGTAGTTTTATATTCTAAATTTTGTGGCTCGATTATTGAAAGTAGCAATTATCGAGGCTGTACTGTATATTTTTTGGTCCTACTCATTCTCTTAAATAAAAAAAAAATAAAGAAACTCATTTATTACATTTAATCAACTAAATTAAAAAAATAAATAAATATTAAAAAGAGTAAAGTTCAACCGATAATTAAAATATTTCAAAACGATCCTCTTACATCTACGATCACGAAGAGTTTTATAGTATATGTAGGTTGATAGTATCTCACTCGGTAAATCCTATTACAAAAACGATTAAACACGTGCGTTTTACTCAAGGTAAGGGCACCCAAAGCTTAGATGCTGGAGTTTATAATAAATGCAATTAAAATTGAACTATTAATTGCAAAATAAAGCCTTGAATTAAGTTCATTGCCAGATGCTGTGCTAGATATGTACCACTTTGGTGTGCATTAATAAAACAAATTGAAGGTGGAGCGGGAGGAAGGATACTGACGATTTTCATTAGTACATTCATATAGAAATACATACCTACATACACAGCTGGATCTCAAGCACCAAACGCCTCAAGAAATCAAATTGATTTCTCATTTATATTCGGTAGATTGGTTTAGTAAATGTGTAGTAGGCCTATTAGGTACAATCTAAAGAACGCTAACTTTCTGCGTTGAGAGAATCGGTTGAAGACATATTTCTTGTTAGCCTTGAAATGCAATGCCTTTTGAAGTAGTTAGTGACTATGTTGAGAATACTTGATTGAAAGCAAGAGTGTGCTCCATAGCGCATATGTAAACCTTTGATTGCATATGCCTATCGCTAGCACACGGTTATAAAAGATTCCGTGGGCAAATACTTAATTGAAAATATCGTCAAGTGAGAGCTTGATAGCTTAAGATGGTACGCACGCAGCACAAAGTGCGATCTACCTTTATTTAGCTTGTTACGTAAAAGTTTTATAACTGGTGAGATAAGTGTTTCCAATGATTTCATTTTACTTAGCTTTATTTGAAGGTTGCTGAAGGTACAGTTAATAATATTTTTTTTAAATTTTGGTCATTGACATCTATTCTGTTAAGGTGATGCAAATTGACGTAATTTTTAAAATTCTGATCTCTTCATTTCCGACATTGAGGTTTACTAAGTTGGATGGATATATTATATCTGTATGTATATCTACACGTATATACATATGGTATTTTTATAGGTTATAATAAGTTTGGAGATTCCCTATAATCTCCAAAATGACACTACCTGAGCCTCCCTTTGATTTCCGATCCATAAGTATTTTTTTCTTTTTTTCTTTAAAGCTGCCAAAAAACTCATGTAGGAACAATAAACTTCGTGCAGGAATGCAGATCGATTACACGATGGCAATCATGTTTACATCCAGCTTCAAACATTTGTGAATCTGCATTTTTGAAGAATTCTACGGATATCAAAATCGTATTTATCATAGTACTGACACCTTTCGGCTTTTATTTTAGCTTTGAGTTTACATGTCCTCTTTTAATAAACTTTTGGATTTTCTGGTTAGTGGTTACCGTGGCGGTGTGTATCGGCTTAGGTGGAAACGGGTGACGAACAAGTTAACAGAGAAGTTTACAGTGATTTCATGAATTTTTATAAACGCGTAGTGAGATTTATTGATATAAATCTAGACAATAAAGCAGTCGCATTACTGGAAAAAGATAGAATGTACACTTGTGAGCATAATAAACGGTTTTCCAATAAGAGGTGTTATTTTGATATTCAAAGAAAAATGCCATTTTTTGAGATAAATGATCGGATCTTTATTTCATTATAAAGAGGAAGGTATTCCGTTATTAATAAAAATTACATCAGCCAAATGATCACCATGACCACGCCTACAGGACCATATGCTTTTCATGAAATTTTCCATAACTAAATCGCAACGTGGCTGCCCTATGTCCTCGATAGCCTCACGAATTCCATCTTTGAGGTCTTGAATCGACGCTGGGCTGTTGGCGTAGATCTTCTCTTTCACGTGGCCCCAAAGGAAGAAGTCGCAAGGTGTTAAGTCACAAGATCTCGGTGGCCAATTGTGATCACCTCTTCGAGAGATAACACGGTCCGGAAACGTTTCCCATAAAAGATCAATGGTTTCGTTGTTTGTATGGCACGTAGCGCCGTCTTGTTGAAAGTAAACGTTGTCCAGATCAATACCATCCAATTTCGGTCATAAAAAATCATTAATCATCTGTCGATAGCGCAATCCATTCACCGTAACTGTTGCTCCAGCCTCATTTTTGAAAAAGTAAGGTCCAATGACCTCGCGGGACCATAAACCGCACCAAACAGTCACACGTTGAGGATAGAGAGGCTTTTCAACAATAACTCTTGGGTTTTCCGAGCCCCAGATGCGACAATTTTGCTTGTTGACGAAGCCATCGAGGTGGAAATGGGCCTCATCACTCAAGATGAGTTTTCGATGGAATTCCGGATCATTTTCATGCATTTCAAGGACCCAATCAGCAAAGACTCGACGTTGTTGATGATCGGCCGGCTTGAGTTCTTGTGTTAACTGAACTTTATAAGCCTTAAGACCCAAATCTTTATGCAAAATACGGTGTAATGACGTTTGTGGAAAGCCTATTACCAAAGAACGACGAGGAATAGACAAACCTGGGTTTTCTTCAACACTTTCGGCTACAGCAGCAATATTCTCGGCTGTTCTTGAGCGACGTGCACGGGTTTTATTCTTCACATCACTAACTTGTTCCTACAGCTCGAATTTTTCTACCAATTTCTGTATTGCGGTCCGACAAGGTGCTTCACGACGACCCAAAAATGTTCGAGTTTTACGAACCGTCTCTGCCACATTTTCACCATTTTTATAGTGAATTTTAATAATTTCAATGCATTGTTGAATCGTTTATCGTTCCATTTTTATTAATGGCGTAGTTTCTACTTCTCAAGCGTCAAAAAATGACAGCTCCAAAAGTGACATCTACCGAAATAGCGGGCTAATTAAAATAACACCTCTTATTGGAAAACCCTTTATAAAGAAAAAAGATCTTAAATATTTAGCAGTAGATACTGAAATTGCTATCAATAAAACACCGATGAAGAATAATATTAAGTTATTAAGGAAGAATGTGGTATTAGTATTAGATCATTCCGTAACAAAGACGTGAACGTAGAAGAGTTAAATTCACCTGGAAATCTGCAAAGAAAAATTGAAAATAACAATCTTATAGCAAAGAACATCTAACAGAAAGCCCTGCAAATATCATGATTCGAAAACGATTTGCTAGCAAATCGTAATTTCTAGCTTAAACTTCGAGATCGAACTCGATATCCAACGGAAAACAGACTACCAGCGTAGTAAAATTAACATGACTCTCGACTTATCAACCTGAGATTCTCTCTCGACAGCGAATTGCTTTAGATCCTAAGACGAACCGAAATTGATGTTAGAACGAAGTTATGCGCACAATGTGAGAAGCGAACTATTCTCGTGTAGTAAGCAATTCGCGTAGAGCGATTTTTTATGGATATTTAATTAGATCCGTGGAAATGGACATTTATTCATTTTAATTGAAATATAAGGTACTTACCTACGTGAACATTATTATCTTGGTCACTTCATCGCACCTGTAATTATATCATTTATCAGATAAACACTAGACATTTTAGCACATGCCACTAAATAGATAAGTTATTTTTGTTTTGAACATTATCAGTAAGTGATGAGTCATTTGAATCTTACTCAGAGAAACGAAGGAATCTCGCAGTAAATTCGAAGCATAGACGCACGTAGTCAAATTTCATAGTAAATGCGAAATCCGAGAAATGGAGAAATTTCAGACAAAAAGTGGAATTGCGGTGGTGAGCTCTCTATTTTCCTCTCATTCGTAACAGAATCAAAGAAGCGAAGAAGCTCGAATTCTCATTTCTTGCTCAAATTCGGGATTACTTCGAGAAAGCTCTTCGCTAAAATGTTTGCTGGGAGAATACGCATCTTGTATATTGAAAAGTTTTATATGGCGGATTATTATATTGCAACCCGCTCTCACAAATTGTATGAAAACTTTCTGTTTGTTGACGACCCGTCACTCACCGGTAGTGATATTACGACCCACTCTCACAAATTTTACGAAAACTCTCTGCTTTGAAGACCCGCCGCCAGTTATCAGTGGTCATGCCATCATGCCCGTGCATTGCACTGCGTGTTCTCTTTGCTTCTTTTATCTCTTCCCTAGGAAATCGGTTTCATCAAGAATACTTTGTTTGAAATAATTTTCATTTACATTGCATTGCATTGCAGTGCAGTAGAACAGAGCGAGAATAGTACAATGAGCGGATGGGATAGAAATTGTTAGCCGGCAAGCAATCAGGCAGGAGAGTGAAGCATGAAACTATGTGCATGGCTATTGGCTGGCATCGGTGTATGTACATACATGTACAGCTTTTGGTGGCGGAGACAAAGAGAACAAAGTAAAATTCTGTCAGTCTCAAATCTTTGCTTCTTCCCGGCTGTTACCTCCCGACAGCATCATGAAATAAACATACAACTTGTGCATTTTTAGAGGTCAGAAGAAGCTTCTTGTCAAGTGATATGTTCTTTGCTTATAGTTACCAAAGCGGATAAGGGAAACATTCTCGTAATTATGACTAATTATTACAAGGTTTCCAAAGAGTTGAACAATATTTTTAAAACCATCACTCCAAGCTACAGATATACCTACGGTGACCATCCGTCCTGTATTTTACAGGACAGTCCTGTTTTTTAACATTCTATCTATTCTTCAGATATTATTTCAAAATATATGCAAGATACTTTTCAAAAAAATGAAATAATTAGTAAAATGATAGCGTTTTGTAGAGACAGCACAAATTGTAATTTTGGTGGTGCCGCCAGAAAATGTCAGAATAATATCTTTCACAAAATGTAAAACTTCATTGGCCAAAAACTGATAGGTGTAAATTGTGCTGCATATATTTTGAACAACTGCATACAAACTGCAGCAGAATGCTTACCTATTGATATTGAAATTATTATTGTCAAAATTTATTCTTTTTTTTATATTTATACAGTTAGAATTCAAAATTTCAAAGAAATATATATATATAAAGAAAATAGAATATAAAAAGTTATTAGGACATAGCAAAACTCGATGGTTAACATTAATGCCTGTTTTGGAAAGAATCATAAAACTATTTCAAGCTTTAAAATTATATTTTATGTCTCAACCAAAATGTCCGACAATATTACGAAGTTTTTTTATGAATCCTTGTGTTGAATTATGGTTATCTTTTGCATATAGCCAAGCTTCAACATTTCATAAAGCTATTCTTAATGTAGAATCACAAAATATTTCAACGCCTGAGGCTTCAACTATTTTAAAAGATTTAAAATTTAAATTGGTCGAACGGAAAAAGGAACTGTTTTTACCCCTTACCGTCAAAAATATTATACTTCAATTGCAGAAAAGTAATGATTTTGATGAAACAATAACCAAAGAACATGTAACAAATTTTTACCAGACATGCGTTGATTATCTAAATCAGTGGGATAAGGCTTTTAGAGCTGTATAAATTTTCGACTGGATATTGTTAAAAAATATGTTATCTTGGGACAAGATTGAAAAAACTTTATCCTATCTAAATGAATTTAGAAATGATTTAAAAATAAATAATGAAGATTTATTTGATGAAGTGAGTTGCGTGAAAAATTTGGCAAATAATGAAAAAATAGAAGACTGGAGGGTAAAAAATATATCAGTAGATGAAAGATGGATTGAAATTTTCAATCATTTTAAGACAAATATGATTGCATATAATAATATTGTGATACTTGTTGAATTTTGTCTATGTCTACCAGAGTGTTTTCAATAATGAATAATATTTGGACCACCGAAAAATCACAATTAAAAGTAAATACTTTATTATTAATTACAAAATGCAATTTTAAAATGAATTGTTCAGAATTTAAAGGATTTTTAATTAACAATCCAGATGTTTTAAAAAAAATCCATTCTGTGGAAAAATATCAAACTTCATAACTAAATTTAACATTTATGTAGTTTTTTCTATTTTTTTTTTTTGTTAGCCTTAGTCAAGAAGACTATTTATAAAACCAAATTTATTCGTTTAAATTATAATATTATAAAAACTTTTTATTTAACTTTGTATTCTAGTCAAGAAGACTTGTTATTGTTTTTACTTAATTTTATAATAATAATATAAATATATTATATGATTATTTTTTCTGTTATTTTTTTTTTATTTTAACGTAATTTTGCATTTGTCCTGTATTTTAATTTCCCAAAAATGGTCACCGTAGATATACCATCAAAAATTCTCTTGATTTAATACAAAAAAATAAAGACTTACAGATTCCAAAAAAAAGCCAAACTGGTCTCATTTGATGTCACTAATCGATTTAAAAACATACCCTGTGTAGAGTGTAAGGAGATTAATGAGAACATTATTAAGCAGTCGAACCTAAGTTCGGTTTAAAAACATAAACTTTTTAATCTTCTAGACGCGGTTCTCAACTATTTTACTTTTAATAACCAATTTTATAAACAGAACGATGACCTAGCTATGGGTTCCCTGATATCTCCGTTTCTGGCGGATTTATTCATGAATGACTTTGAAAATAAAATATTTAACTCGAATTCTCCACTTTTATGTAACTTCATATATTGGTATATATATCCTTGGCAAACAAGTTAAGAAAGCATAATATTAAAATTGGCTTTAAGACTACACAAAATTTAGGTAATATTCTTCCCAATATAAAAGATAAGATGTTAAAGTTACAAAAGAATGGTGTTTATAGTTTGAAATGTTCAACATGTCAAGGAGTCTATATTGGTCAAACGGGTCATTCATTCAAGGAGAGAATAGATGGACATACCAGCTCCTATTGGAATCATTAGAGATATCTCGAGCACTACTAGACAAAGACCACCCGTGTTTTTACGACCTAACAAACAGAGCTCTATTAATCACCCCTCTGCAAGTAATCAGTTTGGGTGCAATACAATTTTAGTGTACTGATGATAGCCGATGTGATGAAACCAATCTTCACTCAATTAAAAAGTAAAAGTGATTGATAATCTCGTTCTAGCTGTGTTCTTTTGTGTACCTTGTTCTAGAACTCCCATATACTGGAGAGAACAAATAGTTCTGTCGATTGAAGCGAACTATTTATACTGATGTTCGCTTCATTTAAATCTTTCTATGAAAACGTATGAGAGGTGTTCTTTTGTGTATCTTTTGTTCTGAACTGTTCTGCGGACACAAAAGAATACAGCTAATATGTCGTACCACAAAATCTCAGCCGATACCATCCAAGTAATTAGGTGGAGATGATGGAAATCTGTTCAGAGAGTTCAAGGATCTCTGGAGCTTGGATCCGGCCTCCTTGTGGAGTCTTTCATCACTGTGCTGTTCTTTGATAAGTCGTCCAGTGATGTTGATGTTGACACCTTCTCCAAAGATCTATCCCCTCTATCCTCGACAACATCTCGCTTTGCTGTAAGAGAAAGATAATCTTTCCAAAATTCTTCAGGAGGAGTGGTTCCATGAATGTTTAAAATTTAAAAAGTCCGATACAGGTACGAACTGTTTTTTTACAGTTTTTTTTTAATTCTTTTAGCAAAGTTTAGTAAAATAAAGTACGTTATGATTGGGTGAATTTATTGTTTGTACAGAAAAAGTTTGGTCTGTGTTGTGTTGACAGTTTGTTTAGAGTGTTGGAGTGGTGGTTACAGAAAACTGCAGATACCTAGCATATGCTTTTTACAAAGGAGTTTGGGCGTGAGGACTTAACTTGAGGATTAAATTTGAAGATTTGGCTTTGCTGGAGGCGTAAAGGCCAAATAGAAAAAAATATTTTTTTATCCCATGTTTTTCTTATAATCTGTTTCTTCTCGGAAACTTGTTTGCCGTTATGGTTGCTAAAATTGCCTCTCCTTTCCAGTAAAGCTATAGTTAATTATATTTTGTTTTATAATAAGAAGTCATTATTGCAAACTAGTGGATTATTGGTTGAATTTTTCTCGCCACCCTCCATCGCCATCTCTTGTTGTTCAGATAGCTTTCTACTAGAGTAGGAATAGTAATACCTATATATGGAATTTTGATCATCGAGTGTATATGTACTCTTCTCTCTAAAATCCATCAACGCAATAGTAGCTATTCGTTGTAATCAGTATTAGAGCTCTGACATTCCAATGCCGAAATCGTGTCCTTGAACAAAAAGTCAAAGACGCTAACGTTGTGTCAATTTAATTGCGAGGTATAATTTCACAAATTATAGTATACCTGCTGTAATTAACTTTTAATAAACGCATGTCGCTAACTAACCTTTCTTGTTAAACAGTAAGTTTCAAAGATTTTGACATGAGGAGGCTTATCGAATACTTGATAAAGACAACAGAAGTTATTATGATTGAGAGATGCGTCCGCATTGAAACGTATCCAAGCAATATTTCCCTTTCTTCCCAGCACTATTCTTCACACTCTGATCATAAATTGATGACTTACACTTTTCCAGTGGCGATTTTAATTAGTTATTGAGTTGAAAGTTATGAGGAAACTTCTCAAGACTGCCTAAGTGTCTATTGTAATTACGTCCTGCCCAGTGGCGGACTAAGCCCGTTGCAGGCCCGGGACGGCAACACTAAATGAGGTCCCGGCTCGACTCAGAAATGTGTATTTTGTAAAAATATGAAAACATATAGGTGTAATGGCAATGGTAATACATATAGATGTAATGGCCCTACGTACGGGTGAGTGCTTCTTATCAAACTCGTCGTAAATTTCTATCAGAGTTTCCAATGCCATAGCCAGTTCATCTTTGGAATCTTCAAGCATAAACTTTGTCTCAACAATCTGTATAAAGTGATTGTCACACCGGGAGCGGCGCAGTATTTATCAGTTGCCACTGCGCGATTGCTATTGCAAAATTAAGTCTGTAAGTCACACCGGGAGCGGCGCCTTAAAATAGCTGCTGCGGAGTGATTTTGGAGATTACTCAAAAACACAATTTTGCCACTGGCGACAGAATTTCTTATTTATTCGCAGTAAGTCCGCGCAATTCGTAAAATGTGGTTTTCGGTGTTCTGAAGTATTCGTAATCGAATTTCATCACTTTTCTCTGTTTTTCTTCAACCAGAACTACTAATAACAAAATTTCTACATCGGCACAATAAATTTGGATAAAATCCGCCGCTCCCGGTATGAACACTATATTTTGCCGCGTGCCACCTAGTCACGCCGGACCGTGTCGCGCCGCTCCCGGTGTAACCAGGGCTAAAACATTGATCGACAAACTTGAATTGATAGTCCAACGTCAGGAGCCAGTATTCATCCCACATTGTTTTGTACCCTCATTATTTGTCGGCTGTCAATGTTAATGTTCATATCTTTGCATTGCATTATTTAGTGCCAAAAGTAACAGCATTCTCTTTCATGATAGTTCGATTTGTCACTAAAAAACTTATTCAGGGTTTTTAGTTTGGTGAGCCTTTATCCAAAGCAATTCTAGGAGACTGTAGATATTGTTGGACTGAATTTACTTCCTTCAGTATCGTGTGCCAAAATAATGTGGGTCAAAAGGATAAAATCACATATAGCTGAAAAAAATAACATTGCTGCTGATCTAGTATCAAGGTTTGCTTTGGATGGATCTTGCATATTTTTCAAAATACTCATAATTTTTTCAAGTTTTCTTTTACGACTTTAACTAAATCGTAATGAATACTTCAGCGAGTATCGGACAAGCGTTTCAAACTATTTTGAATTTTTTCTACAAGTAATTCCCACCTCTGGGTAGAGGACGAGAAGGTGAATACAACTTTTCTACAGCTCCAAAACGGATGCCGCTGGGGGGAATGCATGAGAATGCATAGACTCCACAAAAATTGAAGGAATATTTACCACAGGGACTGAACAGAGCTTTTGGATTGACTTTTCGAATTTTTCACTGTACTACTCCATGTACATATGTTATTGTCACGGCATTGTCATAACCGTGAGTCCTGCACAACGCAATATTCAGCCCATTTTTTTTCCTCTTCATTCTATCCTGACATTAAAAAAAAAATCCTAAGAAGGATTTTCGAACTTCGACAATGTCACCTTCTGCATGCACGTATATAATTATTTGTCTCATTTGATCAGTTCTTCTTTCATCGGGAATGCTATCAAAAATTATTCCGAAATACATTTAATTATTTATTTTAGAAACTTGAAGCGATAATTAATTTATATAAGTAATATTTAAGATGATTAAACAATTCAGCTTTTTTTTTTTTATGAAAAAAAGAAAGACTAAGAATTTCAGGGAGGAAAAGGAAGAGAGCGAGTTTTTAATGGAAATTAATATATTTCAGATATAATTTACAAGTCTTTTATTTTTACTCTACTATTTACTTTTAGAAAGTTCACAAACAATTACCAATCAACTCCAGTTTAATTATCGCTAATACTGTATTTCAAACTATCGCAATCCAATTAGTATCGCTTTTTATATACTTTCACTTGTAAATACTGCACTGTCTAAGACAAGAGTCACTCCTGGTGATGACAGCTACTGTATTTATACTCTACAAATTCTCCAGAACATTCTCCCTTTCGAGTTTAAATGTAGGTTTACGTCGAGATTGGATAGGTAGAACGTTATACCTTAATTGTGCATTAATATCTGTGTGATCTACGAGCTTATGAGTAATTTTTAAAAGGAATAATTCGACGATAAAGTTAGGGATGGGCAAAAATAACTGATTAATTGAATAACCGGTTAACTGGACGCACAATAACCGCTCAAAATAGGTTATTATTTTTCCCCGGTTAAACCGGATGATAGGTTTTTTTTCGCGGTTATTCTTGCTGATATGTAGTCAGTACTTTCGTCATGAAAAATTATTCTATTGTTTATATTTATTGTTATTTTTTACCGAACAGATAAATATGACAGCCTATAGGCAGAATTTAAGCAGAGAATTTAGTATAAAATGTGTTTACGCCCAATAGAAAGAAGTACATATTTGCACTTCAAAATTGCATTCGTTTGCGAGAAACATAAAGTCAGTAGTTTTCGCTAACTAGTTGCTAGAAAAATGTGTATTATTATACATAAAATAATACAGATTTTCAGTGAATAAGTGCTCCATCCATTATTCATAAATTTCTGGATTTTCTTCATGGCATGGGTACAAACGGTAAAGAAATCTGTTGAATTTCCATGAAAACAAAAAGAGCTGGAAACAAAAATGCATGCCTTCTTGAAATGTTGTTTTTTAATTGTTAATACAGGTACATAATCCAGATAGTGAAGTGCAGATAATCATAAAGTGGATGGAAAAGGAATTTTTCAAATTATGATACGGTGTAATACATCCTTAATAAACAAAAGAAATCCTGTAAAAGATCATAAGAGAGAATATCCCCATCTAATGATACAGCTAAGAAATTAAAAGTTGAATTACAAAAACAAATAGACGGAAGGCTATGTCCTTATGAAAAAAATATTTTACTACACTTCTTGATCGTTCATTTCCAAAATTCTATTAATGCAGCTAATGTCGTAGATCACGTGAAAACTGAGGTAAAACGAGAGCTGAAGGAAGTAAGAAGTTCTCCAACAAACAGTGTACGGGTACGGAAAAAGAAGGATTGTGGAGTATACACAACGCAATTGCAGCCAAAGCAATTCCACAGGAGCAGCCTACGAGCCTACCAACAGAGTTAAAGCTGTACTTAAATCAAGCAATCCAAAATAAAAATTCAGATCCAATTCAGTATTGGCTTGATAGTAAAAATGCTTTTCCAGCTACATACAAAATAGCCTTAAAATATTTGAGTATTTTAGGATCATCGGTTTCCTCTGAGAGAGTAGTATCTGCATTAAATAACGTTTGTACTGACAACAGAAGTAGATTTACTCCAAATAATTTTTCTTGCATTTTCACCTACAAAATATTGGGAGATGTAAAATAAAATACAATAAATTATAAAAATAAAATTGATTGTATTTTTGTTCGGTTAACCGGCCAAACCGGTTATTTTTTTTTATTATAACCGGTTAGGTTTTAACCTTTGCAGAAATTAACCGGTTAACCGATAACCGGTTGTTTTTTGTTAACTGCCCATCCCTAATATAAGTTCGGCTATTTTCGAGACTTAACAATGGGCCCTATTCTGTCGGTAAAATTTTATCATTTTATGTTATGTTATGCCTTAAAATAAAATATTTCCCTAAAATCGTATTCTGTATTTTATTTTACGCATCGTACCATAAAATATTTCCTGTTATGGAGCATAACATAAAAGAACCTAAGCAGCCCTTTTTAAAGGTATTTTGACACATTTTATGAAAATGGCATGCATCAATTAACATTTGTTGTGCGAAAATTGTTTTAATTAAAAACTAAAATGTCCACCGCCATATATAAAAATTACGATTTTGTCAGAAATTGTAGAAATTTCACTGGTGCGGTATGGTAAAATATAAAAAGTTAATTATATTTGCCTAGGTTTTAATTTTATGCAGAAGAGATCATAGGATAGATATCTTCGAGTTTCCTACGATCCATGTGAGTTGCCTAACCTTAGGGTTCAAAAGTTATTCCGGCTGGATAATTAATAAACTTCTTATATTGTGATTTGTAAACTAATTTATACCCAAAATGTTTCGTTTTAAGAAAACAAATTCAAACACTTCTAGAGTAACTAGAGCCTCATACCGGAAAGACATCCATTCGGTTCACTTTGAGTTAGGAATCTCAAAGTGCAGGAAATGGATGTCTTTCTGCTGTTTTGCATTTCTACGGACATGGTTCGTATCAAACTCCAGTCAGGAGTTGTCATATTTTAGCACTTTTACACCGAAGTATCTCAGGACCTATTAAGAAAGCAGCTAATTTCATAAATGATTATTTAGCATTGAATAAATAACTAATAAGGAAGCGGGGTTTCGTGCGAATACAGTGTACGTGAGTAGGCAATTCAATGACAGTCAAACCCATGGAGCGGGGGGAGAATGACAAGAGGGCTGGTCACTTAATTGAAAATTCTGTTAACAAGTCACTTAAATTATCATAGGCAACGCCAAGGAATATTATCTGAAGATAAGGGGCGCCAAAAATTTGTTTATTTTACATAGCAAATTAGATTATAAAAAATGTCCCCGTTAAAACTGTCACGATTTCTTTACTGCAGCGTCGAAACGAACACAAAAACAGCACACTAATCCATTTCGCCGAGTAGCTTAGGTTTTCACCCGATATGCCGTTTCCTTATTAGTAATTTATTCAATGTTATTTAGTGGGTGATTTGATAGATAGAGTATCACGCAAATGTAAATTGATCAGCTGTTCAAAAAGTAATAGAAAACATAGCGGAATGTACTAAATATTTTATGTTACATGTTCATAAAAGAATTCATAAAATAATTTTATGGAACCACGACAGAATACGAATTTTTAAAATATTTTATTTTCATTTTATGAAGAAGGGATTTTTTCGCCATAAAATAACATAAAATATTATTTTATGAAAAATTACAGAATAGGGACCAATGAATAGTTAGACCCAGTTTAGCCGGGTCAGTATACTGCCTCTGTCGCACATAAACTTGTCGTTAATATGATGTTTGGGGGCAGGACGGAAGCATCACTCTACGTACATTACAGATTTCGTGCGGCAGACCTGTCTAAACTGGGTGTTACGAAGCATTTCTGTTTCTGGGTATTCTATATACGTATGATCGAATTTCTAGGTAATGAGCCGTGCAAATCGTTTTTGAACTCTTTCTATTGTGTTTATACAGACTTGATAGAATGGATTCCAAATACTTAATATAACAGTATTCTAGGATACTTCTAACCAAAGTTAAGGCAACGGTATTTATTTATATTAAGGAAGTCTGTTCATTATATACCAATCAAGAATTTTATTTAAATCATTTTGTAATATTATGCAATCATCAATAGAGTTAAGATTTTGGTATCATCAGTACAGTGGTGGATACAGGGGGGGGGGGCGATCGGGGCGATCGCCCCCCCTAGAGCTCTAATAATAATAAATCAAAATTTATATTCTAATCCAATGAAATAGAAAATACAAAAAAAAAATTTTTAAAAAAGACCGTTTCTGAACCGGCGTTAAAAAAATAGAAAATAATCTCTCCCTTCACTTAATGAATATATCACAACAGTTCTCCAGAGTTTGCCTTCATTTTGCATTTAATTAAATTTTTAAATTATATTACATTTGTATATAAATTTTAAAATTTTCAAGGTATACAGAGAAAACAAGATCTGGACAGCTTAAGTTACACTACAGTGAATAACAGTTTCCCGAAATTTAAATTTGGAACTCCTAATGTTTATCAAAATACTTAATTAAATTACTTTCCTTTGAATATGCTTTCTTTGTGTACCATGAAAATTTTAAAATTTTTATACAAATGTAATTTGATTAAATGGAAAACTCTAGATAGTTATTTGATATATTTATTGTTTTTTCGTTTTTAGTCATAAATTATTCTCAAAAAATGTAAAATTATATCACTAAGGAAGTTTCAGTACAAGCATTGTTGCACTTTTTTGTGATCGAAGGCTCACAAAAGCCGGGTATTTTGATGAAAAGTAGTATGTTGGGAAAATTATCATAGCCGGGGTAATTAATCTCAGATTCAGTTGTCCTGCAAATATTTAATTTAAGGCAAATAGGCTAATATATATATTAACCCTACCTAATTAGCATTCCTCGAAAATTTCTTCCACCATTTAAGTTGCAAGAAATTGCAGTCTAGCCCAGGAAATTATGCATGAAAAACACCAGCAGTAAGGCAAGCGAGAAGTGTATAATGTCTATTTTATGTGGGATTACATTTTACTATGCTTACGGGATCAAAAACTTATATTATATAGATAAAAGAACTCTGGCGACATCTGAATGCTAATGAAATTTTCATGCCAAAACGAAATGAGAAAGCTATACAGAGCGGTCCACAACTGATGGCAAGTGCGGTTATAGGGGGCGATGGGGGCGATCGCCCCCCCCCCCCCCCCCCTAGAGCAAACGTCTAGATCCGACCTTGCATCAGTATGCAATAGGTATGGAGATTTTTATCTTACATCAGATGCTTGGGTGAAAGTATATGAATTAAATCCGTTAAGAAATACAGATAAGCGAATCAAACCAGTGAACTGAATTTGTATTTTTTAATATAAGTAGGTGGTCTATCTTATCAAACCCCTTCGAAAAATCAGCGTATATTGTATCGGCTTGTAAGCTTCTGTCTAAAATCTATCAAAAATCGTGTTACTAGTTAGGAGAATGTCGTCAGAGTTGGCCTGTTGTCTAGGTCGGCCAACTGCATTTTTTTTTAATCTTGACCACTAGCGCTACCAATGTTTGTTTTTTCAGTGACAGCGAACCTCTCGTGACGTTACCTTAGAATATATAGCAAAAAGGATAGGCTATGAGGAAGAAAAACTTAAGCATTTTTCTTCATGTAGTAGAATCGCATAGATGTGTTTGTTTTAGTCATGCATGTCGTAAACTACGATATTTTCTGAGCGGGCAAATAATTTAGTGGTTGAAACTTTATCAAGTATTGAACAAGTTTTATAATTTCCTGTCACCGTGATTCGAATTATTTTTCAGTTTCGAATTCTATAATTTTTTTATAACTTTTTACATTTATAAGAATTTTCCTAGTGCCCTATTTATTTTGTAATAATATTTCTTGGAGTTGCCTTTGTATGGCTAATATAATATAGACACCCGATGACAATTCAATTGTAAACAAACAAACCGGCATTGGAAAATGTTAAATTTTTTACCACAGCTGTTTATTTTTATAACTATTTTGCTTATGTTTTATTTAAAACATTATAATTTATTATTGAAACTAATAAACTTGCCTGAAAATGATTTTCTACGGCAATAACTCTGGTTGTTTCTGCAGTACAGCACAACGCACTTAATCACCATCATTCAGACTTCGGAGTCTCGATTATATTAAATATTTTTCACAAAACAATATTTCACTATTGTTTCTCACTATTACAAAAGTATAAATCACTTTTAATCACGTTTTCACTCATAAAATCACTAAAACAACACCGGAGTTGTTTTCGTAAAATCAAATTAATTGAGAAATGTTAGAAATATTGAACTGACAAAAACTAACCACCCAGCCTTCTTGTCATTTCCCTCCCGTGTCCACAAAAACATGCTTATCACACGTACACGAATTTTACACAGTATAGCCTATCCTGTTTGTTATATGATTTAAGGACATTACAGATTTGGAGCGTGCTCAAAGGCGTGAAATAAAAAAAAGTTTTTTGTTTTGGTATCAGTGAATACGGCCCCGGGAAGGGGGGCGAAAACAAAACAAGAGGAAAATTTAATCCTGTAACATATATGGTTGTGTTATGACACGATCTGGCAATGGCACTTGTGGTCAAGGTTGGCCAATTTGTGTAGTCAGGATTGGCCCACTGTGATTGTGTGCTTCGAAGACGCAAAAAAAAAGTTTCCATCATCAATCCTAACGAATTCCGCCAATAAAACACCAGCTATAGAGGCACTTTCTTCATATCAAAAACAAGAACCGAAAAACGAGATAAATATTCTATTTTATTGGTAAAATTATTAATTTATCCTATTTTTCATGATTTTATTAATCATTGGAGTAAAAATCATGTTTTATGTGGAAATAAATTGAGTTTTTCATTTTTTCGATTCTTGTTTTGGATGTGAAAGTGCCTTAAAGGAAGATGGCCGCAAAAAAAAACGGGGAATAAAAGCCCTCTTCGGACAATGCAAAAGTGATGTGCATTTTAAGTTCGCCAATATAACGAGATTTTTCAGAAATGCGACCCGAATTAAGTGCCAATTAAATTTTGCTAAAAAACAGAAAAATGGAAAAAATTCGTCTTATTTTTTAAATTCAATGAATTTTTCCAGGTCATTTATTTTCAATCATTTTAGCACATATTTCGTCGATTTTCAGAGATTGGCCAACCTAGACAGCACCGGCTGACCTAGGCACCATTTAACTTTTTTTTTAAATGCCTATATTTTCTTCATTTTTCATCCAATCAATTACCAATTTTCCGCAAAAGTATTCCTTTTCCTCAGGTCTTTCCAAAGATGGATGGATGGATTGTTCAAATTCTTTCTTAAACGGAAGTTAAAAAGATGTCCAACCCTGATGACATTCCCCTACTTATTAATTGTTTAATTTGGGAGAAGAACTGGTCATAAATGATCTTTTCAAAAACTAGTGATAAGCTATTTGATTTACTTATTAGGCCATAATTTGTAATTAATTTATGTTGTTATACACTGATTTCAAAAGTCAGCAAATAGATTAATTTCAAAGAGTAGCGTGAGAGAAGAATACTTTTGGAGCGCTTGTAACATTTGATTCGATACTTTCTAAATTTTTTTTTATAACAAGCTTTCATTAGCAATTTCACTCCTTTTCTCAAATATGAATAAGTTAGATAGTCATCGAAGTTCTTATGACGCTTATAGGCTTTGCACATTTCGTTTTCAATTTTATTGCTGAGATTAGATTATATGAAAACCGTTTGAATTATGTTGTTTCTCTGGAACAAGTGCTTCAATACATGTATTTATAATACGATAAAGTTACCGAGCTTGGTTTATATCTGCAATATTTTTTTCTTAACACGTTCACCCAAACTAGAAATGTGAAGGTGGAGTCTCAATGACGACTCATCTGTGGGCCTTTCAAGTTTTAAACAATGCTCTTGAAAATATCAAAAGAGGAAAGTGTCAGGTCTAGTAGTGAAAAAAAGTTCTTTGAACATCAGGAGATCGTAAATATGCAAAGAATATAATCTATATAACTAGATAGGGTTATCCTATATTAATAGTGCCAATTATCATACCCTAATAATAATAGGGAAGGATCTGCGTACGCTTATATTTTGCATAGGTACGGGACGGGGGCCTCCAACTCCTAACTGCCTCTTACTTGCTGAACATTCATTCCTTGGGATTTGATTAAAGAGGACTATTCGAGATTTGGAGGCCCCCAACCCAAGACCAAAAGCACGGGGTGTCTTCCACCCCACCCCAAGTAAGCCACTACTCCTACCACATTACGATATCGTGACACATCTACGTACGTTTAAAATCAATTGTAGTAGAGCAAGATTTTCCTAAAATTGTGCTAAATAAACGTCTGTCAGCTCGAAAATGGCATTAACATTTATTTTTTATTATTTTTTTTATTTTTTAATATTATTTCATTTTATGTATGTTAAGGTACGGTACTCCACAGAAAATCAGTGTAAGCCCCGGAGCACACGACGGTGTCGTGCACATCAGTAGCAGCGGCGGCAGCAGCACCAGCACAGCACTATTCCCACTTTATTATCTTGACTCCGTTTCATTGTTGGGTGCCCCATTCTCACACAGTTTATTTTTGTAAGCGTCCACGATCGGTTCAGATCTAAATGCGTGTGTTACCTGGCGTACCTTCCATGTTTATATCAAAATAATGATTTTTGCGATTTAAGGAATTCACAAAAACGAAAAAAAATTAAACCTATACTCGACACGAACAATTTATTATCAAGTTATAATCATCGAGTAAAAAAATCTAAACAGAAAAAGTTGTTTGGCCCGCAACGCGCACTCCACACATTCGGGCGCTCGTAACATCAGGTCGCGGTTAAGTGGCAGAATTATAGTGTATCTGTATTACCTACGATTCTAAATTTAGAAATTTTTAATTTTTGTTTTGGTAAACTTTATGAATTGAAAAGTTGTTTTGTATGCAGACGAGTGAAAAAATTTTTTTAAGTGGAAGAAAATAACTTAATATTTATAGTGTGAAGCAGCCTGTGAATTAACCTGCCCCTAACTAATATGAAGGAAGAGGATCTCGTAATGGCAAGGGCCATTGTTGCTGAATCGGAATCCCCAGGGGGTTCCCCGGCACCACTACGAAAAACCCGTGTTAATGAACTGAGGGATAAAACCAAGCAATTTAGGTATGTACCCTATACCTTTCATTGTTAGATAATTTTAGTGTTTTCTTGCCGATTATTATCTGCGTAAAGAGTTAAAAATAAAACCCGTGCCAATAGTTTTTAATGTTATTTTCGGCATTTTTCCATAGCTGAATGTGTTTATCTCAGCCATGAATGATATATGTACATAAATGAACGTTAAGATCTAAAATAGCCACTGACTAGGTATGATTTTATGAATGAAAATGCTGTTTATATTAATTTTAGTTGTAACTTATTAGTAATATATACACACATACATACACGCATACAATTAAAAATTCAAGGAATCTTAAACTTTTAGTAAAAATGTTTAACTGCTATTTCAAATGGAGATTTTTATTGATTTTATATGAAGTTATCTACCTTACAGGTGTTCTATGACCTATAAAAGATATACTGATACGTCGCACTACAATTTTGCATTAATTGCCATGAAGGAAAACTGGTTGGAAAAAATAAGTACATAGGCTGGGTTCTGTTGAAACTGAGGTTCTATATACTTATTCTCTGACCACGTACCTCATACATGCAAGTATAGAATTGAATAAAATCTCACTTAATTGAGAATTCATGAACGGATCATTAAAAATGACGGCATTGTTAAACTTATAATTAGCTTCTAAAACGAAATGTAGTTTACTTTCTATACAGCATTTCCAATGCCTTATGAATTCAGTTCGTTTATTGGTGTGAATATCCCCAATTAATTCATTCTGAATCCTGATATTTCAATGCTGACGTTTCTAGTAAAAGACAAATAAAAATTCTCCTCAGACAATCTTGCGCTTATAGTATTTCAAAAAATCAAATTCACAAATATCTCGAAGGATATAGGTAGAGCAGTCGTTCTCCACCGGACCCGGTTTCGTGCTATTGCCTTCAGCTAACTCTAGAAATTCTCAGTTGATTCGGTCTGCGTCAGCATTTTTTCTCCAAATGCTTCTCAGTTTCTTTTCTCCATGAGTTCTTTACGGATTCCAATCTGTTGCATCAAGTTGTCACATATCGTATTGTCGTCGTCGATATTGTCCTTGTCCGAATAGTTCTTTTCAATTTCTAGGTTCTTATGTGAATTTAGGAGATTAAGTTTGTGTCAATCAGCATTTCTTTGGTTTTTAGGGTTCCCTACAACAAATGGAAAAAAATCACTAGTGCGTCCGTCTGTCTGTCTGTCACAGACGTTTTACTTGAAAACGACGTGACGTGGGTATTTGAAATTTGGCAGAATGTTAGGTCTTTGTGACACGCACATATTTGGACAGTCAAAGAATATGAAATATTATTATTTTTAAATGGCGGTGGGTTGGGCCCATAAAAAAATTTGTATTTTTTGTATCGTTTGAAAGAGCTACTTTCTACTTACTTTTGGTGAATTGGTTACAAAGATACTAATTAAAGTTGGCTGTTCATAGAACGAGATTCTGTTTTAAGTTTGTAAATTTTTGTTTTTTTTTAAATATTTTTTTAATTTATTTTACTATTTTTAACTGTCTTTTATTTTTTTATTCAATTTAGCCTTTTCTTATTATGTTTTTATTTTTTATATTTGTATTTTTAATTAAAAAAAAAAGAGGCTTTTCTCTGTATTTATTATATATAGCCGAAAATGTGCGAAAAAGACCCGTTCCAACCCCTGACCTTCTAGGTTTCTAAAGCTAAAATTTAAATATTATTAGGGTTAGTGTCGAGGCATTGAGCTTTAGATAACAGGATAACTACAGTTTTTTTGTCAGTCTTATAATTGCTAAAAAAAACAATGTTTTTATGTTAATTTCTAAGACAACTCTTACTAATAAAACAAACGATCTTCTGTTTGAATATTAAATTAAATTTAATAATACAGTCGTGTTTAAAATATGAAATATAGAGTTAACTGACAAACACAGAAATCGATAACATATTTACTAATGTTCCAGCAGAATGTGCGATACAATTCATTCAATTTTCATTTATCATATATGCAAATTTAAATTAAATTTCAGTATATGTACTTAAATTCGGTCGATGAACTGGTCGTTGATAAAGTTCTGGTACGAAATCCTGGGCCCCCAGTCATGTAACTCGATATGAAAGTTATCATTGTTGTTTCGTTTTGGCTTCATGAATCTCAATATTTCGGACAACTTTGATCGAATCCTCCATAATGACAGTACGACACCACTTTAGCTATCGAGTTGTGTTTAGCCGAATGACAGTAATGTAGTTTTCTCAGTTTTTTGTGAAATATAAATACATGGAAATCCACAAACATCTTTCATTACATCCTATATTTAATGGTGTAGAGAATTGTGTTGTAAATATTAGGCGATATCTAGAAAGATAAAAGTCTTTAGTAAACAAAAAAAGAGCTAGATAATGCTATGCCTCCCTCTCAAGTTAAAATATATTCATTTATAGATTGTACTTAACAGGCTTATATGTGTTGTTGCGAGGGTGGCTTCGTTCGTTATTCAAAACACAATATTTCAGATATAATTTACAAGATATTTATTTTCACTCTACGATTTACTTTTATAAAGTTCACAAACAATTACCAATTAACTCCACTTTAATTATCGCTAGTACTGTATTTCAAACTATCGCAATCCAATTAGAACAGTTTCGCCTGTTATATATTTTCACTTGTAAATACTGCACTGTCTAAGCAAAGACTCACCTCCTGGCGGTGACAAGTGCTGCATTTATATCTACTCTACAAATTCTGTAGAACATTCCCCACGATTCCCATTCCAGATATATCGATTCTCCGAACATTCATTGGTTCTCAATATCTTATTACTCAAAAGGAGATAAAAATAAAACCAATTTTTCCCTAAAAAACCGCCAGTTTTCACTTTAAAAAGAACTGGTTTCCTTTCTTTTCGAGCTTTCTCCTAAACTAATTATCGGATTTAAAAACTTTTTCTATATGTGATTAGGGGACAAAATATAGATGCGATTTTATTCTACAAACATGCTTTAACGTTTTTATTTAAAAAATGTATAGTCTCTTCTGAAGACGACCAAATTCAGCTTTTTTCGGGTAACCTCAAATTATCTTGATACACAAAAATCGATATTTCTATGTAAATGTTAGATGAATTTCAATAATTCTTTTTTCAGAATATAGCTAAGATATGCCGCAATACTAGGGGTGTAAAATTAAGAGGTGGGCCCAACGGGGTCGAGGTTGGAGATAAAAACGGAAAAATTTTCGGATATTTTAAAAACAAATTATTTTCAAATCAATTTTTTAGTTCGGAAATTATCTAGGAAGGCTAAATAGGGGTAGTTCTTTACAACCCTTATTTGTCCTAAAAATAATTCTATTCACTAAATCTCGATCCGATTCCAATTACCGAATCTAAGACGATTTCTGTAACAAACTGCGTTTCATCGGCCATTACATTACTTTGCTAAAATTCCAACTTTTAAGCCACTTTTTTCGCATAGAATTATCTATAATCTGTCAGCTTTCATTTAAAAAAAACCACAAGTTATTATTCCTAGTCGTTTAGGAATAATAATTAATAAAATTAGATTGCATTGTTTTTAATTAAGTTGCTACTGAAAAACCACCTTTTATTTCGGCTGAATTAAAATTTGTTCCAACAATGCCGAACACCATCGCAATTTTTTGTACATAGATAGTTAAGACTTCAAGCTTAAAAAAAAAATTACTAGTTTCCCAGTAGAAAAAAAATACATTCCCCTCAGTGCTGGGAGCACTGGGTACTTTTTGAGTGACTTCAAAAATTCATAGTTATCTAAAAAAAAAGCGGAAGATCATCGAAATTTTTGTACATAAATAGATAAGGTCTAGCTTCAAAATAAAAATACAAAAAAGTGCCAGAGGTTCTAAAAAGTAAATAATACTATTTTTTTCGTTTGGAACTGTTATATATGTATATATATTTTTTTAATGCCCTAACCCTCTCTTACACGAGTGCTGAAATAAAAATTAAATTAAATTTCAATTAATTGGCTTGGTGAATATGACCCTAAGCTTCATTTGGCATTTGAATTACAAAAATCTTTTGCTCCGTTCTCGAGATATGATTTTTTGAAAATTACGTTTCATCGGGGACATGGTAAGGGAAAAGTAGAAAAGCTAGAATTGGTCTAAGACCAATTCTTATGATATCCTAAATGAATGCCCGTATGAAATTTCGTATGGCCGCCCATCTGTGCAAGTTTGAGTTTTGAAGTGGTTTTACGCAAATATTTCTAGAACGGTTCGTCGACAGAAAAAATGATTCTAACCAATTTTATAGAATTTCATATTCTGAAGAAGTTTTTAGTACAATAAAAATGTCTAGGACTTATATTTTTCACAGTATACGTAAAAAAACCAAAATGTTTTTATGACAACACCAAGAAGGGATTGCCCGATAAATTTCAGCTCTCTATGCATGTCGACGCGTCCTTAGGCAGTGTCCAAATATATAGTATAGTGGAAAACGAAATATTTATATTGCAATCCCACGAAAGAATTGCCCGATTTGTCTCATTTCGAACTTATTTTTACTTTTTTTTTGTAAATATATCTACGCGGTAGGTCAGGTAGCCAAACAGACAGACAGACGGACGGACGGACAGACGGACATGCAACATCAAATTAACTTTTCATATTATGCGTAGGTGTCTAGTCCATTTTGCTCTGTCTTCATTATTTCTGTGCGTTACAAACGGAATCATAAACTTAGTATACCCTATATTATCTAGGGTATAAAAATATAGCTGAGCTATTTTGGTATTCTATACAAACTGTGAAAGCTTCATCCAAATCGGAGATGGTCGGGTTGTTAATAGTATTCAGCACTGGGGTGTGCCACATAGAGCAGTAAATTCTGCCGATGCGGAACACATTCGTCAAAACTATTAAGCACCGAAATGGTTTGGTTAAAGTGGTGGCCATCGCGCGGAGACCTCTGCGATCAGCCTCACTTAGACCATTTGCGGTCCATTGTGATACCGAACGGGTTAGGAGAAGGCCATTACAATTTCCATTCCTTATTCTAATATAAATTTCGAATTTTATATCTTTTAGATTATTTTGTTTTTTTTTTATCAAAGTTTATAATAACAGTACTCCGACGACTCGAAGCGACACACGGTGACGACAAAAAGACAAAAAAACACCCCTTCGGTTATTTAATACGTGTAATATTTAAATAGAAGTGAAATTTATACAATTACTCAAAAACAAAAATTCGCAATCAAAAAACTTTTTCCTTCGAGCCGGATTTGAACCAGCGACCTATGGATATCAACAACTTCACAACGTCTTTCTACAGTCCACCGCTCTACCAACTGAGCTATCGAAGGCCGCGCAAATTGTTTTCCATAGTGAATATTTCTTTTTATTGTCAACTTTGTATTTTATGTGTTTATGTACCTGCGTAGGTACAAGAATCACGGTATCCACCGTCACTGATTATTGTAAAATTCAATTAACCCAAATATTTAAGTTATTATGATTAAAAATTTTTGTTATATATTTTACAAGCGCAAGTAGGGTACCTACATACATGCAGTGAACAGTTCTAATTACAGTGAAGGAGCCGCTCATTTTTAATGCAATATTAATAACCTACAATAAAGCCTGATAACATACGGCGCAATGAATGGCCAAACTTATTTTGCTTGAATATAAATTGCGAAATTATTTAAATCCTTCAATATTCTTAATAATTTTACGTAGGTAAATGTTGTTGTTGTTTTTTTTTTTTTTTTTTAATTTTTTAACGAGTGAGTGGGCTTACGCTTATATTGATGATCAAATGCATTTTATTAAGTCGCTGTCCGACCGGTCCTTCTGTTAATCCTCTCGATAACTAGAGAACTAGGCTGAAATTTTCCACACGGCTTTAAAAAAATTAATACAAGTTCGAAAATAGCACAAATCAGATAACTCCTCCCTAGGGTTGCCATATAAAATTTTCCACTATATATTTGGACAATGTCTGAAAACACGTCGTCGTAAAGAGCTGAAATTTTGTACACGGCGTTTTCATAAAAGTAGTAAATATAATTTCAAAAATATATTAAAACAGGCAACCCTTTCTTGGTATTGCCATACAAAAATTTCGGTTTTTTACCCATAAATACTGTGAAAACTATCAGTATTACATACTTCTGTAGAGTGGTGACCATATGAAATTACATACGAACAACGGACATGAATAAATTAAAATACCTTTTAACATTATTCATGATGTCCAATCCATTTTGCTTACAATCATTATGCGTTACGTGGGGAATGACAAACTTTGTATACCCTATGATTTTATCAATTATGTAGTCTAGTTTAAAATTATGTTTTCTCGTCTCTTCGGGCTGTACTATATTTTGACTCAGAAAATATAATCAGTCAGTATACATTTAATTTTGTGTGTATTCGCTAAACCAAAACCTGCGAGAAACACTCAAGCCATGAAACAGACTCCCACTACCTCATGAAAGCCTTAACCACTGGCTGGCATGACTGCTTCAAAGCCATCGAGAACAAGCCATATGAAACAGAAATCTAGATGTGTGCGTGCTAGTCCAATTCTCTAAAATGTTTTATAATAGCTGTGTTCTTTTGTGTAGAACAAGGTAGAACTCAGATTTACTGAAGAGAACAAATTTTTCTGTCGATTGAAGTGAACTATTTGTACTGTTCACTTCTTTTAAATCTTTCTATGAAAATGTATGAGGCATTCTTTTATTCTGCTCTGTTCTACAGACACAAAAGAGCACAGCTATTTATTCTTATGGAAAAGTGACTAAACATTGATTTTCTATATGCCATAAATCCTAAACTACTCTGCAAACAGGAAAATAATCTTTCAGTAATTTTAAGCTAGGTTCCTTATCTTCCCAAAGGCTACATTTCCTTATACCTTAATTAACAAAATAATAAAACAGTTTTGATTAAAATGTAACCTTACCATTTTATGCTCAATGAAAGGCTATATGGTCACGTATGTTGGCCAAATCGAGTAGGACAACGATGTTGTTACGCAGATTTGACGGTGTGTGGGCTTGTTGGCGGTGTGACACGCAATGTGCCAAGCGGTTGGACGAAAATAAAATTAGTTTGATTTTTACGGGCGGGGCTACGTATTTGACAACATATTATACCGTGTACGGGAGATGTTTGTCACGCATTCGTAGTTCTTGAATCTTGAGTGAACTCTATCGAAAAAAAAAATAATAGTTAGCAATTGTAGCAGCTCCTTATATGTGTTCCAATTCAAATGTTGAACAGCATGTTTGACAGTGTGTGGAGAAAAAGCTTTCATGTGTTGCGGCCTATACACGGCGAACATGTTGTCCAACTTGTGTGTCACACATAAAAGCTTTTTCTCCACACACTGTCAAACATGCTGTCCAACAATAGGACAAAAATACATATCAGGAGCTGCTAGCACTATTAATTGTTATCATTTCTTAAATAGAGTTTACTCAAGAATGATGAATGCGTGACAAACATCGCCCTACACGGTTCAATATGTTGTCAAATACATAGCCCTACAGCCTCATTTTCATCGTTAAGTTAACTCATTTGACTAATTTGTATTCCTATGAAAGAAATATTTAAATATTTACTTTTAGCAAAATTATTGTAAAATTCCTTTATCCTAGTCACTTTAAGAAGATGAATAAATATATTTTTTCGCCGCACGTGTCGCTATGTGTCAATTTTGAATGAAAAGTTTGGTTGTGTCAAAATTTGGCTTTGGAAGTGCGATATTTTTGTGGTTTAAGTGAACAAAATTTGAGATGTGCGAGGGAGAAAAGATTATAGGAACTGTTGCAAGAATTGGAAAAAGATGGAGATATTTTTCAATTAGTCAAATGAATTAAATTAACGATGAAAATGAGGCATACCACTAAAATTTAAACTAATTTGATTGTCGTCCAACCACTTGACATACTGCGTGTCACACCACAAACAGGTCCACACACGCTCAAATCTGCATAACAACATCGTTGTCCTAGAGTTGGCCAATATGCGTGACTGGGTATGGACCCCTCGCTCTCAGCTGAGTAATACTTGCAATAGTGTATGTGCGGCCGTAGTTCGAATCTGCAGGCAGGATTGCTTCGAATTCATTGGACCTCGGCACATTGCATATGCAATTATCACTCATCTGGAGTTTTTGTTTGAGGAATCGTAGTCATTTGGTTAAGATAAATTTGTATAACCTAGATGAAATCATAGGGTGTACTAAGTTTGTCATTCCATTTGTAACACCTTGAAATAATGATGGTAGAGCAAAATGGATTGAACATTTTTTTTATTTTAATTTTTGCATGTCCGTCCGTTTGTCTGTCTGTCCGTCCGCACGATAACTCGATAATGCATTAACTTAGAGGGCTGAGATTTTGCACACGCGCTTTTTTTAAAAATATTGTAAATTTAAGTTCGAAAATGGGCCGAATCGGGCAACTCCTTCGTAGGGCTGCCATATAAAAAATTCATCTTCACTATATGGAGTGTCTTTTCAAAAGGGGATATTTACAATTTTCATTTTTTTTAAGTTAAGTATAAGATTATATTCTCTACTCTGAAATTCAAGATTTCGTCACTGTAAACCGAAACAAAACGCGATAAACTCATAGGAAATCTTACTTGAAAGCACTTGTTCCGATCAAAAGGGGGTATTTACATTAAAAAATATGACATTATTACTGTTACTTTGGTTTCATTTCAAAAAGGGATATTTACAGTACGATTTCAATAGTCGAAATAAATTTTTAAGGGAGAAGTTTCTGTTTTATATTTTTGAATAAAAATAGAAGTAAGAATTAAAAAATAAATACTGATAAGAATACTCAAAATATGCTTTAATAATTTTATTCTAGTATAATGTACAAATCAAAAGAGGATATTTACAAAAACGTACAAGACAAAAAGGGATATTTACAAAATGGTACAGAACAAAAGGGATATTATAAAGATTTTTATTCAAAAGGGGATATTTCCAAACTTTGCAAGCCAATATTACCAGAAGTAATAGTCAAATTTTTTTTAAAATAATATATTCTAGATAACTTATCATATCCTTTCCATATATTCCTCCTATTATTCTGTAAAGCTATTGGTATTGCTACAGTCAGTTTTTTCGATTTTATGAAAAAACGATTAGGACGTAAATATCCCCTTTTGAAAAGACACTCCTCATATATTTGAACACTGCCTGGAGAACGCGTCGACGTAGAAGGCTGAAATTTTTACACGGTGTTTTCATAGTAATAGTAAGTAAAGCTTCAAAAACGGACTAAATCGGGCAACCCATTCTTGGTATTGCCATATAAAAATTATGGTTTTTTACGTATACTGTAAAAACGATCAGTCCTAGACGTTTTTATTGTACTGAAAAGTTCTTCAGAATATAAAATCGTATGAAATGGGTTATAATCATTTTTACTGTCCGAGGAACCGCGGATAATTATCAAAGGAACACTTAACGCAATATCTTTTTTTCTACCCAGCTGCCCTAAATCTTCGTAACCAAAAATTATAGCATGATTAACATTATATTCAATTTCCCTTCTTGTTGACATCTCATCAAATAAAAGTATGCATTTTTTGTCTAAATTACTCATTTCATCTCATTTTGCTTTGAGTAAGTTGATTATACTCTCAGAAAGACCGGTATAAAATCTTAGCAAAGAATGTCACCGTAAAATGCATCTAACAGAAGGCAGAATGAAACCAAAATTTAACATTTCTTTGCATAAGGCAGGAGATTTATAATAAGATTTTAGGAAAAGTTCTTTTTCATTTTCAGACTAATGACTTACTCGCTTTGTGAAAAACTTGTTCCAAGATAAATGACTTCACAAATTTTTTTTTTTTTTGAGTTCATCAGTAAGTGACTCTTTTAAAGTCTGGTTAGAATAGTCAGTACTAGTTATACGATTTTTTAGAAAGAATATATTTGCCTTACTTTCAATACTTTCTCCAACTGTTATCTAAGGAAGGAGCTTTTTAAGCGAAGGAAACTGGTATGAAAGTATATGTGTTGTTTCTGGATTTAATGGTATCCTGTAATTTTTTATATATATTTTTACAAAATCACTTTTACTAATTGTCAATTCTTCATCTTCCACAGTTATGCTATTATTTTAATCTTTTTCTAAGCATTCTCTGGTAGCATCTTCAACTTGAATGCTCTTGTTTTATGAAGTGTTTTTCGCGCAGACCGATTTAGCTTCTCCTTCTTATATGAAAATAGGATCTAAAACTGATTCTGAGCAAGCAAAGCGTGCTTTATCATTTGGCTTGGGAATCGCATCATCTGTGAGAAATTTGTTCGGAAACTCAGTTTTTTATATGGTTTTCAGAAAAATGATTTACACAAAGATACAATTTCTGAGTTTTGTAACTTCTAATTTACAGGTAAAGATTTCCAAAATGCTTAATAAAAATTGTCCTTCTACAATCATCTGTAGCTCGTTTCTGTAATTATCAAATAGAGAAGATCTCAACTGTAATTCTCTATTTCACGTGACTTTGTTGACATTCTCCATCACTGTGTTGCTGTATACAACTCTACTCAATTATCTATTATTCCTATTCCTACTACAGAACTCTCTTCATCATATGAATAGCCAATTAAAAATGTTTCTGCAATGCCACGAGTAGAGCTTCGCTTCTCTATCAGTTGAGAATATTCTCGATACCACTCTTTTCATTGAGTATGGGAACAACACTTGAAAGAAATTTTGCAAAAAGTTAAAATAAACGGAAAATGAATTTGAACCAGAAAACAGCTGTAAATTAAATTGCCTTTATTTATTTTTACTTTTTGCATAATATTTACAGAATTATTAAACTGTTCTTCTTCTTCTTCTTCTTCTTCTAAAAGACGAATAGTACAACTATTCGTCGACATATAACATTTATGGACGCCACCTGGCCAGCCTTAGAATTATCTATATTGCCGGCCAATTATATGAACTGGTTCACCCGCGAAGACAAACAGATGCGGGTGAAGCGCAGAATTAAATCTCTGTAATTACACTAGCGGACGAAGTCCGCGTACATTTTCAATTAGTTATTTATAATTATATTGAACCTCCGTCCCGTCCAATGAACGAAACAAAAGTCCTATTAAACTGTTAAAGAATAGCCGCAATGACAGCATACAATAAATTAATAGGCTTTGACATTTCTACTTTCACAATTGCTGTTTCAAAAGCGAAGGTAGCTTTATGCCCACACATACTCAACTCACATCGCTTTCTCATATAGCTATCATCATATACAGAAACGAATAAATTCAACTAGTAGAGTTAAGGATTGTGAACTTATCTGACGTCATCGAATAGAGAATTTTCTCAACTGAAATTATCGAAAGAAACTGGTGGTATTTAAAAAAATTAAAGGAAGGATATACACATTTAAACAACCTTGGTAGCAACAAGTACGTACTGTCATTTCGTATCACGACTCCACCAAATAATTATGATTAAAAAAAAACACAAAATCTGAGTATCTATACTTCTAATTACCAATACCAAGAAAAAAGTCAGTTTTACAGCCTAAAGCCTAGTATCGAGTTCGAGCAAAGTAAAATTTAACGCGGTCTCCAAAAATTCCACTTAAAATATCTGGTAAAATTTTGACATAATGTTAATTTGGAGAAAACAAGGTGACAAATGTTTAAAAATTTTATCGTTGAAAATCTTCAAATTTTTTATGAAGATTAGATAAATATTTTTACAATTAAAAATGGACTTAATTAATCTAAAAATTATCAAGAAAAATTAAAAAAAAAATTAACAAAAACAATCTGAAATTGCCAAGAAAATAAAAAAAAAAAAGAAACCATCTGAAAATTGTCATAGATACGGGAAATGTCAAAATTTTACCAGCATTTTAATGCTCCGCTCATTAAAATGTTCAGTAAAATAAGTGGAGACATACAAAGCGCCATCAGAGAAATATTCACTTTTTAAGCCTAATACGCTGTTCAAGCGAAAATTTCGCTTGGAAAAAAGTTGTGGAGAAAATGTAAAATCACCAATTAAATAACATTAAACTGACTGAAGTAATACACGCAAAATCACAAATTACATGTACAGTGCCAAAGCGACAAACTTCAAAGGGTATATCTGTCAACTTTTCCGTGCGAAATATATGTCTGGATATATAAATCGCTGCGGAAAAATGTCTCCACTTCATATTAGCGCCACCTGCATTCCATGATCTAAACATTGAGTTTTTCTTTCGAACAGCATACTAACTACTTTACGAAATCCCAAACCGAAATTTTCGTGGCACTTTTCGCCCACATTTTTTTTACATAGATTTTGTATAGGAAGCGAAATTTTCGCTTGAACAGCGTACTAGGCTTAAAGCCAGTGAACTCCATACTGCACTAGTAAAATTATCAGTAAAATTTTTGCTTGCGATTTTACCAGCGCTAAAATTTTTATATGGAAATGTCACATTTTACTCGAACTCGATACTAGGCTTAAGAGCTTAATTAGCTTATTTAAAGAAATTGTCAACTATATATATTATATGCTTACCTACATACATACAGGCATATAAATCTAAAACCTAATACTACCCAAAAAAGTTCTTAAAGATATAAACATATCAGAAAACATACAGATTAAATACTTACTACTAATGGATTTAAATACAATATATACGTAAACTTCAATACAATTCAATTATTTGTTTAAAGTCAGAGTCAGAGTCAGCAAACTTACAAATTACTGAAAAAAGTTCAAACCTCAGATCAAATCACGAATAAATATCCAAGAATAAATCAATGCTATTTCTAGGAAAAATTTCTCGGCAATAATTAAAATTATCTAGTCAGTTTTCAGTATAAACAAGTTATTCCTAGATTCATTATGTTTTTAAACCTAAATAACTGTCTTAGATTGGTGTTGATTACATAGGAATTACGACACATACGACCCTTATGAGAAGAGCCGACATTACTGATTACTTCGAACTGGCATATCTACATATATATGTATTTTATAATCAATGCTCAGGACAGTAAAAATTGTATTAATTTTTTTAGAAATAGAAAAAAATTTATTAAAGAACCTCAGCTTACGCTACATTACAACGTTGGGTACATTAAGTATGTAAAAGATATTAATATTATGTCGAGAGAGTACAAATCTTAGAAAAACAACAAAAATGCAAAGAATAGACTCATTGCAGTAGAAAACTATCCAGGTAATAGTGGTAATATATATATATTTTTTTCTTAGTCCTTTAGTCGACCGTATTTCTTCAGAATTCGCGTGCATTTTTGATAGCCACTGAATTAATACGGTGCTTCAAAATTGGCACAAATTTTAAACAGGTTGTGAAAACCCGTTATTTCGTACAACTGTACACCGATTCATAATTAATTATTTTTTGTTGATTAGAAGCACTGAAAATGTTGAAAAATAGTACTGAATTAAATAAAAATTGTTTAGGAAATTAAACTTGTTGGAAATAATACAACTGTAATTTCATACACGCAGTAAATTCGTGCACTGTAGTTTCTGTAGATTACAAAATACCAAATACCACCTATTTTCAACTTCTCTCTAATTTCTTTCCATTTTTTTTTTACTTTAAAATATGTATTTCGATATTGAGGATTTCTTTTGACATAAAAATACTTCATTTCCCTCACTAAATTAATTAATTGCTGATTTTTTGCTCATTACTCTGAACTATCAAAATCAAATTACGACGACAACGACGACAAAAGTTGAATAATTCCCAACTTTGGTTACGGCAACAAATTCGGTCGGCACCATTGGGTACAGCAACATGGTATTGTCATTAGGTCAACATTTAATTTGTCGTCGTAAAAGTCGTGTCGGCATCATTGTATTTCGGCCTTAAGCCTGAAATATAATGAATGCGACACGAAATTGTCGACGCCAATTGTCGTCGTCGTTTGTCGCCAATTGTCGTCGTCATTTGTCGCAGACGTAATACAATGAATGCGACATTGTCGTCGTCATTTGAAGACAGTTGAGTTGAGTTTTGCTTTTTTGTGATGTCTACGATTTTTTTTTTTACATTTTTTAAGAACAAGTATAATATTTATCTGAATTTTTATGTCAATTCCAATGCATTCCATTTAATACAACCGTACTGTTTCCAAAATTGGTTACAGTTCAGCGTACATTTTGAGCTTGAAAGAAACAAATAGATTTTACCTAAAATTTGTGCCAGTTTTGACTATAGGAATTAGATAGATGGCTCAGTCCATTATCATTATATGTCAGTGTTTGTGGCTGAAGCTGAAGACGATTCGAAGAAGTTCTCAGTAACCAATTTGGCGAACATCCGCAACAGCGAAATTTAAGCGAAAAATTCAAATTTAAACTTTATTCAATGTATACAACAAGATGAACTTTTAACTATATATACGAAAATAGAAAATGGAGAGAATGCTGCACAATGCGAAATATGAGAGTAAATGCGACAGAGCTAAACATTTTTTATGTTATCGAAGCGATATAAAAGCGAATCGAACGCGAATATAAATTCAGTTCTCTTTTATTTATGTTACATAAGCACGTGCATATGCGCTGTTTTGTGCCCGAACCTCTGAGAATTTTACAGTTTCAAGATCTTCGGTTCTATTTTTCCATTCTGAATTTGCATTTCAGATCAGATCAACACAGATTTCAGATCAGCAATTTATCGTGTTCGTGTTTCTATCAGTGAATTGTAAAAGGTGAGCAATCAAAATTACATTTAATTAAGATTAAGATAGAGAGAGGCTACATTTATAGGAGACTGGATTAGATAGGTAAGCATATGTTAATAAATTATATTCATACGTAGATGGGACACGCTGATATACATAGCTAATGATGATTGAGAAACAACTTCATTTGGGAATCTCCAAGGTTATCGTTACCACAGGAGATTAATATTCACTTTGGGTACATGTAAATTTATCACATTTTGTCGAAAAATAAAGGCAAAGTAAATTCGAAGTGATATCACCAATGTATGATACAATGTTCTCTCAACATTTTCTCCTGCTCCAGGTTTAGCTTTCATAACTCATTTGAATTCACTAGCGAAACCTATGTTCCACTTTGTGATATTTTTCTGATTCGCATTGGCTTCGCATAATTACATACAAAGACTGGACAAGTAGAACAAAAATCTGTAATGACTCCCTGAAAACATTATGATTCGAAAACGATTTGCGAGTAAATCGTAGTTTCTGGCTTAAGCGTCGAGAATGATCTCGAAAACGAACTGCAAACAGATTACCAGCGTAGTAAAAGGGACAGGATTCGCGATTCATCAACTCTAGATACTTCCTCGATAGCGAATTGCTTTAGAACTTAAAACGAACCAAAATTGATGTTAAAAATGTGGTGTTAAATACTTCTTTTATATTAAAAGAAGCGAGCTATTCTCGTGCCTTAAATGATCCTTGCAAGCGAGTTTTTATGGACATTTAATTGTATCCATGCACTTGACCAAATGATAAACGCACTGAATGCATTGCACGCAGCCAACGAACGCAAATGTTGAGTACTTTTGAACTTTTAATTTGGACTATTGTCGGCTGCATGTATCATGTATGCTGAAGAAAAAGGTTCAGTAAGTTCATCAGAAAAAGCAGCTATCTGCATTTACAAAAATGCTGTTGCTCAGACACAACATGTTCAGAGTCAGAACATCTAAAATAAAATGGTCGATTAAATATGGTTGATTAAAATTCTAAGAAAAAATTGAGTTCTTGCCTATATTGAAAAAAGTTTTACACTGAAAAAAATTTTGCTTCGACCCATATTTAGCCGAAATTAGTGAGTTATTGAGGTTTTCTACGAGTAAATCAGTTAATATTGCCGTCGATACTGGATGGTATTTTTTGGTATTAGCAGAGCCGTAAATAGCACTATTTACGGCTCTGCTAATACAAAAAAACACCATCCTGCAGACGTAACGAAAGGGTGAGCCAATATAAGATCAGTGATGCTTCGATTATTGGGTAATTATATGTTTTTTTTTAAATATTGTAATTTGTTAAAGCTGTTACCAAATTATTTATTTTAATAATTTTTATTAATTCTTCATATAAATTATGATGGATCCGTGTCCCTGTATACCGTATTATGCAGAGGCAGCAGACCGACTGGCCTAAACTGGGTTATAGTTCCAGTTTCTGCCAATATTTTACTAATAATTTGTGAAAAGTTACGTCATAGAAAAATTAATATTTATTTTTTTTTCTGCATTACTCAAATTTCATAGTACAAATTGATATTTTTAATATTTGAATTTTAATCGCGCCTAATTTTCATTTAAATCTCTGCTCTTTATACAGTGCCATCTATATCTTAGAAAAAGCAAGAAAATCTACATTACCGCCGCACACAAACGTAAAAATTGCAACTCCTTTTGTGCATACGTGTGTATTTTCATTTTACAAATGCTCGTGTGCGGAATCGGAATGTCAAATAATAATCATGAGTGAATGTTTGGAAAAAAGAAAACTTCTGAAAGCCAAGTAAAATTTCTCTTTTCCGAGGATTTATTAAATGTGTAAATACTATGCGCTTTCACGATACATCGCTTTAATCTGAAACAAAGAAACGTCAAGTTGCATTGAATTTGTCTCGTAAAAAGTGGGGTTTTGCTGTAGTTTCTCTTGAAAGTGTTCTTCTAATAGTTTTAAAAGTTTTAAAGAATTATGATAAAGAAAAGTTAGAATTAATTATTTTTCCTCAAATTTTGTGAAATACATAATAGTGATGATTACGTTATTGTGTATTCAGTTTTTTATATGAAATAGTTGAAGTATTTTTAGTTAATTGGTGTTTAGTAGTGATAATGTCAAAACAGGTTTTAAATGGCACAAGTTCAAGTACAGGTCGGCAACCGGAACAAGATGAATCGCACGAAGTGGAAGCTATGAGGGAGTGGTGGTAAGTGTTGTTGTTTGTGTATTTTCTCATTAATTAAATTTATGAAATTCTATTAAATTAAAAGTAATGAAAACGATGGAAAAATTTTGGAAAAAAAAAATATTGCACTGCCCGGGAATCGAACCCGGATCTCAAGAATGGGAATCTTGCATGATGCCACTACACTAGCAGTGCATTCGCGCCGTGGCGGTTTTATGGGTACGTACCTCGTAAAAATTGAAATGTTGGACTTAATAACTAATAGAATAATAATAAGGCGAGAAATATGGAGCTGCTTTGCACAAAGTTTTTTTCTGCAATACTAAGCTACTCAGAATTTTACTCACTGAAAAATAAAATAAATTCCATGTAGGTACAATCAAATTCAGTTGGAGATAACCTTATGTCGTTTTCCTTTCAAACAATTCTACACCAATGGAGTGTGGCTCTATGGGCTTTATTTTTGCTTTACAAAAACAACAACACATAAAACTTCACTGTACCGGTGTAGATCTCGTTGAATGGAATTCGACATTAATTAAAAGGCGGCTATATCAGCTGATAGATATACTCCTAAGTAACTAATGAAATGACCAATCAATTATGAGCCAGTGAAAACCATAGTGGCGTAAGTTAATAATTTTTAAGACCAAATTCTTACTTCTTAACTATCACCTGCTAAACAGCATCATGAAATAAGTCGAAATTTGCAGTTACAGCTACTGGAAATGTTTCATTAGGGCCATTCGTTTGCTTTAGTGCAAGTGTAACTGAGAACTGCAATTCTACACCAGCACCAGAAATCAGCTGTTTTTTCGGTGCTGTCGTGTGGTAAGCACGGTATACAGACTAGTAAGTATGACTATCCGGCACCATAAATTCGCCATTTTCTATGTTAGTCGATTCGCATGACGCGTTTCTTAAAAGTGAAAAATATAAAGTTTAATATTTATGTAAATTTATTCTACTGGATCCATTTAAAATCTTAAAATAAGTACCATTTTACTTTCTAAACATAATGATAAATTAAAGGAAGATTATTAGAATTGTATTTCACATTTTAATTTACCACTTACCCCACTTTTTACACTTCGTTATGATGCACTACAAATTTGCCTTCTATTTGAGAAAATTACCAGTACCACTAAATAATTTCACTATAGAAGGAATAAAACGATCTTAAATAATCAATTAAGACTACAAATTATATGTATTTCAATCTTATTTTGTATTTTTTATCGATAAAACTTTTATGAACTTTTTGAAATGAGCTTAAACTAAAAAATTCAATGTATATATCTATAGTAAGAAACTCATATTATATTTATTGCAACCTTTTCAATGAATCTAGTGGAATAAATTTACATAAATATTAGCACTTTATCTTTCCCATTTTAAGAATTGATTCGTGTGACATCACACGCACTTGACAGCCTGGTCGATCATACCTGGTTTCTCTGTATATCATGGGTAAAAAGTGTAGATATAAATATTTTGGTTCGAAGCCGTTCGAATCCACCGGGTCAACTACTGACATTGTATTGATTTTTTATTGTTTAAAAACACTTGATTATATTTATCGAAATTTCATTCAATTGGTTGAGTACATATCAATATAATTATTTAAATTAACGCACTTGTTTTTACTCAAATCGATTTAATTATCTAGATTACTGAGTGCGCTTGTTTTTTACTCCAATAAATTTATTATTTTCGGTTATTCACAGTTGCTTAAGAAGAAATCAACAAATGACCTTATATTATATATCTATATAATGTACAGTCAAATAATCTTCTCTACACTGCTTACACACATAATTACTATGGTGCAAAAAAATTACACTCAGTGTACACTACACCACATTTTGACAAGCAAACGAATAGTTTGTTGTAGTTGAGTATAGTTCCGGACTACACCAAGCTTGGAAACGATTGGACCTATTGTCATTTTCAACAAAAGATGTCCATAATTTTTATGCGTCGAGGTACGAAACATCAATTTACTCTAAGCTATGTAAACTAGACTTACGTCATACTGATTCTTACCGGCGTTGAATGACGTTGAATTATTGATACGGTATTCGGCGAATGCAAATCGCTCCACTGAGAGACGCAATTTATAATTGAATCGTTTAGAATTGAAATGGCATATGTCCATAGCCCAAAAGTCCTGGACTAAGTTGAGATTTGAAGTGTCAGAAGTCCCGGGCTTGAGTTCTTTCAATACTAACAGTTAATTTATTTTTGGGTAACGTTACTACAGTTAGATATAAGCATGTGAGGTTTCTACCTCTATACAATTTATTTCCTTTAAAAACAAAAATCATCAAAATATGAACATACGCATTTTCAATTCTAAACAATTCAATTTACATACCACAGACAAAGTAATAGCAGAAAAGCAAGGCCCATAGTTAAATGTGATGCCACTCAGTTCATATTAAGTATCAGATTAACTGACAACACAAGTCTTGTCTAACTTTACCAAAGCTCCGAACAGTGAAATGAATCGACAAAACCATAGACAAACTAATAACATACAAAGGCTGGACACGTAGAACAAAAATATGCAACGCTTTTCTAGAATATAAAATTAACGATGCCTCGACTACCTCGACTTGGCACTTGATGACGTGCCCAAAACAAAGTTAACCTAATGACAAGTTAAGAAGCTGTAGAGCAAAATGGGCAAATTTCTGGTGTTTTTTAGAATGAAACAAGTAGTTTCATATACTTTCGTCTTTTGCATGAATGGGGGAAAAGAACTTGGCCATACACTATTGTAGTGCAACCGAGACAACGAGCTAAAAAAAAAATCGAGAGAAAATAGGATTACCCGAACGACAAAATCTTATTAAATCCCTCAAAATCCTTTCAACCTATTCATAATAATGTACTTCAGCTCACACTTTCTCCCATTTTTAAGAAAAAGATAAATTTCGCATTGAACAACGCACTAAAAGGAGATGTAAAATTCCTCTCGAATGAAATTCTCATTTTTCCTGAAAATATCAGAGAATCCAGCAAGAATTTCTCCCACTTAATCTCTTCTCAGCAAAACGAATGTAAACGTAAACAGTTAACAGAAATGCGTGCTGCTCAATTAGCATAGAAATTACACTAACAATCATTGGCCATGCTATAAAAAACATTGGCCGATTCTCTCCATTTTTTAGCAAAAACGTGCTTTCACAAAAGCGCGGGAGCATTTTATGAGAGTAAACATTTGCCATTCTGTTTCGTTGCATGCAACTTGCGGGCCGAGAGCAGTGCCTCGCTCGAATATAAAATCTAACAACGATGTACATACTGTACTTGAAAATAAGTCTAGTCGGCCACCAAAATGAATAAAAATTCTACCGAAACATTTTGTGTAAATTTCTAAAAAAAAAATTGCTTATTGCTTGTCTAGCGCGTCTACGCTCATAAAAATTGTTGTCGCTCTTCAAAAGTGCGTATCAAGGTCGAGGCATCGTTATTAGATTTTATATTCGAGCGAGGCACTGCTTGTTTTTGTATGTTATTAATTCGTCATATATAGCCTTGTTTCCTGTCTTTGTATGTTATTAATTCGTCAATAGCCTTGTTTCCACTAATACAAATTTTCTTACCCGACAAGTTTTGAAAAAGTTGGCAAAATTTTGTATAAGTGGAAACGCTATATGAAAATTCAGACACATGTTGGCAACTTGTTCGATGTCGGCTGTAAAAACTCGCAGAATTTGTTGGGTGAGTTTTTCATTTCAGTGGAAACGCTCATTTGTTGTGTTGGCTAAACTAGTGGAAGCCAATGGAGTAGAGTTGGCGAGAATTTATTTAAATGGAACCACTTGTAGGTTTAAGCTAACATGTCGGCTCCCAACAAGTACACAACATGTTACCGAACAAGTTGTCAGAATTTGTATTAGTGGAAACGAGGCTTATGACAAAACTTTTTTATTGAATGCAATCGTTTTTCCTTTCCTCTTTTCGTTAGTAAACTGACGTAAACCGAAGCATTTTTTGTTTTCAGCTGAGTAAATTGTTGCTACTCAGCGCATCAAAGCCGTATTGCGTCCTTAGCATCTATCAGCGACCCATTTCTGTACGAAAACTTTCATGAATTTTACATAAGATGTACTCGACAGGGTAGGGAGTATGTGTCGATGAAAACGTCTATGAGCAATCATCAAAGAAAATATCGATATCAAATAAATCTTCGGTGTACCGTCGTTCATGAAAACACCGAAGAATATTCATCAAAGAACTTTTCGGTGTACTGTCAATAATTAAAACATCGTTGAAAAATTTTCAAAGATATTTGTGGTGAACCACCATTCAAGAAAACATATACATATAAGCAATATTAAATGAAATCTTCAATGAATAATACTAGGTTGAGTTCCGAAATGCATTATTGCCATCATGATGCAATAATTACAAGTGTAATTAATGTCGTTTTCGTTTGAACATCCAGGTTCGCTCTGGAGGCAACCCCCCGTTCAATCGAACGGTTTCAGAGTGCACCTGAAAAAGTTTGCTTGTTGATGTATACTAACGTCAAAGTAGCTATGAACTTTTTGCGAAAACCGTTGGTAATTTGTTTGCGGAATATTTGGAGGATAATGTAATAATTGTAGAGTGGTCTTAATAATAATTGTTGACTTTAAAATTAATTAAATAATATCAAATTACAACTAGACTTTGTTTGGGTGAGTGAACACATCGTGTACCCGAGTAAATTTTCAGAGTGAAACTGATGCTTTTTGGGTTGCCTGCCACCAGAGGCAACCCATTAAGTCATTTTTGCTTCAAACGAACGCTTTGACAGCACTTAGGTTGCCTCCAGAGCGAAACTGATCTTCAAACGAAAACGACATAAGATACAAGATACCTACTGTAGTAAATTTACGCAATGTCACAATATCCCATTCTAATAAAAAAATCCAAAATATCTTACTCACGAACATGACTCACTCAATTACTTAAAATTTTTCCCAGAATTAAATTTCAGATGACAAAGAAAAAATCAAATTTTTTCTCCCTATCATGCCTTCTCTGAACATGAATTCTTCTGAAAAATTAAATATAGCTACTTTTCTGCAGGCACATACATACATATGTATTTATCATTAATACCTTTTCAGGAACATTCTTTGATGAATACCTGCCTGCTTAGTGTCTGTCATGCACGTTTAATCTTCCGCTGGGTATTGTTGGATTGGAATGAAATGAATGGTTGAGGGTGTATAGATTGGATGGATAGGCTGTATGCACCATACAAGGACTGGGCAAAGAACATAAATTTGAAACGCTTCGACTTGCTACCGTAAGGGTAGCCAGCCAGAAATTTCTCGCTCCAATCGCTCTAATATAAAATCTAGGAAGCCCTCAAATTTTTCTAGAAAATTACTGGAAATTTTTTTCATACAATTTTTATGCATAATAGGACAACTGGTGCTTGACCCACTAACAATTTTTATGACCGTAGATAGGCATCATTTCTTAGAAATATATAGAAAATGTTTCGGTAGAATTTTTATTCAGTGTGCCGTCTGGTGGCCGACTGGAGTTATTTTCAGATACAATACTTTCATGTATGCCGTTTTCGGCCTACAATAATGCACCAAACTTCTAAAGTAGAAATATCCAGTAAATTTCTAAGAAATAATCAAGGGCTTCCCTACATCAGGCCGAGACATCATTGATTTTATATTGGAGCAATACAATTTTTTCACTTCGTAGCAAAGACAGAAACTCCTAAGCGCAAACGACCAGTCAAGATAATGAATCTAATGACTTTATTGTTAATTTTTCTGATTTGTTAATCTATAATTATGATCTTTAGTCTCATATTGCCCAACGTTGTACAGCTAAAAAATGGCTTGTACATGAAATAAATCCTTTTTAAATTGATTTGATTTTTTGATTTGAAAATTGCAAGAGACAATTATTGCACTATATCATATTGGGAATTAGTAAACCTTTTTTTAATTAAATTTTAAAAAAGAAAGCACGTGCGAATTTGATATAACTATGATTTGTCAGTAATAAATTTTTAAATAAGGTAACGTTTCTGTTTTTAACCATCTAACCAACCCAGATCCCACCCATCTAATCTATACCATTAATTTATTATATCCCATTCTTCCTGTGTAGCCTGCAATCCTACCCTTTACAACAATTAAAAACAAACAACAAATGCATACAATCACATAAGATTATTTTCTTCCCACGCCTACGCAATCGCAGTCATCTAAAACCCTAAAAACCAACGAATGCGCAAAACTGCAGCCATATTGAACTAAAAAGAAAACATTCAAAGCAAAAATCATCATATCTCGGCTTGCTTTGCACAACCAGCCAAAATTCTAAGAAAAATTCAAAAATGTTCCAAGTACGTCACCACAGCAAAACATGAGCGCAAATATTGCTCAACATATAATCCGATAACTTTCTTAACTCCCCCCGTTTTTCCATCCCATCCATGAAAAATTCACGCTTCTTTTGGTTGCTAGCTCTTGAACGAAAATGTTGCAGAATTGAAGTAATCGGACACATGTTAGTGTATCTAGCGATGTGTCCACCCTTAGCTTCTTTCGGTTTTCCTGTCGCGCCCTTACGAGATAGGGGTTGGCCACCATAGACTTTTTTTATTTAGAATCGTGTTCTGAATAATATAGCATTTTTAATTTTTTCAAAAATTTGACCTCTTCCAAACCGCACGCACGGCAAATAGATTGTCACGTGTTCGGGGGTGTTTTTATTGTCTTTCACCCCTTTTTTTTGGCCCTGCGAGGCTGCATTTTTGACACAATACTCCCAGGACCACTCTACACCAACCCTCAAAATTGCAGCCTGAAACAAATTAAATGCGATCTTTAGCATTTTTTCGGCTTATTTGACTGGACTATAGCCATGTAATGTCATCACAAAATAATGTCGAAAAATTGTCACAAAAAAGAGGAAATTATTGTGAAATCGGAATTTCACACAATACCTAGTTTGACATTTATGTTGTAATGTCACACCATTTTTTATGGACAAAAATTTCACACGAAATTGTGAACAAAGTGTGACAAAATTCCGTTGTATGATGACTAATTTTGCTAGAATAAAGGCTGCGACACGCAATTGTCGACGCTAAAATAATTTTCGAATACATGCTACGACATTAGGGCATAGCAAATGCTGCGACGCTAAAATGTCGTCGTCAAAAAGTAGAGCAAATTTCTAAAATTGTCGTTGCGCAGTGCGACATTTGAGTTTGACAGTTCGTGTGTTGGTACATTTCACGTACTTTTCTTTTAAAACTGTCATAACTGCATATAAGCTTTAATGTAACTTATACTTGTTCTTAAAAAATGTAAAAAAAAAATCCGCAGACATCACAAAACAGCAAAACTCAACTCAACTATCTTGAAATGACAACGAATAATGTCGCATTCATTGTTTTACGTCTGCGACAAACGACGACGCCAATTGGCGTTGACAATTTCGTGTCGCATTCATTGTATTTCAGGCTTAACGTGCGATTGATTATGTGGGAAATTAATCGAAGGGAAAAGTATTCAAAACGCCATTCGTCGTTTAATTAATCGACTAATTTACATCAGCATTAAAAAGAAAAAAATATTAATTCCTCTATAATTCCAGTTTCAATTGTTTTTATTTTTCCCCGCTTTTAGATATCGTCAAAGTATCCGCAATAAAGATATTGCTGAGGACGCTGCGCTGATGAGCAAAAGTTTAAATTTTTCAGAAAGAAATACATTTTTTTCAAAAAGTTTATATTTTTTTACAAAACCCTTCATACTATTTATTACAGTTTGACAAAATGACGACATTTAAATGTCACAAATATAAGTGGATCAGAATTTATCAAAATTAGTGCAACAAACTTCAATATTGTTTATGTGACATATTATGGGATAATTGGCGTCAACCCTGACCACAGTTTCGAATCATATGTATTTGTCACACAATTTTGTCGACAAATGACAAAAATTTTTCGTGGTTTTGTCGTTTATATGTGATATCTGACTGCCCGGGAGAGTTCTTATATTCAGGTTTTTTTTTTCTCGTATACAATAGCTGTGGTGTTCCATTGGGATGTGTAAAGTAGGTACTCGCGAGCACTTTCCGAATACGACGCAAGTTGGTGTTGTCAAGAGTAAAACATAACTTCCAATTTCAGACATTTCTGTTATGTTTCTGTTATCCATAGATCAAGTTTCTTATGAAAATAGTTAGGATTATTAACTATATTACTCAAATTAATTTCATTGAAGGCTAGTGAAAATAAAATTATGAAAAACTGGACCTATATCCGAGCTACTTTCCGCGAGTAGTACCCGTACTACCTAGAAAATTTAAGGATACAAATTCGGCTCTTTTCGATATTTATTATATTAAAAGTTCTTACCGTATTTATTTTTATAACGATAGTATATAAATTTGAATAATAATTTCCCGCCAAAATGCACGATAACTATACAGTTTTATGACAAGATTTAAAGACCTCGGAATGTTACCTTTAAATTGACATGTACCTACCTAAATGCTACTGTTTTTGAGATATTTCCGTTTTTATGATGCATAATTTCATGAATTTTGTTAATTTGTGTGGGATTGCATAAAATTAGGCGCGATTTCTATTATTATTAGCAAAATTAATGAAATTATGCACCATAAAAACGGGAATATCTTAAAAACGGTAGCATTTAGGTAGGTACATGCGCATAGTCAAATTAAAGGTAACATTCCGGGGTCTTTAAAACTTGTCATAAAACTGTATAGTTATCATGCATTTTGTCGGGAAAATCGTTGAAATTGAAAAAGAAATTGCAAAATTATCCAATTTTTTGACTTTGACATCCTATAACTGCCGTCGGAAAGGGAGTAGAGAGGTGGTTGGACATTTGTTGGAAACGGTAGAGGGTTTACTATCACCTGAGATGCAAATCACCTTCATAGGGTATATAACAAGAAAGTTACATGGTATTAGGATAAAAAGCACCCAAAATCACAAAACCCCCCTACCGACCACACCGTACATTTTCCGGCTCTCCTCCCATACAATTTTTTTCTCGAAATTGAGTAAGGAATCCGTGGTATAAAAGAAATGCGGTACGTATGAGACACCCTGTATACTTACTATATATTAGTTAACAAAATAATAAAATTGTCTTGATTTAAAAGTAACCTTATCATTTTACGCTCAATAGCTCTTATATTTGAGTAATAGTTTCAAAGCAATAGTGCATGTGCGGCAGGAGTCCGAATCTGCAGGCAGACTGATGCGATTTCATCAGACCACGGCATGTCAGGGGGCACAGCGGTATATACACAAATATTACTCAGCTGAGAGTTTTTGTTTGAAGAATCGTAATTATTTGGTTAAGATAAATTTTTCAAATAATTTTTTTAGGAAAGGTATAAAAAGTTTATTAGGGTTCGGAAGATAAGAAAGCAAGCTTAAGATTATCAGAACACCATTTTTTTGTAGGAACAGTAGCTTAGGACGGAGGAGCTATTCAAATTAAACATTTGTCAGTTTTACATAAGAAGAACACTGGAAATATTTTAGAATGTTAGGACTCTGTTGGGTTTATCATGACGGTAGTGAGGGAGTCTGTTTCATGGTTTGTGAAGTATTCTCGAGGTTTTTGTTTTCGCCGATAGGCGCTGAATATCTGTTATTACTTGTCGTCTGTGTAAATACTAACTATGTCAGTTTGATTCATAGGACAAGTTCAGTTCTGCAGTATGGAGGAAGATGGTAAACATTTCGCAACTTCAAAATTGAAGTTCTACAATTTCAGAAGGGGGATGTGCTCGAAGGCCATTGTGGAAAAATATGTAGAGGTCGATATTAAACTCTACAGCAACATTAACTAGAGTTCATATGTATGTATATAACAAATGTTCACTATCGTAGCCACAGGATATTTGTACAGCAGAACAACTTAGTCAAACTACTGAAAAGTGAATTTCAGAATTTTAATTTTAAAAAAATCTCAAAATTTCTCCCATAAGAGGGAACTATTCAGTATGATACGCAAGTACATAAATGGGCGAACAGTAGCTAGTTGCACAATCTACGGGAAGAAGTATTGGTTTTTCTATAAGTACACATCTCGGCAAAAGTACTTACAAATGTATTGTTCTATAAACTAAACAGCTGTTGCACCGTAAAATAGTGTTCGTTCATAAAGATGCCATGGATGGTGTTATATGCAAAATGGCTGTAGTAATGTTTATGACTGTGTTTGATAGCTCTACCAAGCCGAATGACATGGGAAGTGGAACAGAAATAGCTTTGCTTGGTTTTTTGCCCTTTTTCCTATAGTACAAGCAAAGATAACCTAATAAGAAGATAGAAATCAGCCGAAAAAAATTGGAAATTTTTCGTGTTTTCTAGAAAGAAACAAATAATGTTATATAGTTTCATCTTTTGCATGAATTTGGCCGTGAATTATTGTAGTGCAACTGAGACAACGAATTAGAAACAAAAATTGAGAGAAGGTAGGATTACCCGAATGATAAAATCTTACTGAATACCTCAATTTTTTAAGAAAACATAAATTTCGCTTTGGCCCAGGTACTGCTGAAAGGGGAACTAGAATTCCTGTCAAATAAAATTCTGTTTTTCCCAAAAACATCAGAGAATGGAGCATGTGTATTCAAATATCATAGGATTACAACAACAACTTTGAAGACACAACATAGGATTACAACAACAACTTTGGAACCAACTCTTTCCATATTTCAGGAAGACTTGTTTCACACAAAGGCGCCGGAGCATTCATTGTATTCATTGCTATTCTGTATCGTTGTAGGTAATCTGTGCCTTCAGATTATTTGGCTTTATTCGTAAAAGTTTTAAAAAGAGCTTGATTCTTTTGATATTTTTTCTTCTTCTTTCTTCCCTTTTCTAGCCGTGTACATTTTAAATGTGAAACAGTTGTTAAGTTAACTATCTTTGGTACAAGTTTATGCATACTATAAGCTCTCTTTCTTCCATTTTCGATTTACATAGGAGCCTTTGTATTAACATTTGATTAATCGATTAATCGTTTAATTAACCAATTAATCAAGCGACACGATTAGTCGAAAATGTCGGTTAATAGATTAATCAGAGAACTCAATTAATTCACTGCATCAGTTAATCGCACAGCCCCACTTTACCGTACGCTTAGGTTAGGCTAGGTAAGAGGGATGCCGCTAGAAGACTAGCTTTCATCACTAAGACTTTCAGTGGGTCCATTGTACCCTTACCTTGTTGTTACTGGTATAAATGATTCTAGGGGAGCGGTAGATTATAGCAGAATGGCATCATTAAATGTTTAATTCTCTATTAGGAGACAAGTCCCCGATTTTCTAGGTTTCTAAAGCTAAAATTTTGGTATTATCAGGGTTAGTAGGGGACTAGGGATATATAAATATAGTACAGTTGACCGATATTTCTAACTAGTTTTGTACTATCGCAAATAACAGTTCTATTTCTTCATAGTCAGTTTTTCCTTTCATAATTCTTCGAATTATTTAATCTTTTTACTATAGTTGGTCCGCCATGTTGAAATTTACCGATTTCTGCACTATCAAAATACATTTCTGTTCGCAGCTTTCAGTAGCCTATAAAAGTCAATGTGCTCAGAGTCAATAATTTTGTGTATTCTATGGTGCCATGATTCTGCATAGTTTTGAGTGCGGAATATATCTTTGATCAAGTCCGAAACAACTCACTTGGAGAAAATAAAGAAGGTTTATTGGATTTTCCATAAATATATACTTCTTGAAACCATGTTGCAACTTTTTTCCATCTTTGACTAGTTTTTCGAACATTTTTTTGTAATACTTAGATATATCATTGAAAAATTTAGAACCAAAACTTAGACCGTATGAACGACAAAAATTTTTTGAAATTAATTAGGCAAAAGATTTTTTTTTTGTTTTAGAAAAGACCAACTGTACAATATTCCCGTAAGAATGCAATTGTTGCTTTTATAATGAACTACAAATTAATTCATATATAAATGTGCTTCAATATTCTCCAATTTCTTATTTAAAAAAAATACGGTACTTTCTTATTTAATCATTATAATGTATGGTACATGTTTTGCGAAATTGGATTGTACCCATAATTTGCAAAGTGGAATTTTGAAAATACGATTTTTGCGGAGTGTTCCATTAGTATAAATGGAATTTTGTTATTATGATGTTTTGTTATATGACTTTTTGAAGAGTTTCACATTTTGAGAACTGACATTCGGCGAAGTTTTCTAAATAGATTTTGTTAATTGGCCTGCTTCCGGATTAATTTTTACTTTGGTATTATATGTATATAAGAAATTTTATATTATAGACTAAATCATCTTATAAAATTTGTGCTAAAAGTTGTATATACTATACAGTAACGCACCCAGGATTTGGCTTTGAGGGGGGACCATAGGTGTCCCAAGTCCTAACGAGTCGGAAAAATAGGGCTCTAAAGTTGCGTCCTGCACCCATCTGAGCACTTAAGGACTGCTATTGTAGATTAAAAGGTTTTATTTTATTTTATCGGACTTTGTAATAATATGCAGACCACATTTTATACGTAATTTGTAAATTATGTTCAGAAAACTTATATTCTGGAGGGAGACCGGTCCCGTTCGTCCCCCTTCTCGGTGCGCCCATGATACTATACAGAATATTTAATATTTATGTGTAGTTACAACCTGATTAGGTAAGTAAGCACTGGCTATCTGTTGCATGCATACAGTAGGAATACATAAGCATGATTTGAACAATAAAAGGTCTCAGAACAATTATTAATATCAATATTATTTAATTCGCTCGTACTTCTAATTTTGACTTCGAATAAATAATTGAGCAAATCTATAATTATCAGGCCTCTTTGTTTAAAGAACATAAGGATAGAATACTAAATTTTCTTAAACCTTTAGCCACAACAACATAAACGTTGTCGTTTTATGTTAGCTGTAGGTGTAAAATAGTGAGAAGCTTGCATTGACCTTTTGTCTGTTAAATAAGTAGGTACCGTACCTCTAAGACGTAATATAAATAATATCCCACCAAAACCCCACACACGTCCCCATCATTATTTAAAATTTGGTTTTATTTGGACTTTTGCTATTTTTGATGCGGGTCCAGAACTTTTGCGGCTTCTTATGAGTTAATGAAACTCGCCGGTAAATAACAAGGCTTTTTCTGCTTAAAATACATACTTTTATTGAGCTTAGTTTCTTTAGTTTTTCAACACAGAACATTTTTTCTTATATAATTATTACTATGGTTAAGTTTTAAATTAAACTAAGTCTATATTTAAAATTACACTCGCTCTGATCTGAAATGAAACGAAAAAAAAAAATAATAATAAGTGAACTTCAAAATATAAAAAGAATCGATATTTCAACTTGAATTCAAGGTTACATGTGTTCAAAGTGAACTCAGTTTAAATTTATTTGATTCATGAATAGTTTAACTAGAAATCATATTTCAACCTGAATTCGAAGTTACATGCGTTCAAAGTCAAGCAAAAAAAATTTTAAAAATGGACTAAATCGGGCAACCGCTTCTTGGTGTCGCCATATAAAAATTTAGGTTTTTTACATATACTGTGAAAACGATTAGTCTTAGACATTTTTATTGTACTAAAAACTTCTTCAAACTGATAATAATCATTTTTTCTATCCGACGAACTCTTCTAGAAATATATGCGAAAAACGACTTCAAAAATCAAACTTGCATAGATGGGTGACCATACGGAATTTTATACGGGCATTCATCTAGGCCCTAGATTCTAGGGTATCATAAGAATTGGTCGTAGACCAATTCTAGCTTTTTAGTTGTACTAAATGTATTCTAGTTCCGATGAAGAAGTTCTGTTATTAGTAGTTCTAGTTGAAGAAAAGCAGAGAAAAGTGATGAGGATCGATTCTACCAATACTTAATGCCGAAATTGACGAGTTGCAGGAACTTATTGCGAATGAATAAGAAATCTTGCCACAAGCAAGTGGCGGATACAGGGTGTCCTGGGAGGCATGACCCCCCCCCCACCTACAAAAAAATAAAAATAAAAATATTTAATCAATTGAGTTATTTGAAAAAATATTTTTTTTATTTTATATTCTTTTTATTTACATAATTCAACTTCAAATATTATACAAAATATTTTTATTCCAAAGCTTAACAAAATGAAAATTTATTTCAATGAATATTATTGTATGCATGTGATGTATGTGTATAGCTTTTCTCAGAATTTGAGTTTGGTACCCCAACTTGGGGTGATCCAGAACCCAGGCCACGAAACAGACTCCACCACATCGGAGCACTAGCTTAGTCCTAACTCCCAACATTCTAAAATATTTGCAGCGTTCTTATGTAAAACCTCTAATATGGACTGACTACCTCCATAGAATTACACTACAGAAAGTGGGCTCACTTCTATATAGCGTTCTCTTTCGGTTTAAGCACCAAGTACCAACTAAGAGAGAACTGTAAACAACAAATAAATACGTGAGTTCATCGAAATAAATGTTTTTTAATTATAATTATTTGGGTTAATTAGTGATAAAAGGTGTTTTACTAAAGGCAATATATTCAAAGATACTCGACAGAATTTCGAAAGGTTTTATTAAAATCACTTTTCAACTTCCCGCCAATGATTTTTTCAATGTTAGCACAGACGTAAGAACTATTTTTGACACAAAAAATTGTACCCGTTTGAAATAGAATATACAGCAGTCCATATTATATATGCCAGTGTGTAAAACCGAGAAAAGTTTGGTTTTAATGATTCTTGCAGTTTGCATCCCAAACTACTATTCTATTAAAAAATACTTTTTGTAAGAAAAATGTACTAAAAAATGACACATCATCCGCACCGCTTAATGCGACAACCTTCCTAATACCTCACTACAGTATCGCGGTGTTATACTAAGCGACTTACGGCGCTGGACAAGTGGTGCCCCATTTGATGTTTGTTTTTCTGTTTGCTAAATTTAACCCCCCCCCCCCCGCCCTTAATTTCAATGCTCGATCCAAAATTGTACTTTCGAGTAATCTCCAAAATCACCGCTCGGCACCTATTTTGCCGTGTTGCGTCGCTCCTGGTGTGGCTTATAGATTGAATTTTGTAACAACAATCACGTAGTGGCAACCGGAAAACGCCACGATGCGCTGCTCCCGGAGTGGCACCCACTTACTTATTATTGAGAAGAATTAGAAGAATTTAAAAATTTGACGATGACTGTTATTGTAAAAAAAAAAAACTTATTCCAAAGATAACTATTAAAGTATAATTTTTATCATAGATCTTTTAGCAATTATAGTCTCAGGTGTCATTTTCACGGCATCATATTGATTTCATTGTGAGCAACGCAAATTCTCGTCTGAACAACGTCAGGGTTCGTGCTGAAGAATTTTCGGACACATATATGTACATACCTACTCTTAATAGTCTATATACTTCCTTGGTTAGACCTATCCTTGATAATTGTTCTCTGGGATCCTCACTATGCTATTCATAGCTGTAGAGTTGAAGCTGTGCATGGGAGATTTTCTGGGTTTCCTTTGATGAATCTTAACTGGAGTGTTGACTAGTACCCCTATGATGTAAGATGTCAGTGAATTGACTTGCAAAAGTTATCTTGTCGACAAAAGACCCGTAATGTTATGTTTCTCAACGATCTACCGGATTACAGGATTGCTTCTCCTTCCCTGCTTGAGCACAGTCTCTTTTACATTCCCTCAAGGAATTTGAGATTTTTTCATATTCTATAAGAGTCTTTTCATAGAACGAATTATGGTCTAAATGGTTCAATTAGTCAGAGTATTCGACAATTCAATCTTTAATCTTTATAGTGAAATGAATGATTTTAACGAGAACAGATATTTTACTAAAAAAAAAAACGTTAAGTATGTTTTTGGCTTCTATTTCTTAACTTTATATTTTGATCAGCTCATTAATTATGAATTTTGTTAATGTTATTTTACCCTTTACTATATTTTTCGCTTGTTTGTAATTTATATTTAGTATTTATTAGATTCTATTAAAATATTCAAATCTATTGGAATTGTTAAGTTTTTCTGAGTTAGTAAGATTTGTATGATCGGTAGATTGAAATAAATAAATAAAAATATAAACACTGTAACTTAAGAATAATAAACAATAAATAACTTCATTTTCCTATCTTGCATTTTATTGAGATTCTTTAAAAACCCGTTATTTATCGCAAAGTTCATGGTTAAAGAGAAAAGACTAAAGATGAATTGGACGAACCAAAAGTATTCTTCCATAAAATCTTCTTCCAATCAATTTTGTTTTGTGTTGTGTATATGTACATTTTTCGGCCTTCAAATTCTAGTTGGCGCCTCTTGAATATCATCTACCAAGACCTTGAATAAAATCAAAAAATTGAAAAGCGAGCGATTCAGTTTTTAATTTAACAGCTATGACGTGAATGATTTTTTTTTTGAGGAATATTAAAAATGTTTCGTGAAAAACGGGCCTCTTGCATTTGTATTGATAGAATTATAATTATCTATTAAACAGAAATATAATGTGTATACGTGTTTATGGCCGAATGATTCTTGCGCAAATATCAACAAATGAAGATTATTAGAGGATTTTTAGAAGAATAATAAACCGTAATAGTAAACTGGGTGAACCAGGCGGAGTGAGAACAACAGAGGAACAATTTATGTCTTATAGTGTCATAAATTTCCATTATCTATATCCGTTTTTAATAACCTTTTCACAGCTTGTCAATAATATTAGCAAGTAAAAATATCAACACAGCACATATTTTTTTTTTTTTTTCACTATTATAATATTATAAGCTATGTGTGCTAGAATTAGAGCAAGAATAGCATAAAAGCACGTATCAAGAGAAAAACGGCTTTTTGTTTCACGGTGAAAAGATTCGAAAAATTAATGTGGAAGAACGTTACCTTTCATTAGTATACCTACCTTCCTGCACGCTTGCATGCGTTTTTGAAATCAGCAACCTGTTTTTATGGTTCATAATTAAATTTTTTAAAGAAAAATGCTTTTATGTAAATTTCGAAGATTCTTTATTATTTTTGATAATACAGGTATTATTATTATGCGAGTAAATGAAATATTAAATACTATTTATATATATTTATATATCCATTGGCTCGAATGCAAGCACGGGGCTTGGTGAATTCGGAATCGCCTTATACTTGGTAGATGGAACTATTGGCGAACTTGTTCAAAACTTTGTTAATGAATATCTTTTTAGTTTTAAATTTTTAAAAATAAACCTCAGAAGATAAATCAAGTGGTGTAACGATTGTAGGTGTTGGCTTAAGATGAAGAAACCTTGCAATTCTTGACCTCAATGCATAGGTGCACGTCATCTAAAACATCCTATACATAGATAGTAAACTTAAAGGGAAAGACAAGTAAACAAACTTATTCTCCATTTCTACAGGGCCAATCAGATGACCTCCCATGATTCCTGGGGCCTTATTCCTTAAACTCGATTCGGTAGAGCTTGTTAATTTGATTTGATTTGATTTTGTTACTCTTGAATTCGATCAAGTGCATAAAAAAGTGTTACTTATTCAATTTAGGCAAATTAAATTTCTAACTCTACTATCTGGATGATTTTGAAGGTAATCTGGCAATAGTGCTTAGCAAATAATTGTCTGTCATTAAATGTGGAGTTAGTGAATGGATCTGTTACGTTCGTTTCTATTCTTGGCGATGATGCACTAAAATAATGAGGTTTCATATGCTTCCCACTGCCGAATACAGCCTTAGAAGCTCAATTACATTTTCCTGTGTTCATACTGCTTTTGTGTCGTGATTTTGGACCTAAGATTTCATTGATTGATAATTTCTAAGGGTTGAAGAAAAATTGTGGATATTTTGTTTTAATTACATAAAACCCATTTAATTTACATTCTTTTGCTTTTAAAACGCTTTTATAACAATCCGTCGACCAAATGTTATCGAATAAATTGTCGAATGAAAAGAGTCGATATCGAGCTCTATAATCTCAAATTGTCTATATAAGAGGTGTTCGAAATGAAAATTGGTCGGAGAGTCATAGTTATAAATTTGTAAAAAAAAAAATATATTTATTAGAGTATTTTTTTTTCACATAATAAGCAAAGTCTTAACTTCAAAATTGTATAAATTTTTTTTAAATTTCTTTTATCCATACAAATTCTTTTCCTTTTTTATTTACACCTGCCATTAAGTTCCGTAGTTAATCAAAACTCATAGTTTTTGTAACATTTACGTATTTTTTTTTTTTTTTTTTTGAAAAATCTCGAGAGTCCTGAATTTTTTCTGTGTCTTTTTCAGCTTTTGTTGCACATGTGCCCAGTAGCGTTCGATAGGTCGAAGCTCTGTGCCTTCCGGAGGATTCGCTTCCTTAGGCACAACACTAATGACGTTTTCGTAGTAAAATTCCATTGTTGTCTTGCTATAATGGGATGTAGACAAATTTGGGCAAAACATTACAGAAGTCCTGTGGGACTTGATGAACAGAAAAGCCTTTTCAGCAATCATTCCTTCAAATAAATTTGACCGTTGACGCTCCCTCTTGTGATGAATGGTCTGGATTTCCGGCCACAGGAACAGATCACTTGCCAGATAAGGTATTTTTGTGGGAACTTTGAAGGTCTGAGTACTCTGAACTTTTGGACTACTCCTCCGTCGGAGAGGCACACATCGGGTGTGGCAACATAAAACTCCTGACCTGCAATTTGGCTGAAGTATGTTTTACAAAAACTTTCTCCATCAATGATACAACAGAAGAACTATGTTAAAAAATTTATGTACTTCGAGCACGAGTTTTACACATTTTTTGCTTCGCATCATCGCGATCAGGAACCTTAGACACCTTGAAACTTTTCAGCTTCAGTCTTTTTTTCGTGTCCTTAATAGTAGACTTCGGAATTTTAAGTTTCGCTGCGGCATTCCTGATCGAGAGATTTGGATGTCTTTTGAAGAGAAGTTTAGTCTTCTGTTCCTTTGTAGCATCCCGTGATCCATTTTTCAACCCCGATCCAGGTTTCCTCTGAGTTGTTAGCCTTTCCTTAAAATTTGGTTAATACCTTTTGGATGGTGCTTTTTGGAATTTTAAGAAGTTCTGACAGGCTGAGAAATTTATTTAAAGTAATAAGTGTGAGGAAGAAAATGGAACAAGAATGAAGGCGATCGATCAGTTTTTACATTTGGCAAACTGAAATATATGATCCTTTTTATTTTGGACACCTCTTAGAAAGTTTCTTTATCGAATCTAGTTCTGGAATAAGACCCCAGATCGTAAGTTAATATTAATCTATTGTTGAAACGCAAATCGCCTTACGTTGTGCCAATTTACATGCAAATTGTAGAAGTATTTTCATCGCTTCATAAAATAAAATTAGATAAAATCGGATTCCTTAAAACCAAATTAAGAATTCATAATTCGAGGGTGCAAGCTATGCCTGTATCCTTTGAATAAGGTATTGATGCAGTGGGTATTTCTCACTTTTAAATAACAAAACAATATTTTTTTGCATAATGACTTCATCTTAGTCAATATTTCTTAAAGGTGGTTCTATGTTAAGATTTCCTAGGGGATGATTTATCTTTACTAATACCAATGGCAGTGAAGATTCACTGATCTTTTTTGATATTACTGTAAATATATAAAATGTTTTTTATTACATCTCAGCCGAAAAGGTTCATTATAAATACTTATCTTTACCAATGCCACAAGATCTTTCAGGTTTACTTGATATTTTTCCAATTCCGAGAAACAATTACGGTGTTGGTTTCAGAATATGATTTTTTTAGTGTAAAACCGGTTGCATTTGAAAGAAGTAAAATTAATTAAAACAGAAAATCTCAAAAACAGTTGCAGTAGACATGTGAAGAACTAATTGAAGGTAACATTCTGCTGCTTCCAAATATTGTGATAGATCAAGAGCCCGCCCCCGCAGTATGTTTTGATGTGGAATATAATTAAAAATATGTGCATAGGTTTTAAATAAAAGAAAAAGCAATGTCAAAAGAATGTTTTTCAGTAGGTACTATAACTTCGTCTGGCAAAGGGTTATCTGCGTGCAAAACGGTTTGAAACTGCAATTTGTGCTCAGGGAAATTTTGCTTTTAAGGCGTTTATTAAGTGTTTCATACTACAAAATCGGAAAGACAGGTCACTGACTCGCCTCTGGCATAGCGCTCCTGGTATGAGGCAAGTGTTCGGAACTCCCTTAGTCTAACTGATCTTAGCAGACAATTGCTCAGGTTGTTTATTAATGCAGTCACTGGAAATAAATAACCCCTTCCGTTATTTTTGGAAGAAGATATAAAAATACAAAAGCGAACTGTATCGACTGGTCAAAGAAGAAGATGAAATCTTAAAGTATATTATATGTGAGTGTACCGCGCTTGCAGCTTTAAGGTTGCAAATCACTGGAGAAGCGTTTATATCCCCAAATAAGGTGTGCAAATTAACCTAAAGACAATAATCAAACTCGTGAAAAGGATACATTTAGCATAAACACTCTATAAGGAGGACGCAATAGATCAACTCTGGTCGCAGTGTCCGCAGGATCTATTGAACCAGTCGCGTCTGAAGTTAACCCAACCTAAAGAAAAGGTGTATTCAACATACTATTACTTGTTTAGGCCGCGGAGAGGTCCCGCCAGACAATTGCTTTTGACATTGCCTTTTCTATAATTTAATACATATGCATATATTTTTTTGACATTTTTAATTAATAAAAAACACTTGTTTGTGTTTCACAATAGATCGTATTTATTCAATTAATTTTAAGATTATCCATTAGGTGAAAAACAGATCCAAGAATAACACTACCACCTCTATCCTTGGCTGGCTGCGACCTTGCAATATCGTGGATCGAGTCGTTCAGCTTTTAGCTACCCATTTCGTCCCAGTTATTAAATCTTTTGTTTTTTGTGAAGTATGCCAATTTAATTTATTGGTTATTGATGAATGGACAAAATCGCAATATTATTTTTGTTATAAGTCAATTAAAATTAAGAAGAAAACATAATAAATTTTTCTTTTTCTTGAAACGGTTGTTCGGTTGTTCGAAGACCCTATACTTCTATTTATGTACAGTATATTATAGTATACTAATTATCCTTAGGATATAAGTAGATGAATAATTTTTATTTGTACTTGCCTTTTTAGACGTTGATCAAATAAGTTAAATGAATTTAAGAGATTCTTTCTACTATATTTGCTAATATTTATTCAAGTCTCATTTTAAGGGAGGTTACCACAAAAAAAAAAGCTCACGATTTCAGTTCTCAAAAGCACAATGGAATATAAACGATTAAAAGTATGCAATTTTAAAATTGAAATAAATCCCTGTTGTATTCGTGTGCATTGTACCCCAAAGCATTTCGGACATCTTCACAGCATTAGCATTAAATAAGCATGGCGAGATTTTAGATTTGCTGTCGGATTTTTCATAGATTTTTTTTTGAACTTTTAAAACGTTTTGTGTGAATAGGAAGCAAGGGTCGAACGGAATGTCTGCGCTCTGTGCTGTTGGTCAGACACTTTTCCTTGTAATTTGTCTGGCATCATTTATTGCTTGGGCAAATTTTATTTTCCTGAAGGAGCTCATCACAGAAAATTCTTCCGACGATGCTGAGTTGTAATGTATCTTATAATCTTGGTAATGTTCACACTAGATTAGTTTTACCATTTTATTAACTAAATACCCCAAGAACTACTTTAAAGAGTTAGATTTAAATTTACCAACAACCATTTTCTCCTTTCTACAGCTTCACTAAACCCATTAGAGATTAAGATCCATACAATAAAATAAAAAATATCGGGACTGTACATTTTGAAATAATTCAAGGATAACCGAAATATCCATTATCCTTGTAAGCAAACTTTCAGCAAAATGACTTTGACTGATTTTTCGCGGAAACCTCAAAGCTTGCGAAAATATATAACGTTAATTTGTATCTATATTTCATATTTAGTTTATTTATTATTATTTCATGGAGATATGATGATAAAGTTACATCTACTAAGCAAAATTTCCCACATTTTTCAAATTTGGTTTTCAATATTGTCAACCTTTCTGTAAAATTTCATCAAAATAAAAAAAAAAAATTACACAAAATTGGTCGATTTTCTGTGTACGGCTTATAGGATTATATGTTTCATCTACACAAATTTATATACCTAGCAATATTCAGTCTTCTGTTCTCTTTACCATAATATTATTGGATGGAATTTTCCTTACAGGTTCCATATTAGTTACTCACAATTAAAAACAAATAGATTATAAATAGAACTGCCAAAATAATTTCTCGCCTCCCAAGCAAAAATTATAAATTATCAATGATAAAACTTAAAATATTCCACGAAATATACACTCATATACCTAATGCAGAAAATGGTGGCATACACTTTCCGAGCCTGCACACTGCAGCCCGCCGCAGAGCTTTCAAAACAAGTGAATGCTTTCCAAAAGCACATAATTCCATCTGACGGGGATGAAATGAATTAAAAACGCCAAATTGTATGCAAATTATATAAAAACAAGAAATTTGTGTCGTTACCATTGTTTACATTATTGACTTTATTTCCTTTATCATTGCACTAAACAATTTGAGTTTTTCAAAATAAACAGAAAAAGGCTCGATCTTTGTTACAAATTGAACTTTCTTTCCATTAATATCTTAATTGTGATAGTTATTTGTCACTGAAAATAGCAACATTCCAACCAAAATATATTAGTAACCAAAACTTTTTTACTAGTTTTCTCTCCGTCACTTTCTCTTTCACTTCAAGATCTTCCATACTCAAGTACAAAGTTATCTGCTTCATGTTCCATTATTAGGTTATTAATTATGTACCAAACTTTGCAAATTTTATGAATTTGAAAATTTTCTAAATCTAATTACATATGTACATATAAAATCCCGAAATCTTTATTTATGACACGTCATTACCTAAGTTTATGCTTTTTCTCAAACTATATGGAATTTTGATCATGATAATACGCACAGATTTGACGCAAAGTCGTATTAACTTATCGTGTTTTTTAAGATTTCAGTAATAACCCCCCTTAACTCAGAACGGGGGAATTACTAAAAAAATCTATTGATCTATTTTTATTTTGTTAATTATATCGAAAGTAATTTTCGATGAATCACTCGAAGTAATGAGGATAAAATGCCAAATGTTATTGTAACAAACGAGTCGGAAAAACCCGCCGACTCAAGAGCATTTGTAAAAAGATATCTGGCGACGTGTCTTCTCCCTGGTATGGGATGATAAGCAAGCTCGTAAATGAATGGATTTTGTGAAAAAGGAATGGTATGCTTTTTGAGACATCTCAGAGATGTGAGAATAGGTATATAGATATAATAAGGGATTTTATTGCCCGAGTGCGCCTTAATTACTATAGCTACAGAGAAAACACTGAATGAGTGAATTGCGGATATAGATGAAAGAATGATTGGTAGGATCAGATATGAGAAAAGGATACAGGAAGATCGAGTTGAGACGAGTGAGTGTACATAACCGTCGGGCATACCAGGGAGTTGACGCTTTCAAATCAAATCCAGATTTTTTTTTTTGTAAGCTTTTACTGAGTGGTAAAATTATACGTGCTTTTATATTATGAATTATGAAACAGATGAACACAAGAAATCGCGTTATTCTAAAATAAAATTATTGTAACCCACTTAGCTCGAAGGTTATTGTAAACACTGATACAAAAAAAAAATATAAATTATTAAGAAAATTTTTAAAAAAAACCGCGCGCTCAGCACTTAAATTCGCGTGATCGTAGAATGGTGTGCGCCTGGTATAATCAGCCAATCATTGACGTGTGGTGTAGCCCACTGTACGTACAATGTACACCAGTGTACTATCTGTCCACACTGTACAAAAAGCTGTAATTAATTATCTGTTGCGGCAAAAACGACTGACTGCCTGAGTGCCTGCCGGCTGTTTTCGTTGCAAGTTCAGTAAACACAGTACAAATTAAATATACTTGTGAAAGTTCCTACATTATATTTTACGTACGTACATACATACATATGGAGGGGTAGTACCTACTCCATATTGTGTTCGACAAAATTTGGTCGCCTGTTACTATTGTAATGTGACAACATACATATACTTGGTTATCAGTTAATGATGACTTTCATTTTAAAGTAAACACACTTTATCATGTCAAGTTGAAGTGGTTCATCGGTCAATAGTTCTAGCTAACATGACAATAACAGCTGGGGACGGCGGCAGCGGCGGTGGTTCTTTGAAGTTTCAATAGTGTGATTTGTTATTATGACTTCACTAATGGTGATGGAGATTTTTAAAAAATATTGTATTTTCATAATTATTATTATTATGGTTAACCCTATCTCGATTACTGCTTTCCACTAACTGGAGGCAGTTTTTCGGTCACTGTATTCTGTGTGCTTGGCGTGTATACTTTAGATATCTCTCGATCTCATTAATTATTATTTATGCTTTTCATGTTGACGGCAATTATGTATATATGTATCTCGTGCATGAATGTAATCATTATTTATCAATTATTATTGACGAATTTTTCTTTCTGTACATTTTCAAACAAGGCTGCTTAATGAGTTTAGCCCAGAAAACAATGCGATTCGAGATTGAATTGAAAACGATTCGATTTAACGGAATTTGAATACGATTTCGATATCGTTCACATAATTAATTTATATAAATCTATGCTTCTATTAACAAAAAAGATAATTTAGGTAGTGCAGTTGCCTCAAACAGGATTCCCTAGTTTATAATCCAATTTATATTTGCAAGCACTGACCGAACACTTCATTTCTGTTTTTTTAATTGATATGACGATTTTTACAGGCACTAGGGCCACTATAAAACTTTGCACTAAATAAAGTTCAAAGATAAATAGTTTTGAAAAGAATTGATTCGGTATTTTTGTTAAATTTCACAAAAGAACTTTAAGTTGACCAAATCTGCTCACAAAACAAAAGCACATTTGACATCTACAGCTTTGACAATTTCTCCATCCAGCATCTCACTTACTCCTATGTATAGTCTCCTGCTCTTGACAAATTACGCTCATGTACACGAATTTTACACGATTCAACCATTTCTGTTTGCTATATATTCTAAGGAAATAACGATGCGATAAAGATTAGACATTATTCATTGAAATGAAATCATGTGAGTGTTATAGGTAATTTTACCAAATAGCAGTAAATTGAAACTCACATGATGCACAAAATACTTTTCAAATTCGATAAATTTAATATACTTTCCTTTGGGGTTGAAGAATAAATATTATCTAACAAATTTATCGAATTTGGAAGGAATTTTCTGTGACATATAGAAAATATTCGATAAAACTGGCTTATAAATATGATTAATATTTTTAAAAGTGAAAACAATTACAGGAGAAAATAAAAGAAATTGATTTTTTTTTGTCAGCCTGTCTTTAGCATAATGAAATACGCCATTGCCGTTTTCTGAAAGAATTCTTCCGGTAGGCTGGAGAACTTTTCTCGGTGTAATACATCTATATAAAAAAATGTATAATTATAAATGCAAATTAATAGTGCATTACGTGCACTTACTTTTTATAGCCATAACAATTCTTAGTTCCCTCGCTAACTGTTTGTCTTTTTTGCCAAGTCAACAGAACACAGTACTTACCGAATTAATAAATACATATTATACAATTGTTGAGTTATTAATTACACGGACTGCTAACCACCTTTAATATGGGACCATTTCACTCCACTTTTAACAACAAATGATATTTTACAACAAATCTACAATTAAATTACCAGAAATATGCACTGAAAGAATTGAGCAACGGTGAAAAAAAAAAATTTGCATGCTTACTGACTAAACAAAAAATTCTCGAAGAAATCTCAAAGTTCAGAATTCGAGAATATTTCACTGAAAATGGAATTCGCTAAAATTTTTGCACATATAGGTTAGTTTTCTCTAATATATCACTTGAGCCATTATGATGACCCTTTCATATGTTTGTCAAAAGCAACTGGCCATTGCTGGCTATCGCAGTCATCATACATACATACATACATGAAACATATTGTCGGTTGTAGGAAAAATAGCATCGCGATATATACATAAATTGATTTGTTATCGTTATCGAGTTTAGTCATTTAGTAAAATTTATAGGCTAGAATATTTTTCACTAACTGCGGAATCTAGAAATAAATACATACTTTCATATTATAATTTTAGCGCCGTCCGTCCGTCCGTCTTGCTAGCTAGGCACACACCATGATGCATGATCCCAGTTAAGCTAGACCCCAGTCGTCTGCTTTGTCTGCCTCCTCAACTAAGCAAATCAGTTCGCAGCGGCCGTTAAACAAGTAAAAACGTTTCGCGAACGGTCGTGTGGTTTAGTGATACTGCTGATAGGTGCCTACTCGATAAACGCGTTGTTTCTCGCTATATTTTTCGTATAGTGACGAATGTTTATAGTACTGTGACTGCTTATCGTGCTTTAAGTTAAAATTTTTAAATTTATTCGATTTTTTTTTGTTTGTAGTAGATAATTGTAAACACCCAAAGGTATTTCAAAAAAATTCATATTCCAACTTTCCGCAAAACTAGCTTCAAATTCTTTAAAAATTTAAATTGAAATCCGAGTACAATGTGTGTGTAAAGGCGACCAGTGCAGGGATATCGGATGGTGCTTTCTTTTTTATTTTATTTTTATTGCGTTTATATAACAGTTTTTAAAACTTGACATACTTTTATAATATGCGTAATTTTTGTTTTTGTAATTGAGTATGTTTTCGATTGCTGCTGTTGTACAGCACAACGTACCTACAGCAAAACAGAAAAAAAAAACAAAACGATTCAAAAACAACTGTCACTTTTCATTGAACATTCTTCGTGTGAGTCTACCACAAATGCTGATCGCATCCACAGACTTTTGTAATTTGTGAGATACTCTACGCTACACTCTCTACTGGGCTGGTCCATTTTTAGCTGCCCTGCCTTACCATGCCCTACCCTGTTGCTGCTTGATATTGTCAATGCACTACACTTCATCAAGTGCTGTATGCGTACATTTATGTATTATGTATGTATGTAAAAGAAAATTGTTCGCAGAAAATATATGTCAACAATTATTGGGGGGACTTGAGGTTATTGACCAACAAAATATTATTGACCACGCATTTTTTTTTTTTTTTCTGATGTAAATATTGTATTAAAGCTTAACCTGTGCTACTGCTGATGGTATGAATGATACTTCTGACTGCGTTGTGAACTCGTTCACCTCGTCTATGATGTGTTGGCGATTGGACGGACAAGTCTTTGCTGGGGCGGAATGTATGATGGGAATTTTTGGAAATTACTATATGTAGTTTCCTGCGAAATGGTATTCCATGCTCGCTCAATAAAAATTACACGAATATTTGCTGATTAGCGTTTTACATAATTTTGGGTATTTCGTGATGCGATTTTTATCAAAAAGTTGAGACGAGTATTAAGGGAATCTCGGAATTTCAATTGTGATGTCGTTTATATGCTAACAAGATGAGCAGATGAACTTTAAGTGTGCTTTTAATCCCGAACTCGTACGATATGGGTGCCTGCTACCAACTGGTGCGGCGACGGTGATGTTGCTTGCTGATGAGGTTTTTGTTTTTTGTTTTTTTTACATGTTTAGCATCAGAGTTTGCTTTACTATCGGATTTTATGAAAAAGAGTATTAAAAGAATTGTGATTCCGTTTATGTAAATAAAAAAGTTGATTGTCTATAGAATGTTTTTATAATATCTTAAAGAGGTTTCAAGAGGTCAACATTGCCGGTTAGTAACTATGAGATCTCGAAACGGAATTTTTAAACAGCAGGTGGAGTTGGCGAAGAAAATACATATATGTTAAGGTTCCTTTGGTGAAATATCTCACATCATTTGGTTATATAGTTATGATCAAACAAAAATATGTAACTTCAAAACATGGTATATGGTGCCTAATAAGTTTTTGACACTTAAGTTGTGATGTCAGTGTAATGTAGAAAATAACCGGTTAAGAGCAGGCTCGCGCAATAAGGGCTCCGTACCAGTCGATCGACTGAATGTAAGTCGTATTTAAATCTAATCCTAGTTTTCCTGTGATAATTGAAAAATTAATGAATTGTATCACATTGTGCTGGAACTCTAGTAAATATGGGTGGAGGGGGGAGGGGTGGAAACGGTATGTTTTGCTCATTTTGAGCTATATCTTTATGACCAATTCACCAACAATTTTTAATTTTTTTTTTAATTCTTGAAAGTAGCCTTCTCAAATCATACCCCACAAGATACAGAATAAAATTTTTCTCTTTGAGAGTGTTAAACTCACCCAAAAAAAAAAAAATGTATTTCATAAACTTTGACTGATTTTTTTTCGAGAATTCTACGTCACGTGAATTTTAAATTCGGCGGAATGTTAGTCTTTGTGACGCGCACATATTTCGACATTCAAAGATTATGAAATATATTTTTTTTTAATGTTTATTGGAGTTGAATGAATTTCAAATTCTACGTCACGTTCTTTTCAAGAAATATATCTGTGATAGACAGACGGACGCAAGAGTATTCTTATAAAGGTTACTTTTTACGGAACTCTAAAAAAATAAAATAAAAATAAAACCAATTCTTTAGTTGGATTGACGACGATTGATGTCTGTTTCAAAAGAATGATTCTTACATCATCACAGCTTAGATTGGATCTTTTCAAAAAACACAACCTAAGTTTGCACACTTTTTCTTATTCATAGTGAACATTTTTTTTGGATACCTTTAAAAAGAAGGGTCGAGTGGAGCTAAATGTGGACTTTACGGAGGTTGCGAAATTGGAACAAACTGCATCCTCAACGCAGTCATTGTTCCACGCCAAGTGTGTGTTTAACGTTGTTATGCTGCAACAAAATCGCTTGTGCCTCGTGCTCGGAAAACTCATCTCCTCAGTTTCTTTAGTAAGTTTAAATATCGAATAGAATTCACTTCGGGCCCATCCTTGTACAAAAAAAAATCAGCGATATAAATTTGTTTAGAGACCCAGAAAACAGTCAACCGAATTCGCCAGGGTTGCGTTTTGAACTTCTTCGGTTTGGGCGAACTCGTCTGGTGATATTATTCAAAAATCTGCATTTTTTCTTTGAGTTCATAAACGTGTATATCATATCATCATCTTCGATTTCTGCGGAAAATCTTTTTGCAACTTTTAACACGTTTCTGCTTCATGTCATTAACGTAATTCACGGAGATCAGACTTTTCTATAACCAAAAAGTGGGATATTGTGGTCTACTCTCGTTTCTTTTTGAAAATGACCAACTGTATTATGTTAGAGGTCTGAGTGATATCGCGGTAATTTTTTAGTAAAGTCATCGACTCCTTTTCAATGTTTTTAATTTTTCACTGAACTGATTTCGATTCGACGTGGATCATATTCCTTAAATTTTAATAGCAAGCATTTTATTATATTTCTGTTAACAGTTTATTACCGTAGATTTTTTTTTTAATTTACAATTTGTTTACTGTTCATTGTTTTAATTTCACTGTTACTAGAATCCATTTCGACTCATACTGTTCGAAAATCGTTCAATGAAGCTAAGCGTGGCAATAGACAACGCGGTCAAGAATATAAATGACGCTTTAGTACAGCCTTTGTTGAAGCCTGTCCACTGCGTAACCCTTCAAGAAAGTTCTATCCTCGTAGGTGGAATAGAGACTTAAGTCTCATAAGGAAGAGCGTACGGAAACTATTGAACAAAGCGAAAGCGAGCAGAAGCCAGGAAGACTGGGCCCAGGATAAGGCAGGTCTCAGAGACTACAAACACTCAATAAAAAGTGCTAAATTCTCTTCATGGAGCAGCTACTGTGAATCCATATAGAGCACAAGTGAATCCGCCAGACTTAGAAACCAAGGACCCTAGTGTTCCCTCCTTCCTGAAAAGGGAGGATGGCTCTTGGACCGAGACTGGTGAAGAAACTTCAGATCTGCTTATGAGTACCCACTTTCCTGGGCATTCTGAAACCGACCATACCTATAACAATAACGGGTACGATTGTACTTCAAACTTAGAGGATATATGGGACATAGTAACCAAGGAGAAAATGGAGTGGGCAATTCAATCTTTTGCTCCCCATAAATCACCAGCAAACGATGGCATCATTCCTGTCATGCTGCAGAAAGTGCAAGAAATTGTGATTCCGGGGGTGACGGTGATCTATAGAAGTTGCCTCTTCCACTCCTATGTCCCAAGCATCTGGAAGCAAACTAAAGTGATCTTCATTCCTAAGGCCGGTCTTAGCAGGCACGTGACTGCTAAGGACTTTAGACCCATCAGCCTTACATCGTTTCTTCTGAAGACTTTTGAGAGGTTGTTTGAGGTGTTAATGGACAGTCTGTTTAGGGGAAGCGAGATTTCTAGATCATAGCACGCTTACTTAAAAGGTAAATTGGTTGAAACTGCGCTGCATGACGTAGTACGAACCATTAAAAAATCATTCGAGAAAAAGAATACATTATAGGTGCGTTTCTTAATATCGAGGGAGCGTTTAATAATAATGTTAGTTTAGAGGCCATCCAGGATGCCCTGACTAGTGTAGGAGTTAAATCCTATATATGTAGATAACTCAATGCTCAGTAACCGCATAATATAGGCAGAACTTGGTAATAGTAAGGCTAGCAGGAAGAAACCAAATACCTAGGAGTGATATTAGACTCCAAATTAATTTGGAGGAAGAAAGAAGGCGGCCATTACACTGTATGCCTACAAGAAAACTTTTGGCAAGAGATGGGGATTACACCCTCGTATCGTGCACTGAATGTACACCGCCATCGTAAAACCTATCCTTACATATGGGGTTCTGGTGTGGTGGAATGCCCTTGAGGAAGCGACGCATCTAAAAGTCCTACAAATGTACAGAGTGCTGCCTGTCTAGGCATTACAGGAGCTCTTCGAACACCACCAGCAGCAGCAATGAAGATTATGCTCTGGCTCCTGCCTCTCGACATCCATGAAAAATGTTTAGCTGCAAAGAGTGTACTAAGACTTAAGGAGTCGAGCTGCTGGTCAACAGCAGACATTGGTAACAACAGAATACTGAAGATCTGTCCTGAGGACTGTATACAGGGAGTTATGGATTATATTGTTCCAAGACTAGACTTCAAGAAAGCGTTCCCAACTAGCATTCCTGGTAGAGAGGAGTGGGATGGTAATTGCATGGCAATTCACAATTATAGATGTGTCTTTACGGACGGTACGAAAATGGAAGTGGAAGCCGAAGTATACTCAGCGTTTCCTGGAATACAGGAATCGTACCGCCTACCGGATCACGATCACTGTAGTGTGTTCCAGGCGGAGGTCCTGGCTATTTGCAAAGCAACAAGGTTGCTTAGTACAACTTATGTTGTACCTAGCGATCGAATCATTAGGATTTGTATTAACAGCCAAGCTGCTATCAAAGCTTTTTACTCGAGTACCATGAGATTGCGCTTAGTGCAACGGTGTCGCTGTGAGCTCGAGAAACTGGGCGTAAACCACAGAGCTATTCTCTGCTGGGTGCGTGGTCACAGTGACATACCTGGAAACGAGATAGCGGATGCCCTGGCCAGAAAGGATTCAGCTATGAATATATGTATGTCTAGAGGAATCCATAGGTCAGCCCTAGAATCGGTGAAGAGGATTCTAGACGTACAGGCCTGTAAGCTGGCAAATCGCAAATGGGGAGAATTGACCACATGTGCGATTTCAAGACAACTGTGGCGCGAAATTTGTCCGAGGAGGACTGAATGTCTGCTAAGGAGGAACCGTAATAAGGTACGTAGCCTCATCGCGGTTATTACGGGGCACTGCGTCTTCGGTAAACATGCAGAGCGCATGCAAGCTCTATACAATGACTTCTGCAGAAGCTGTATGGATAAGGAAGAGATTAAGAGCGTTCAGCACCTGCTGTGTGAATGCCCTGACCTTACCAAGAGCTTGGCAGCTACTTCTTCGGAAAATTGGGGGAACTAGTAGACAAAGAGTTGGGGGTTCTGGTAAGGTTTATTAAATCTTGTGACTGGTTTCAGCGCACGCCCTAAATCTGTGGTATCTTTCCCAGATAGGGTCCCAATAAAGTGGTATCACAATGACCACAAATGGTCTAAGTGAGGCTGATCGCAGGAGTTCGCATGAAGGCCACCTCTCTAATCTAACCTAAGTGTGGCACGTTCTCAGAGAGAACTGTAGTAACAAAATGACACTACGTGCATAACAGTTACTACTATAAGGCCTATATTCCAGGGTAACATGAGTACCCCTCATACTTTCCTATATGTATATACTATGTATGTATGTATCTGTATGCTATCATATACCTGTATATGTATAAACTACTTAAATGTTCGGGCGTTTTCTAGAATTCTCGTATAGTGATGCATCGATCCCCCAGATGAGACTACTCGGCCAATAATAGACATAGATCTAACCTGATGAGTTTGTGACTCAACAGACGAGTTTTGGGTTAGATTTTTAGATTTTTTTCCATTTTTAGCGAAAAGGAAAAGACGGAGTGCATTGCTTTACTCTCCTGATCTGACGTCTACCAACCGCAACCAAAATGAATTATTGGGATTGCATTATTTTAGTGATTTCCAAGTCAAACGTCACAGTGACAAATCTTATAGCTGTTGAAAGAGAATATCTTCGTTTAACATTCATATTATAATAAATTATTGTCCTCTTATAAGAATTCGTTCTTACTCACAAAAAATCAGTTATATTTGCAAAAGAAAGCCGATACTTCGTATGCAAATTTATTCAGAATGCACGCCACAATTGACGTCCCAGTTATATCATTTCTATCACCGGTGCGTGGTTCTTGTTTTTTATATTTTCTGAATGTTCACATTGGCAAAGTTTGTCATTTGCCCCAAGGTTCACGCCCGGATATAATTCTGTAGAAAGTTCTATATCTGTATATAATGTACATACATACATATGTAGATAAATTTAAATTTCATATAGATTATTGCATAAACTCAGGCCCAAAGCCGTGCACTAATTACACGCGGCTTGTATTAATTTCATCTAATGCAATTTGACTGCTACACTTGTACTTGCTATACACCCATTCACGCCATCATAAAGTCAATGAAACCGGTCAGGTTAGAAATGGTATTGTAATTCACATGCGCAAGTAAATTAATTCAGGTATGATTATAACATGCGTCAGTGGCTTATCCGTTTACGTTTGCGTTATACAGAGCAAAGCCCCTCCGTAGAGGTCTTTTCCAATGTGAGAATCGTGCTAACGCAATTAACTTGCGTAGAGGAGTTAGAGTTTCTTTTTTTTTTTTTTTTTTTAATACAAACCAAGAAAATTTAACAGAATAGAAAGTAAAAGTTTGGATAGTAATGATGGTGATAAAAACCAATCAAGGTTGGCGTTCTTTTTTGGGTTTCATTTACGTTTCACTTTAATTAAAGCTGAAAGTGGTTCTAATAAATGGGCTCATGTATAGTCAAAGGTTTTAACATTAAAGCATCACGCTAGTAGAAAAAGCTAGAATTGATCTAAGACCAGTTCTTATGATACCCTAGATGAGTGCCCGTATGTAATTTCGTATGTTGTTGAAGTTGTTTTTCGCATATATTTCTAAAACGGTTCGTTGGACAGTGAAAATGATTACGACCAATTTAATAAGATTTTGTATTCTGAAAAACTATTCAGTACAATAAAAACGCTTAGGTCTGAACGTTTTCACAGTATACGTATAAAACCCAATCATAGAACACTAAGAAAGGATAGCCCCATTTTATCGATTTTTCTACTTGTTTTTATAAAAACGTGTAAAAATTTTTAGCTTTCTACATTTACGCGTTCTCAGGCAGTGTCCAAATACATAGTGAAAAACGAAATTTTTGTATGGCAACCTTACGAAAGGGTTACCCGATTTGTCCCATATTTTGTGTTTTTTTTTTTTTTCTAAAGTCCCATATGCAAAATTTCAGCTCTCATAAATCCACACTCTCTCGAGTTATCGTGAGGACGAACAGACAAACTATCCGTCCGTCTGACATGCAAAAAATCAATCTACCAGCATTATTTCTATGCGTTACAAACGGAATGACAAACTTAGTATACCCTATAGATTTCATTTTGGGTATAAAAACACAATTCCTATATGTTTTAGCCTTAGGCGGTTAAGTTGCGTCATCAATTTTGCACATCTTTTTGGATGATATCTTCGGGGACAGAATCCGATAATCTGATTATTGCTGAAAGGTGGTTTTTTGAATAAACATAAGTAGATTGGCTCGGGAGAAAAATAAACTGATTTGCTGCCTATCCTCGAAGGTGGCTAGAAATTTCTTTACCCTGAATGACTCTATGTCTCGGTATTCTAATCAAATGAATCTTATTAATTTCTGTAAGTTGTTTCAATGTATTTAGACAATGAAAAACTCCTTGGCTGTCATCCCTTTGGATCCAAACATGAGCTATTTAAAAGACTCTTTTAAATTCATTAAGGCACTTTTACATCAAAACCGAAAATCGAAAAACTCAATTTATCCACTTTAATAGAAGATTTTGGCTCCAATGATTAATAAAATCATGGGAAATAAGATAAACTAATAATTTTACTATTTTAATAGAATAGATTTTTAAGAAAAATACAACTTTTATCTTTCTTCGGCCGAAAAACGAAATTTCGGTTGCATTTGTTAATTTCTTTTCGGTTTCGACGAAAAATTTTTTCGGTCGTATTAAACCTCACTTTTGTGTTTACATTGAAAATTATGTTATTTTATTTTATTATTTATTATATTATTATAATATGGGTAGGGATTTCGAAATAAAATCAAAATACGCTTTTTCGTATGAGCTCTCTCGTACAACTTTTATGATAATTAAATTTTACTTCTATTTAACCGAAAGAAAGTTTTCGGTTTTCGAAGTACCTTTAGAATACTGTAGTTTGGCGTAGTCTTTATTTCGCACAATAAAATTACTCGTTCAATTTCTGTTTGGATACGGTTGAGACCTTTGAGATGTGGGCATCTGGGTATTGTTTATACTCGAAGCGAATCTGATTTAAGATACTTAAATCATTACCCAGGTCTTCTTGCTTAAACTTTATTTCCATTTGTACCTTAGTGACACTGAAGGTTGAAGAGATGGCTGTTTAACCTGGAGAGGTGGAATCTTTAGTAAGTCTTCGTTGGCTGCAGTAGTACAGGTGCTTATAGCACCAGTATCTCATAGACAGACCAATCGTGGAATTTGTTGCATTTGTCGTTTGACTGTTTTTTGGCCAACATGCAGGACCGCATAAGTGGCTATGGGTCTAGCAACGGTAGCGTATAACCAATCCATTATTTTTGGTTTCGGACCGCATGTTATGCCAACAAAGGGACGAAGTGTTTCGACCGACCCTACATCTTTTTCAGTAATCTTTAACAGATTCGAAATCTAGGTAAATTTTTTTTACCAAGTGTACTAGGAATCAAAGTGATCAATCAGTTTTTCGATTTCAGAAGGTTTGTGCCTTTTTAGTTTGATAACAATTAAAGTAACCGGTAGTTTGTTAGGTCCAAATTAATTTTTAAAGTAGTCGGCACCTTTGAACGTGTCCTAAGCTTTCTTGTGCTACACTGATGAACAGGGCTTCTCTTCTTATGTTTTACTCTTTGTTTATACTTGGATTACCTGAAACAATTAACTGATCTAACAACCTCATTCTTGCCCACGAGCGCCCAAATCATTATTGTACTCTTTATAACCCTATCGACAATTTTCTTAGTCTTGAGGACGTGTATAGTTCTTCTATTTTAGTTAGATGTGAAGACAACTATACGCTACCAGAATATATTGCAGTACTCTAGAGTCTAAACGATGGTTATTAAATTAGCTCCTGATGTAAAATTGACGTGGTCTGCTGCAAATACTAGAGAGAACTGAATAATGATTTAAGATTTGATTCAGTTCAATTTCTCAGTTTTAAACGTATTTATATTATCATTTGTGCCCGCTGATGGTGAGTAGTCAAACTAAATTTACATGCCTACTTAACGCTCAGTAGCTAGGGGTGCCAAATGTAAAGGCTTAACATGAGACACGATATTCTACATGTAGGGTGGAAGTTAAAACTTTTACATCCATCCTGAAGAAGGACAGAGATGACTCAATTTACACCAGGCTACTTAAAGCAACTTTAAAACAGCTAAAAATGTGTTATACCCCTGCCTGATATCAGATGAGGAAATAAATTTTGATAAATTTCATTTATATTTGAAGAACGAAGTGGCTATAAATCAATCGTTTCGAACTTATCGCGTAGCTTTGTTTATCATGAATAAAATATCTAGCCTCATATATTCGTAAAAAATTAATAATATTCACTAATTCACTGTCACACATTAAGCACATAACTATGGGGTATTATGTATGATGACTCTTTTTTACTGGAGCGAGTAAATATTTTAAATCGATGATTGCATATATATACGTATGTACATAGTTCAGTTTGTCACTGACGGCCAATGAGGTGACCCCTAGACATTAAAGTCATATAGGAAGGTTACATTATAGTTTTAATAATTTTTCAATTTATGAAAGGCAAAGTATAGTAAATATGCAACGACTATAAATAGTAATTAAAATATTCATATATGTTTTAAAAAATGGCGTGATCATGTATAATATTGTTTTTTTTTTTGTTTTAATCATCCCAAATTGCGAGATATTTGATAATTTTCTCTGTTAAAAGTATATTTTAAAACGTAAATGCATGGGACATTTGCTGCCACTAAGCGACAATATTTAAATAAATTTTCACTTCGTTCTAAATTCATTCCTTAAGTGCCATGCCGTTCGATATGTCTATAAAAGAGAAAGTACCAAAAGTAAACAAAACGAATGTTTTGAATCAACATAACAGAAACTAATGTCTAATGTAAACATCAATTCTATTGGATACTGCTCTTTGGTGCTTTTAACTGCCGAATGAAATTAAAAAAGAAAGTGCCAAAGGTTGTCCAGGTATAACTTGTCTTCTCTGTACCAAATTCAATCCGCATTTGCCGTTGCAAAATTCTAACAAAATTGCGGAGTCTGATTATTTCATCTCGACGCCACAAAATTGAAATTCTTCTCTTGTTTCACAGGCTAATACTTTGTACAGAGCCACTACTTTTTCTTCACAAAATTAATGAGTTGGAGCTAGTTTCAACCCAGCACTCCAGAAAATCTGAAGACATTGAACCTGATAGTTTATATCCCCGTTTCATAACAAAATTTTGCCACCACATACGATAGATTTAACATAGTCAAACAATAGTTTTCCTGTTTCTACATTTCCTTTACATAGATGGAAGCGTACCATGATCCATGGCAAAAAAAAAAAAAAAGCTTCAGAAACTAACAGCGATTTTCGTCTTAATAATATTGGTGTTTTCTCCAATAAAGCTTTTACACATACAAATTTATAAGTTTATATAAGAATTCTGTATTGCTGTTGCTTGACTTTTCAAAAATCTTTCGAGCCAACAGTATCACCTTTTACAAATTATTTTTGAAAAGCTTCTCCCTAACAATATTTTGTTCTCTGCTATTACCTTTTCAAATCAAAATAATTTTTCAAAAGTAATGGTTGCATTTCATCTCGTCTGCCGTACGTTCGAGGTATTCCACAGATTTCATTTCTAAGCCCAATGCAATGCTTTTTACCAGACTTCGATATTTTCTTCGGTCGTTGGTTTTTCTATTATCTGCAGCTGATTTTCAGCCATCCTTGAATCGTTTGTACAATTTGCAAATTACTGATTAATTCAAGTTAGCCTCACTAGTGCCTTTTTTTTTCTACCACATTTGATCACAAAATTTGAAGCAAATTCGATTTTTTCTTTGCGATAATAGCAAATAATGGCCAAACAGACAAAAATACTTTTTACTTAATCGGCTGTAAAATTCAACATCACTAAAAATTTAACCAAGTTTCAAGCGAACCTTTTCTAACTAATTAAGACAAGTAACAAATATTGCAACTACAGCCAAAGAAAATACAAATCCCACGTATTGTTAATCATACATCAGGTAAACCAAAGAATTATATTTACCATTCCAAAGTTTCTTCAAGATCCCATTTTCTAACGTCGAATTTTAATGCAGGCTTGTAAAATGCTAAGCTCTAGATATGATTAGGACAATAACTAATAACTGATGGATATAGTTTATCCACAGAAGGATCTGAATCTTTAGGCATGTTCCCGGATGAACAGCTCCATAACTGTTGCGATTCATGGATTCTGCTTTAGATTTTTAAATTTTTCCAATTATCAGAGAAGTAACCAAAAGATATAAACAACTCTAAGAGTCCAAACTCGTATGTTCTCTTCTTTTTGCAGAACTCCATTTTAGAGTATGGCTAGACGGAAAGCCTGAGTTCTCCAATTTTGAAATAAAAAAATTGAAATTAATCGTTCTGTGAGTCGCTACATATTTTAGCTCGACCCGTTGGAGAGATTCTTCCTGAAAAAAGTTGAGTATATTTCCTTCATTCCTATGGATCTTTGCTAGTCATGAATGTAGTGATGGATTGAAATGAGAAAAACTGCTATTTTACCTCATCACCATGATGTAACGCTTTCCCATTTCTGCCGTTATCACTCCCCATGGAAAGTAGATCATTTTGAAAGAGCAATTTACAAAGGATTAAGGAATTGCATGTCGTGAAAGAACATCCAAGTGTATTGCTAGCATTTCTAAGTCACTTTCGAAATTTTAAAGTTAAAGTTTATATGGCTGGGTGGTCCATTCCGCAATGGACCACAACATTTGAAATGTTGATTAAGTCGAACAAATGTATACAAAACTACTATTATAAAAACATTTGCTTTCGCCACGCTCTAAAACATATTGTGGACCTTTCCAGAATTCATTACCCATTTCACAATCTGTTTACTCTGCTCTAGTATGCCATGCGACATCTAGTTCTTGTGCCACCTATGATAGAACACATTACCTTGCTGGAAAAAAAAAAATTGTATACCTCCAATTTTGATGAAAAATTTGTGAGAATTGTTATTTTTTAGTGCTTTTAGTTAAAAATGGCGTGCTTATCGGATATTGATCTTGCAACATTACACAAAACTCGTCTAGAGGAGCGAATTCGATATAAGTTATCATCATGGACTCTGAAACGAAATTTGAATAATGCTTTTATCCTAAATGATATAGCTAAAAAGTGTTTTCAATATAATTCGGATAATAAAGTTAAAGTAGAGACCTCATACTATAATCAAAATCATAATTGTGATGAGCTTGTAATAAGTGAACATTTTGATAAACTAAAACTTCAAAAAGAAACCGAAAGTTTTAAAGAAGACAATAGGCAACGACTGAACGACAGCAACTATTTCTCTACAAATGCGAAAAGACGAAGATCTGGAACATGGCCGTAAGTTTTATTTTCGGAGTTATTTATTATTAATATTATTATTTATTATTCTATTCTTGTTATTACTAAAGGGATCTCCAATGGGTAATTATTAGTCAAAATTTCTTTGGTATCAATTGTACCTACATATATTATTATAACTACATGTAGGTATGTATTACATACATACTAGAAAATTATCTTGCAAGTAAAGGGGGCACCTAACATTTACCTGGTTTACAAGAGAAACGTAAACTTGGTATTATTATATGTATCATCATCATATGTATTTTGAAGTTGTGACTAGTTGGCACTAAAGCGAATTTCTTGTTATAATTCGCTCCACGAAAAATGAGCTATCAAGGTCAGGGAAATTTCAGTTTGGGGTTGCTTTACCAATTTAACCTCAGCAAAATTTTTCAGTCAAATTAATTTATATTATTGATTTTCTATAAGGTCAGATAAATTTCATCCTCGAAAACATTTTTTAAGTTAGACAGTTTATTTACTTTACTTTATTTGCTTTTTCTAATCGGTTATATGCCGATATAATTACTGTACATCTGGAAATACGCTACACATATTCCTTGCCTCTGGTGTTTGATTACAAAAAATCCCTAATTGAACTTTGTCTTCTATTCTATCCTAAAACCTCTTGGGATCTTATTGGTGAAGCTTATTGATTAAAAATTTGCTTTTGAGAAAATCACAAAATATTTATCTAGATCTTTAAGCAACTTCACAAATAGTAGAAAAGTATAAAAAATTTTCTCTTTTAAAATTTAAGCTTTCAATTAAAGCGAAAGCATCTTAGTTTAGACACAAGCCATTTAGTATATTTGAATTGTCATTCATAACGTACTTTATTTGAGACACAAGCCAAACTAGTTAGAATGAAAATTCTGAAGTTCTTCATGTTGCCGCATCAAAATAATTTATATTGATTCTGGTTATAAATTAGAATTATAAATTACTTTTAGAAGTTCTGTGACGAAATTTATTTATAATAAATAATTTTTTTGCAAGAATGAAATAAAAGAAAATTAGTAAAACGTTCTATGCAACAACTTTCTTACAACTTGATTGTACTACGCGAACTAAACGACGAGTAATGTGTATACTACTTATGTAGTTCGTCGTTCAAACAATGCTGTTCGATGAACGCAGAGTAACGACAATAGTGTATAGCAAGCATTAGATATAGTAATAACTTAACGGTTCTTTTCCTTGTGCTTTGGACTATAGTAATAGTTGAAATCAATACATTCTGAGTATTAGTAACTAAAAGGGAGAGAGAGATATACGTTAAAAGTTTGTGCAAACGATAATTTGCTCCATTATGTGGAATTTTGAAGAAGTTGTGAAATCTAATGGGGCAGGCAGGAACTGAAATGCAATTAAAAATGCGGAGGAATTAATAACACACTGCAATATATCAAAGGCAAAGAGAGTCTTAGTTGCGCCAATTCGAGAGTGCCTAGGGACACGCGACTCCCAAATCTTTGGATTTAGGTATCGTATCTAGTCTAGTTAACATGTTCCTGTCCATAGTGGTATCGCAGTTCAAGGTGCATCTCTTATACCTAGCGTTAGAAAAATCTAGTGCATTTAGAAGCGTTTAATTATAAATGGTTGTGTAAGCAACCATCATAAAAATTCATAATATTAGAATTTAATGAAGTACAGTCATTTATGTCAACGATTGTACGAAACATTTTTAAGATGTTATCTGCTTCTGCTTATTATATTACTTAACTATAGTTTTATCCAACTAGAATTTAGTCCCAAAAGACTTCCATTTTCCTGCCTCCCATATGGTCTAGTGGCTAGGATACCTGGCTTTCACCCAGGAGGCCCGGGTTCGATTCCCGGTATGGGAATTTTTTTTTTCAGAATTTTTACATTACCTATTGCAATAATACTAATTATTTTGTAGTCGATGTCATTTAGATCAGATTTTAAATTATAATCAATCGATGCTAATCAGACTTATATTTGTTTAGATTTGCGATCACTCTTGATTGCTTTCGTTTAACTTGGCTAGGTAATATACCTACTATGTAAATGCCCTTCTATTGTCTAACAGTGTATAATATTGTTGTGAATCAACGAATCGTCCGGTTCTTATCAGCCGATCTTAAGAGCTGAGATTTTGTCTTTTTATGTACTGCCATATATAAAAATTTCATTTCGTCTTTCACTAATATTTGGACACTGCCTGAGAGGGCGTTAACGTAGAGTACTGAAACTTTGCACACGGCGTTTTCATGAAAATTGTAAATATAATTTCAGAAATAGGCTAAATCGGGCAACCCCTTTTGGTGTTGCCATGTACAAATTTAGAATTTTTACGTATACTGTGAAAACGAACAGTCCTATACGGTTTTAATGTACTGAAAAGCTTTTCAGAATATGAAATCCTATAAAATTGGTTATAATCATTTTTTGCTATTCAACCAACCGTTCTAGAGATATATTCAAAAACCACTTCAAAAATCAAACTTGCACAAATGGGTGATTACACTAAATTACATACGGGCATTCATCTAGGGTATCTTATTGTTAGACAAATTCTAGCTTTTTTACTTGTTTCTAATGCAACTGTACTGAATATATGAGTAGGTATACTATGACATCCCTATTTTATTTTCCTGGAAGGAGGAATTGATTGCAGTTGCTGCTTGCATAGTTTTTAATCCTGAAAAATAAGACTGCTGTCAAACTCATTGTTCTGAAAACTGTAAATGCAAAGTGGTTTCACGACCGCTTCACGGTGTCATTTCTATTGTGTAATAACGAGTGTATATTTACATTTTATTGCGCGAATAGTAAAACGGCAAGGATTAAACAATGCCATGAATAAAGCAGACAAAATCTAGCCATTTGAGAGAGCTTATATCATATAACACATTGGCCGAGAGAAACGTGAACGAATTTTGGAGAATCCAACCCTGGAATATTAACCCACACGAAAATTATAAATAAAGAGTTGGAATATTTAGCGGAATACAATAACAGAAAAAAAAAAAAACGATTCCAGCAAGAAAAATTTAAGATTTACATAAAAAAAAAATTAATTAATGAGGTAAGGGTAATGAGAAATGAAAGTAATTATACATTTTGTACATTTTTTTTCTCATGAATGGCTTTTATACCACAACTTTAGTCTTATCGTGGTAGTATATACATATATAAGGACCATTGGGAATGAGAGGGCTGACCTGCTAGGAAGGCTCTCCCTGCCTTAAACTAACAATCACGCTTCAGGCAATGCACTTGCGAAGTGGGGACGCTGTGGTCATATGTCGTGAAGAGCAGTGCAGCCTTCAAATAGAAAGTGAGTAAAATTTATTCACGGTTAGCATTCCAGGGTTAAATGAGAAAAACCAAAGTTTACTTTCACAATATTCCTTAGCAAAATTTCGATATATTTAAAGGACCAATGCGAGGCAATCATCAAAATTTTCGAGACTTTCTGGTAAAATATACAAACGCACTTATCACGTTATAATTAAATGATAACCCAGATTAGGAACATTGCAAAAGAAAAAAAATATTTGGATTTCTACCGATGAAACAACGGATGGCCGCTATGTAGCGAATGCTATCGTAGGGATAATATAACCTGATGAGATAGGCAAAATGTTTTTTTTTTTTGCTATCATTGATTTTGGAGAAAGCTAATTTCTCAACCATATATAAGCTGTTGGACAAATCTCTTTTCCTTCTCTGGCCAGAGAGCAAAATAACGTCCTACACTTTTTGGTGGATGCCGGTCGGTATATGGTAAAATCGGCGAATAGTTTAAAAGGCTTATACTCTAAAATGGTGAATGTTACTTGCTTAGCTGATGGTTTCCATAGAGTTCGACAAAATTATCCAGAAGTAGATAGACTAATTAAAAGTGTAAAGAAGATTTTTTAAAAGCACCATCTCGTACAGAACAATTAACAATTTACGCAATTTAACAAATATAACGTAACGATAAGAAAAATATTTTTTATCCTTGATTTTATCCTTGAGTTATTTATTTCTAAAGTAAAAAATCGCCCGGAGTTGTCGTTTAATTTCCAGAACCGAAATGTATAACTTAGGAAATGAGGGAGACATAGAACACTTTTGTGCTCTGTAAATTAAAGTTTTTACTTTTCGCATAATATAAAGATATTAATAACTTTGAACGGAAGTAGATATTGAGGTAATTTTTTCTATATATTAAAGGGGACTATAAGCGGGTCACATTTTAGGAGAGAGAAAATTATATCCTTAGTGTAAAAATTTTTCGGATAAAGTATAACACAAAAAATTAGCATGAAGTTTTTTTTCAAAAATAATCAAACTTCTATTGGCAAAAAAAATTCTGTACTCTAATGTCCTTGCGATCATTAACAATTTATTAATTTTAACAATTTACTAACAACATTATGAACATAAATGAGAAAAAGAACAAAAAAAAAAAGGACCCATTTTGAGATATTTATTGGTGCCGTTTAAACAACTGAAACAAAACACTGTTTACAAGCGATTACTAATCATGTGTGCGCAAATGTTACAATAAACACTTTGATTCCATTTTCCAGGCTGATAATTGCATTTGAGATTGCTTCAGTCTTTGTTTATGTTTACTTATAACACATTTTTTTATACCCTAGATTATGAAATCACAGGGTATGCTAAGTTTTGTCATTCGGTTTGTAATGCATAGTAATAATAATGGTAGAGCAGAATTGATTGAATATCCCCGCGCATTATACTAGAAGTTATTTTGATTTTTGCATGTCCGTCTGTCTGTCTATCCGTCTATCCGTCCTGACGACGATTACTCGAGAATGAGTTAACTTAAGGCGGAATTACAATGGACGCAACGGAGCGCAACTGAACGGAGAGAAATGTCAAACCGGTTTTCTTTGTATGCTTTTCAAATGGAGTTGCGCACAGTGGACGGACGAAAACGCAGTCGTACGCAGCAAGTTTAATAAAATCTGAAATTAACGCAACTGAACGGATGTTTATTTTGTTCCGTCAAGTGAAACTGTGCTGCGGTAAGCGTGTAATAAGCAGAGAGGAAGTGGAAAGAAAAGAGTTTTTTGATTTTATCCATATTTGTTTATAAATTTTGGGTCAAACGTCACTGTCACTTTCAATTAATCATGCGTCCATTGTAAGCAGTAATCTCGACGTCCGTTTTACTGCGTAAATTTGACATTTCACACCGTTCCAGTTGCGTTCCGTTGCGTCCATTGTAATTCAGCCTTTAGAGTTCTGGAATTTTGCATATGGGCTGTTTAAAAAAAAGTAAATTAATTTCGAAAATTGGATAAATCGGGCAACTCCTACGCAGGCTTGCAATACGAAAATTTCGTTTTCACTATATATTTGGGTACTGACCAAGAAAAAAGTAAAATTTTAAAAATGGACTAAATTTGGAAATTCCTTCTTGTATATTAGGAAACTTCCTGAGAACGCGTCGACGTAGAGAGCTCAAAATTTATACACGGTAACATTGCAATGCTTACAAATTGAAAAATGAACCAAATCGGACAAAATTGGTGTTATATACAAAACTTTGGTTTTTCCATATATATTTGGACACTGTCTGAGAGCGCGTCCGAGGTAGAGAGTTGAAATTTTGTACACAGCGTTTTCATCAAAATAGGAAATAAAATTTTAATAATGATTTAAATCGTGAAAGCCCTTAAACTTTTGGTTTTCACTTTACTTAACTTTAATTTTCATCATAATCCTAATAAGTATTATTGACATTATGGTATTAGACCATTTTTTTTTTATAGTATAAATATAGAAACTTTATTTTAATTGCAATACATATATATTTCTGCTTGGTGTATTTGTTTATTATATACCTACATAAGATGATACATACATATGTTCATATATGAAATTTGAAACTTTTATAATACAAGTTGGAAAAATATGATTTTATGTTCCACAAAAACTTTTACTTGAGGTCATAAAATATTAGAGTTCACTAAGAATTTTTATAAGCTGGAACTTTCTTTTCTTTCATTTTTTTTTTTTGTTTTTAGAACTTTTATAGTGCGAACTTATTTTATTTAATAAAAGCTAACAGAAAACTGTTAAAATTGAGCTTTTGAAAAACTTTAATAAGAGTTTCAAGCCTTAGGTAAAAAGTACTATGACAGCATCTACATATCTGCAAAAATTCTGACGGAATAAAACCTTTTAAGAAACAATTATTTTTTAAGTAGCTTGTAAATGGGGAAATAAGGGATCTGAATATTCAGTCTACATGAGTGTAAAAATATACTGTTGACACTAATTGTGATGCTTCTATTGTTAGTTGTATGTTGTTTCAAATGAGTTTTAGATAAGAATCTGATTTTCATTAGATTTATTTTCACCTAAAATTTAATGCTATTGAGAAAAATTTCTAATTTTTTCTCCGATTTGAGATCTTAATTTATATTATGTGGGTGTAAACGTTACGAATAACAGTATAAGTTTGCCTTGCAGAGATTAAAAAATATTTATAAAATATTAATTTCTTATCTCCTAATATTTCCAGGGTGCTGGTGCATTTTTATAGAGGTATAAATTAAGAATCAACATGCGAGACTCTTAACTTACAATATAAAAATCATTGATAATTTGACTTTTGATTCGCGTCTTATTAATATACGAAGAGTTTCGCTGTAATAACATTGTGAAACGAGCTTTATTTTTAAATTGTATTCTATGCGGATGTACTCACACGGAAAATTAATTCGTAGTATAGTTACTTTTAATGACCTTTGACTATACGAATTGAATTTCTGAATTTGAATTACAAGTCAAAACAAAACATTTTTCACACAGTCACCATAAATTGGAACTCTTCACACAATTAAAGAATGCGCGTAAAGAATGTAAATTTAATGTAAATTAATCCTACTTTTTTTTTTTTTATTATTCTTCCTTCACCTTAATAAAGAGTCTAATGGAATGAATCTTTTGTAGTATTTTTAGTCCGGTTTTTTCAATTTAAAGAAGGATATCGAGTTGTAGAAAAATAATAATAGTGCCGTTTCGATGTAAAAAGTGTAGCTTTTGTGCGACTAAAAACCGTGATGATATATAGTTACATATGTATTTAGTATGGTGAGACTACATTTAAAAAGATAATTATTATTAATTATTGAGTGAGCCAGTGACAAACGATATTTATTATTTATGAAGTGATTAATCAAGAAAAAGGTTGCATTATAAACATTTTACATTTTATGAAAATAAATCAATATGGCTTGGAAAGTTCTACTAACTTTTCATTGAAAAGGTAAAATTAAAAAAAAAATTAAATTAATATCAGTTTTATAGATTATAATGAAGTGGGTGGTAAAATGTATTTATTGTTATGATCAATTAAAGCAATTTTGAAATATAAAAAACGAATGTTGAATTCTCCTCCATTTCTGATAAAAGTGAATTTAATAACAGCAACCAAAGATCATAGATTAGGCTACAATAATACCAGAAGAAAAGTTATGGAAAGTTCTTCTTTCCATGACAGGACAGCAATTTAAGCCATTAAGTCTGCCAAACCCTAAATTGCTGTAATACATAGTTATCGATTCTTTCAAATACACAGATTTCAATATACAGTAATAGACTGATGATAGCTCGCAAAAAGTGTAGCCAGTATAAAATATGGTTTTTATGTTGCGAGCGGTCAGTCCAGCCACAAAATAAAACATATGTTTTCAAAAGGGAAATTGTTACTTATGAAAGGAAACTCATTATTGCAATGATTATGCATTAGTTCGATAGTATTTCATGTTAATAACAAAACAAACATTTTAAACACACCGAATAAAATTCAGAGATATTTCGTATTTATAAAAATTTTAAACTACATTTTGTGTCTGTTGTACTGGTGCAGGCATACATTGAACAGTGCAGAGCTGCACTGTAGAGTGTGTAGTGCAATCTTGCACTGCACCGTTGTATATAGTTCTATTCGTTGAAAGGGATCGTTAATCTTACTAAAAAATGTATTTTTTTAATCTAACGTGGTCAGCTGCCGTAAACTATAAAAATGAATTTCGTTAGTTATGTGAGGCGTTCTTTTGTAGCAACAGTCAGTGAACTGAATAGAGTGCACAAAAGAACCCACCTACTACCCTTTTATATGTATAGTGAAAACAGTAGGGTTTTTATCATATTGTAAGTTAGATGGCTGCACAAGTAAAATTGTATATGTTTTTTTAATTCAATCTATTTATGTACTAATATGCGATTTTTAGGAATATTTTTTTAAAAAATAACCATATTATTCAATTTTTAAATTAATTTTGAGAACTTCCACTCAGTTTTCAAACTAATATAAAATAAACAAAAGAAAAAGTTATAATTGTCTAGACTAATAACATCATACCCCAGAGGAAAATGAAGTTAAACGAAGTGAAAAACCAAAGTTTTATATGACAACATCAAGAAGGGGTGGCCCGATTTAGTTCATTTTACAATTTACTATTTTTATGGAAACGCCGTGTACAAAATTTCAGCTCTCTACGTCAACACTTTCTCAGGCAGTGTCCAAATATATAGTAAAAATCAAAGTTTTGTATGGCAACACCAAGATATATAAGCTTGCAGTTACAATTTTTATGACAACGCCGGGTAGTATAAAATTTCAGCTCTCTACAATGACGCGTTCACAGACTGTTTCGAAATATATAGGAAACAAGAGAAAAAGTTATAATTGGACCATAATAAAGTAAAAACTTATAGTTTTGTATGGCAATACCAAGAAGGGATTGACCGATTTGGTCTATTTTTGAAATTTTATTTACTATTTTTATGAAAACGCCGTGTACAAATTGAAATTTTATTTACTATTGATTTGAAAATACCATGTTTCATTTGTGTATGGCAACCTACGAAGGGGTTGCCCGATTAGTCCCATATTCGAAATTAACTTTTTTTTTTTTCAATAGCGCGTGTGCATAATTTCAGCTTTCTCGAGTTATTGTGAAGATAGACATACGAACAGACGGACATGCAAATGTTTTCCCAATTATTGCGGAAACGGTAACAGATTAGGCAATACAGCTTAGACTTAAAAATCAGCCATAATGGTACATAGTCCTTCTTCTAAAAAATAATCGTTATTTTTAGAAAAATATAATTTTTAAACGTGTTTATAATGTACATAACTAGAAAGTTACATGGTGACTTGACATAATACACACTTCTTTCTATCTGTGCCAGAGGATGGCTTTATTCATGGGATGGCTATATCCATATAGATGAGTGTCCGTAGGTAATTTCGTATGATCGCCCCTTTGTGAATGGTTGATTGTTTAAGTTGTATTCGCACATATTTCTAGAGCGATTTGTCGGACATTGAAAATGATTATAACTAGTTTTATAGAATTTCATATTCTGAAGAACTTTTCAGTACAATAAAAACATCTAGGACCGATCGTTTTCACAGGGGATACCCGATTTGGTCCATTTTTGAAATTTTATTTACTATTTTTATGAAAACTCCGTGTACAAAATTTTAGCTCTCCACATCGACGCGTAATCAAGTCATTTACAAATATATAGAGAAAAACCAAAATTTTGTATGGAAACACCAAAAAGGGGTTACAAATTAAAAACTAATAAAAATATAGCTCCAAAATAGTTATATGATTAAGCAGTGCTTTTAGTTTGTACTTGTTTGTATTTGTTTTATGTAGGTATGATAAATTCTCGAACTCGAATTTTTTTAAATTTTAAAAGGTATAATATGAAATAAAAATTCTGAAAATTCTGAAAAGAACACAAAAGCTTTTAAGATTTTTATACAACACATTTTTTATAAATCTTAATCAAGGCCTGATACCAGCAGTTTAGTTTATACTGGAGGGCTGTCGTTTGTGTTCAAGAAGGAATTTAAAAGAATTATGATGTAAATTCTAAAGAAAAACATCTGTGCTGGAAGGAAAAAAAGTTTATTATAATCACTATAATCAGTATTACATATGTATGAGTGGTCGAAATTTCTGCTGTACTTTATAACATTTAAAACCGACGTTCTTTAAAGAAAAACATAACTTTTACGACGTTTTGAAGAAGAAAATTTGCTGATTTGCTTCGCATGTATACTTATGTAGGAGCTGTAATGGTTTGTGCATACTACATACTTTTCTTAATTATTTACAACTTTTCAAATAAAATGTTTACTCCAAATGGACATATAAGTATATTAGCGTGGATTGCTAGAAAATATCCAATTCCCCAAATGTTATCTCGAGAAACTGCAGCTGATCTTCCTACAAGAGATTTGCTTAGGTACTGTTCGGATTCCTATCTATTCATTATATAACTACTTTCAATAACACTTCATCAGCTTTTAACTTCAATGCAATCTCAATAATTGTTTAACATAACCTTTTTATGGCAACAATGAAGTATTGAATAAACACAAACTCTTTGCATTGGAAATGATAATTAATCTCGATACATAAATCACGAACAACTCGTTATAAAATTCTATTCTAAAATTCTGATTTATGTACCATTTAGATGATATTACTTCTATATTATTGAACGTTTATGTAACGCACTAAATTTCAATGTAATTATTGCGATGTAGTACGTTGGAAGTTGGCTTTCAAAGTGTTTTCCCCTTGAAGTTGGTAATAGTGACTGAACATTTCAATATGACAATAATCGAGTTTCAGAGCTTGATAGCATGATCAAATGATCTGTGGATTTACATAGTAGATTGATTGGAAGAGAAGAAGAAGTCTTAACGGAATCGATTAGTCCAAATTGATTTTGATGAACATGTATATATATAGCGACTGCTTTTCTTGCAACAGGGCAATATCCGATATTTTTGGAACTGATTCAGACTACATCTGTATCTAATAGACTCCCACGCTATGTTTTGGAAGCAAAATCAGTCTTAACCAGTTTCAACCTGTAACAGATTGGCGAGTAAGAGAGGCAGAAAGTGAGGTGTTGTTAAGAAGCATACCGAAATTTGTAACTATGAATATAAATTTGAGTAGGGAATAACAATATTATTGAGAATAATAAGAGAGAGAGCTGGGTGATCTCTCCAATTCAAATTGTGGTTATAAATGATAATAAAGTGAGTCTTTTGAGTATGCCCAACCACACACAAGTTGCAAAGTCTCATTTAATCTATCCATATAGTCTTTCACGACTCCAATAAGGTCCAGAAAAATGCATATTTCACCATTATTCGCATCCATAAGAATATGAATATTTGAGGGATTTCGAAAGATCACCCTAAATGAATAAGTGAGAAAATAAGCGATGCAACGATAGAGCCCTGAGCAGTGTTGGGCAAAATGTAATCTGATTAATGATTAACAATTACAATTAACCATGTAATCTGTAATCAGATTACTTTGTAACAGATTACTAATGTAATCCATTTCCATAATTACATAATGTAATCGATTAACGTGTAATGTGATTACAAGTTAATCTGAATACACATTAATCGATTACAAGTTAATCTAATTAATGAGATTACATTTAAGGCATTTAAGATATTTAAGATAATTGTATTCTAATTTTTCATAAAACTCCCTAAAACTAATTTCGTACGAGAACAATACCATTTTCTTTCAATTCATTTCATTATATCATTAATTACTTTTAAGTAATCTACAAAGTAATCTGTTACAATGTAATTAGATTACAAAATAATCTAATTATATTGTAACAGATTACACATTTGATAGATTACATATTCTCTCATAAGTAATCTGATTGATATGTAATCGAATACAATTTAATTAGATTACTTTGTAATTTGACTAAACTGTAATGGAATTATTAATTAAATTACACTGCAATCAGATTAAGCCCAACACTGGCCCTGAGGAACACCACAAGAAGTAGAAACCAAAGAAGAAATACGATCTATAGCTAGGAATGTTTAGTTTGTAAATATCAAGCGAAACTGTTTTATCATCTGTTAATTTAAAAAGAGCGGTATTGCATCTATGACTCGACCGAAAACCAGATTTCCATGGAATTAGCAAATTCTCCGCCAAGAGGTAGAACTCATTGGTTGTCCAGAATACTAATAAACCCCTCGTTGTAACATACAGACATAAACATATTATTTGGTTTTTATCCTCTAGAAATTTTCACTAGTGACATATAAAAACTTGTTCATTTATATACTTATTTTCGATCAGACAAAAAAAAACAAATTAAATTTACAAAATAACCTTGAATATTATATCTTTCAACAGAAATAATCGAACATGAATTAATGGCATGCGCACGTACATTCAGCTATACATACATACCTACCTACTTAATTTTATTTTTCCATGGAATTTCAATTCGCTGATTTCACTTAATTTGGTAATCACCTGTTATCGGACGGCATTTTGACCTGATTTTTCCCTTGTTCTGGGGCACGTTGTTTGGCTGTTATCCCATTAATTTTCATTTATGACCAAAATCAACAATAATACAAAACTATGAAAATAACAAAAATAGAAAATTTAAAAAGAAAATTTTTTTTAAAAATTTTAAGAATTAAAAAAAAAAACCAATACAAGACGCTGGGAATATTTTATTGGTATGAAATGAACACTGTAACGTTACGGCTACACTAATTGGTTTTTGCTGTGAGTTTCAGAGGTGATTTAAAAAAAAAAGTATTTGTTTATATCGCGATAAACTTAAGAGAATCTGTCTGAATTAACTGCGATTATTTGAATAGTCAGAGTATGCTCATTGAAGTTCGCTTGCTTGTCTGAATTTAACTATGACTAAGCCATCAGCGGATTACAAACAAATCATATCTGAAAAATATATAAAGAATTCAATCCACGTCTTCAATTTTCAAAGTTGTCTATGAGAGTAGTTTGTAATGATTTCAGTATCACAGCTGATTCAACATTTTTTAAACATCGGGGAATAAAAAAAAAAATGTCTGTGGGAATAACCTTGACTTTTTCTGATATATAGAAAACGATAGCCTCTGAAGGTTGCAGGCTTTAAATTTCTTAAGATAAACACACTCCCCGCCCCTCTCTCTTACACACAAAGATACACAAATATTAACTATCAGACCAATTACGTAAGCAATAAGCAGCAAATTAATGACGTTGACGACGTCGCACGAGTGCGTGGTTTTCTCGTTGATCGTCTTCAACTTCATTATGTATTGTTTGTTTTTTAGTTTGATCGTAACCTTCAATCTATTAAGAAGCTTTGTACGGCGCGTATATCTTTTGCTAGTTAATATTATATTACTTATTTCGGACGTACGCGATACTTTGAAATTATTGAAACCGTACCTGCTACCGTATTCTTATAACCGGTGTAAGCACCTTCACATATTTGTGATATGGTTAATCGAAAATTATTATGCCGTCGAGAGGATTATCTGCCTACAGATAATGAGCCAATTATTGTTAAGCAAGAACAAAAAGTGCAAAAAAATGGAAATATTTTAATAGATGACTTTCAAAATCATACTTTTGGAAGAAGCTCCGGCATTCGAATGGATGATAATTTTGAAAGAATCGAAGCTTTGCAGGCTCAGAAAATTTTAAGGTTATTATGGCGGCGCATACATATTTTATTTTTTTTGTGTTGTAAGTGGATATAAAAAAAAAAAACTTTCAGAATAGGATTGGCAATTCGCAATATTACTAGTGTATTGGAAATGTCTCCTTATATATTTTGGCGTGTTTATTTTTTGTTTCTTCAAAATGTATCGAAAACTTTAAATGTCAATCGAATAAATTAAATTTGTTTTCGATTTGCTTAAGTGTAGTTTAAAGAGAAATACCTGAAGTTTAATAGTTATTATAACTATAAAAAAGTTTAATGTGCATTTTAGTAAATTAAATGAGTTAAAATTCTAAAATTATTTGGGCACCTGGTGCTACACTACCAATCTTGTTTTTTGAAAATCCTAGGCTTACACATGATGGTATGCATTTTTCCCAGATATTCTGAAGGAGATAGCTTATTGAAATTTAAGTTCTACGAAAGCAATCACTTTAATCTGTTGCGTGTGTTCCGATAGCAAATTCAGAGAGTTTATCCAAAAGTAGCTTATGCTGAAGGCTATCGAAAGCTTTCGAAAAATCTAACAGCAACAAGTAGTAAATTGTGTGTCTATCAGGTACTACACGTAAGTCCGTTGTAATCCCAAAGTGAGCGGTCTCACAACTGTGGTTTTTCCGATATCCATATTGCCAAATTGTGCAAATTGCCAAAATGGAAATCAGTTTCGAAAAAGACCACTGCAACGAATCTGTACATGCGCTGCTTTCTGTTTCTAGGCGAGGGACTACCTCCGAAATTACATGAATCAAAATATTTAAAATCTTTCAATTTCACAATATTTAATTACAAATTAAAAACGTATTTTTCTTTTCTTTGATTTTTACACATAATTTAATAAATATTTGCTATAAAATTATAGTAAAACGCGTTGTCAGTATCAAAATTTACCGATTATTGTTGTCAGTAACAGTTTCAGCACCCAGAAAAACTTTGTATGATTGAGAACTTTTTATGGGAATGGGGTTGTCCGAAAGGGTACACATTGACAAAACGAAGTCTAGATAAATGCAGAAGGCGTTTGCTTCTCTCGTCACTCATAATAAATAAATTTCCGTATACGTGTACTATATAAAAAAAAATGCTATCATAATGTAAATCCTCCTTTACACTAAAAATTTCTAGCGGTAAGAGTTTGCTATTTTGTTACCTGAGAACTGTCAATTGAAATTTGTTTCTGATTGCGTTATATAAAAATAACTAGAGCACATTTTATTTGTCTTCACCCATTTTATTAATAAATTTTCAGAATTAATTATACTCAGAAGATCTGTCAGAGAAATGTCAAATTACACTAGGGTTACCCTAACCTCAAATAACTTGTTCTATGAGATCACAAAACCCTTGGTAACGTCATATTGTGGGAAAATTTACTCTAAGGCTTTGCATGATGTTTTCATCAAACAAACCTATAAATTAATTTGGAGAAGAAAGGAAATGAGGAGTACTTTTTCGATTGTATAAAGGTGTGATACCTGTGGTTTTTAAAATACAAAGTATTTTGTAAAGAATTCTCTGAAGCTACATTTGGTTCCCCGTCCCCTCTTGTATGTATGCTCATACTTGTCATATATATGTATGTAGTTTATACCTACTACTAAATTGCGAATATTGTTAAAATCACTATTACAAGTTTTCTAATTAACGATAATGTATAATTAATATAATGCAAGTTTTACATTAATAGTGTGTTTAATAGTTGATACATGACACATTAATGTTTTTGTTCTCTTCCATTTTATACCATTCTTGCAATTTTAAGCTGAGTTGGCTATGGACGACCCACTGACATATAAATATAAATGGACTGCTCGTTCAACCAAAAATGCATGAAAGAAAATGGCACCATTTTCATATTCCTGTCTCTTTCCGTGAGAGCATACTTTCCCACTGAACTGTAACGATTGGGAACGAGAAATTGCTTGAGGTTCAGCGATATTTCCAACGAAAACAGCCTTGTAAAAAACGACTCATAATTAAAATTTAACAATATAAATAGTCCCAAATACTTTTTGTGGTAAATTCGGTAAATCCCACTGACATGCATATAAGTAAATTCCGAAATAATTTAAATATAACGCCAGTTACGACAGTTGGTAGCATTGACAGTGAGAGCTTACTTTCTGAAATCAAAACTGGTGCCACATGAAACAGGAGATCAATCAGTCCATTTATATACATGTCAGTGGAACGACCATATAAAACTTTTTCTCTAGTTGTCAATTTGATAAAAAAATTTATTTCAAATTAAGGTTAAACAATGAATATTTTGAGTAAGCAATTATACACACACCGCTCTTAACATTGATTAAATATTGGGTGTTTGGGTGCTTCCCTTTTTACCAGACGAAGTATGCGCCCGGTAACATCAGAAGTTTTCGTCCTAGCTCTTCTAATACCTATATTATATATCCGGTAATGGAAATTGTGTTTTTTATTCTAATTGGTGTGTAGCTTCTTCCGAAATATGTAGCTACAAAAGCATTAAGTCTAACATCACTTCTTGGTTTAGCAATGAATTTTATAAAAGCCGTTTAGAGCAAAGAAGCTGCTTTTCATGCAAACAAAATGCTATCAATCAATAAAATTAAGTCAACTATAATATGTATAAGGAATCACGTAACATTTAAATCTCCAATTAGACGGAAAATATTTAATAGCCTTTAGCTTCTGGTTTTTTCTTTAACAACAGCAAAAATACTAATCAATGTCCAATTCCTAGAAGCTACGGCCTTCGTACGTGTCGCTTAACCAAATATTTACGACATTCCAAATTGAGATGATGAAGAAAATGATTTTTTATCATATTTATATGCATTTTTTCTTGTTTTATTTTTTATAGTTTAATAGTTTATCCTCCATCGTTAAAATGAATGACTAATGTATTTTTCGAGTTTTAGATGTTTTGGGTTAAAAAAGACCCCGAACAATGATAGAAAATAATATCTGACAACTTTCAAGTGCCTTATTATAATATTTCGAGTCCATATCGTTTTTACTTTTTATAAACGAATATGTTGAAATTTCTTTCATTCTTTATTACATTTTTTTTTTGTAAAATAAGCAAGAAGACAAGGATCCATTTTTTTTTAATACGGACTTATTTCAGTAAACTTTTTTAAGAATGGTAAGAAAATTCTTCGGTTCTACTTTTTAAAGGTTGATTCCTTTTCATATTTACACTAGGACTGTACAATGCTAAGTATTTCAGAACATCAGTCTTCTCAGTCTTCAGCACCCTGATACTCATACTTACTTAAAAAAAACCAAATAACAGTACTTTTCGAAGTACTTGGGCACAAATACAAAGCAACACATACTTAAGTACCAAAGTAGGTACTTGACCAGTATACTTTAAAATACTTTCAAGTCTTTTGAAGAATTTATTTATCAATGTCAATTTTCAAATGAATATAATAAATATATTAATCAGATATGGGAATATTGATATCAGATCAGGATATAATTTGTTTAGGACAAATTGTCTGTATAGTGTACTTCAATTATCTTAAATTAGATTTTAACACGTTGACTGCCAACTACGAGATAATTCGTAGTTTGCGTTCTTGCTTAGGGCGCAAACTAGGAGAACAAATAATCAAGGTTGGCTTAAATGAACAGAAAATTTATCAATAAATGAACAGAAAATGTAGTCATACAAAACTTATTCAAAATCAATAATTTGAATAAATTAAATTGGCTTTTTACACCGGAATACTGAAGAGAACTGTGCCAGTCAACGAGTAATGGCATAGACAAACTAATAACATAAAAGACTGTCAGTCTGACAGGGTCAGAGCCTTGGCTAAATGGCATAGACAAACTAATAACATAAAAGACTGTCAGTCTGACAGGGTCAGAGCCTTGGCTAAGCTTTGTGGCTAAAATCTACATAAAAAGTGGCTAGAAGTAGCTAAATTTCAAAAATTTGTGGCTAGAAAGTGGCTAATAAACGTTTGTACTATAACCTTAACGACATCTTTCCCCAACAATTTTAAAGAACTTTTATTATTGAATTAAGTGTCTTCAAATTCATTCTATTACGTAGTTTAGATTTCACTAAGTTTATCAATCTGAACAACTCATCTTCTATATTCGAACCCCATCTTTAGCAGTGAAATAGCTAACGCAGAAAGTTCGCTAAATTGATTTTTGCCTGCAGCATCTTTATATTTAGATACCTCGATCCAAAAAAGGCTTGTATTATTGACGTTTTCCCACTTCATAAAATTAATGTTATTCCATTGAGTTAAAATCTTGTCAATAATTTCTTTTTCGGTTCCTATAATTTCAATTCTATTATTCCTTTACCTTTAAGAACTTTTAAGACTTCTACTACATTTAATACTCCATTTTTTTTTTCAATATTTCATTATTTGTAGGTAGCTTTAAGCCCTGGGTAGAAAGTTGGAAAAGTTCTTAAAAATACCTGTAATGAAAAAACAGATTTAGAAAGGAAAATGGCTAAAAGAGTGGCTAATAGCTAAAAGTAAAAAAAAAAAAAAAAAAATGGCCAAATGCTTTAAAAAGTGGCTAAATTGGCAACATGGAAGGCTGTGCAAGTAGAACAAAAATCAGCAACGCCTCGCTCGAATATAAAATCGGCGATCCATTGACTTGCTGACATAACTAGAGGAGGTATGCCAGCAATGCCCCACTTCAATATAAGCCTCGCCCTGATGAAGAGAAGGCGAAGGCCAGAATTTTTTCCTAAGAATTTACTGGAAAATTTTTCTTTACAATTTTTATGTATGGAGGCCGACAACGGATGCTTGGGCCGCTAACAATTCTTATGAGAGTACATAATGAATGTTTTCATTTTCCGTACTATGTATATGCACAAACACAATACGGTTGTAGATTACTGTATGTAGAAAACGGGAATTACTATTTGTCATCCTCTCGAACTGTTATGGAAAAGTGGCGAATTTTGAAAATCTTTTAAAGTTATGTCGATATAATTCGAAAAGTATTGCCAACTAATTGCAGTAATAACGTTATTTAGTTGAGGTGTTCTTCTTCCTCTATTCTATTTATTACGTAAATTGTAGAATGTACTGACTCAATTATTTTTTTCTATTTTTTATTTAACCAGATATTTGCAATTATTCTCAATTAGAAGAATTTTTAGAAAAACTTTTTATTTCTACGATTCCAAATCAAATTATCGAATTAGATCTCGTCCGAACGAGGCGGTTGTTTTATTTAATAATTTCATTTGAAATCGTAAAAGTAAAAAGTTTTTCTATAAATTTTTCTAAAAATTGTGAATTCGAATCCCGCATGGACAATATTAAAAATATTCTCAATTACTCATAAATAAAAAATTTGCTAGCTAGAAGCAACGAGAGAACAACAGTCGCATCAGTTTTAGTAAGATGTGTTCTTTTCGTTACGGGCAGACACTGTAGTGTAGAACACAGATTTCGAACTGAATTGATTTGTAGGGTGCATAGAAGTAGAAAAGATTTTGAAAGTATAGAGAAAATAATCAAATTGCTATAAAGCAGGGGTGGCCAAAATTTTGAAGTACCTACGTGGTCTACATTGTAATTCAAAATTTCGTAGCTGTCTACCGCCAGCAACAGTTTTAAATAAAACCCAAAAACCTAAATCTGTACTTCGTTAAAAGGGAACATCAAGAAACTGATGACTTCTTCCCGAGTTTCAAAAACTTCTTTCGAACTCCTCGTGTAAATTGTCCAACGGTTCGGCGAAACTTGCAATTCCCGATTTGAATTGTGTACACTCTTCCTCCAAGTTTTAGGTAATTCTTAAATTCACCTCTTCTTAGTTGGGATGCATGCATCTGAATGTGTTCTTTGAATGTTTTAATTAAATTTGTCTTATCAATCAAAGTTTTGTCTTTTTGCCTGCAAATTTAGATTCAGCTCATACAGAATTTCATTGAGAGTTTTGGAGCACAAAACTGATGGTGTAGTATAATGCAGTGATATCTATGTAACAAAACCAATTCGGGCTTCAGTGCGGTGCATTACAGTATTTCGTGACAGTGAAATGTCGTGATTTACGAAAGAGTTTCCTTTTTATATCCTAGATGAAATCTAACGGGTATAGTACAAAGTTTGACATTCCGTTTGTAATACCTAGAAATAATGCTAGTAGAGAAAAATCGGTTGTACAACCATGCGTAATATTAAAAGTTATTAACACTGCCCGAGAACATGTCGGCGTAGAGAGCTGAAATTTTATACACTGTTTATTCATAGTAATAGTAAGTATTGATACAAAAATGGAATAAATCGGGCAACCCCTTCTTGGTGTTATCATATAAAAATTTAGGTTTTTTACATACAGGGTGTTTCCCACTAGGAGGTCAATAGAGCGGGAGGTGATAGTACTCACCTAGACGAACCAAAAATTGTATGGCAGGGGGGCCATATCAACCGTTTAGGAGTAACAGGGTGATTATGAAAAAAAGCTAGTTTTTCACAAAGCACCCTGTATCGTAGACACTACAGGGCGTACGGTCACAGTTAAGAGCTCATTGTATTTCCAACGACTGCTCAATCAGCCCCATACCCCTCTCCCATCAAGAATTATGGTTGTCTAAACTAAAAATTTCTGATTTTCTTACCTTTTTTTTTAATTTAGCCTCTATTATTTTTGCAACAAGGTCATTAATATAACTTTTTTTATAAAAACTGTAAGCTGTAGAGTGTAGACTCTCCTCTTTAATGTGACCTATTACACCCTATGTGTTAACTGTAGCCGTTAAACAGTTATTAACTCATAACCTATTCCGGTCACACCGAAATTAGACGATATTTTTTAAAATGACGTACTAAGGGAACAAATTATCGTTGAGGATAGGTTTGAAAATAGGTTTGAGAATAAGTTTAGAGCTAATAACTCTTAAAGGGCTTCAGATAGCACATTGCGTATAATAGGTCAACTTAAAGAGGAAAGTCTACAGTTTACAGTTTTTATAAAAAAAGTTATGTTAACGACCTTGTTGCAAAAATAATAGAGGTTAAATTAAAAAAAAAGGTAAGAAAATCAGAAATTTTTAGTTTAGACAACCATAATTCTTGATGGGAGAGGGGTATGGCGCTGATTGAGCAGTCGTTGGAAAGGCCATGAAGTTCTGCATACAATGAGCTCTGTGACCGTACGCCCGTAGTGTCTACGATACAGGGTGTTTTGTGAAAAACTAGCTTTTGTTCATAATCACCCTGTAACTCCTAAACGGTTGATATGCCCCCCCCCCTGCCATACAATTTTTGGTTCATCTAGGTGAGTACTATCACCTCCCGCTCTATTGACCTCGTAGTGGGAAACACCCTGTATATTGTAAAAATTATCAGTCCTAGTCGTTTATATTTCAGTAAAAGTTTTCCAAAATATAAAATCCTCAGAGATTGGTTAAATTCATTTTTACTGTCCGACGAACCGTTCTAGAAATACATGCAAAAAATCATTTAAAAATCAAACTTGCACAAATGGGTGACCATACGAAATTACATACGGGCATTCATCTATGGTAGCATAAGAATAGGTCTTACTTAGACCAATTCTAGCTTTTTTACTTATTATTTTTGAAATAATGAAAAAGTGCTCTTCCAACTTTTCCTTGATCTCATTCGCTTTCATTTAATCAATGGCCCTGTAATTACGGACAATACCAATCTCGCTGCTTTTGATTTTGTGCCTGGCTTCGTACAAAAAGATTGCTGTGCACATAAGCTAACATATTTCTCTCTTCCGGATTTCACTTCACACTTTAAAATGCTTTCGACATTTTCTTGTTTTGGTAGTCATACACCTGAGTTACAAATAAGACAAACACATTTATTTTTGAACATAACGGTAAAGAGTTCCTCTGATAGTGGTAAGTCATACCTTTTTGCGTTATAATTATCACCACGCAACAAAACAATCGTCAGATCTGAATACTAGCTTACTGGCTAATGAGAAAACTAACGCCCACGAGACAGTGCGATGGATAAGCGAGGCGAAGACATGTCGTCACGTCATGTCGGCGGGGGATGGGGACATGGAGTACCCGTTACACATGTCACGCCACGTAAGGCGGTGCAATTATTTGAAAATTTCAATTCTTTTGTAATTTTTGTTCAATTGATTTTACTCTCGCGGGCTACCAAAAACTTCTCCGCGGTCTATCGCGGTCGACGTATTAGCCACCCTTGCTATAAAGTAAATTATTACCAAAAGAAAAGACAACTTCCTTATATATGTAGACTAGACATAGTCGTTTAACACTTAATTAAATAATAAACTTGTAATTAATCAAGCAGGCTATACCTACTTACATATATGTGAAAATATAATTTTATTGCCTATTTGACATTTTAAATTAAAATTAAAGTACTACTTCTTTTAATCTCGGTTTTAATGGGAACTAACAAAAATAAAAGTAAAAAAGCAAAAATGCAAGTAACTTTTAAAAGATTCACCAATTCTGTTCTTTAATAATTTAAATAACAATTTTAATTTTTTTATTACAGGCGCACGCGAAGTCTAAACGCACCATCCCCAATTCAACAATTTGGACCATGTGGACGAATAATGAAAAATCCCGCAATGGTGATGTAAGTATTATACATACATGATTAAAAAATTATTTATATGCATGCATATGCTTCTTTAGCAACATTAATAATTACTTTTTTAGTGGAACTTGTCGCATTTAAAAAAAAAAATAAAAAACCACACTCGCTGCGGACAGGATTCGAACCTGTGCGGGCAGAACCCAATGGATTTCAAGTCCATCTCCTTAACCACTCGGACACCGCAGCCACAATCCGATCGACCCATAGAATAAGTTTTCTTAGCAGCTTATACGCAAATTAAGTTGATCAAAGATCTTTCACTGTAATATATAAAGCGGTTTGAGAAATAAGAATAGTAAACCATACTTAGCTTCATTCGTTCCCAGTACAAATGGTTATGAATATATGTAGGTATATACATAGCATATTCGTTCGCTCAATTTTTCACAAATTTTATTATAAAGCTGAAAATGTCGGCAATATTTTAAAAAAATTTCAATCAATAACAGCTAGCTTAGGTTTTTGCAAAACTAAAGTAAAAGTAAAAACATTATTAAAACTATTTACTTTACTTGGAAATCATCGATTTTTTTAAAGTTTGTTTCTGTGAATTTGTGAATTTGTAGGTACCTACTTATTTATTACAGCGCTTGAATGTTTTTAAGTTTATTTTATACAGATTGATTTGTGCGGAACTCTTATTCGGATAAATAATGGGTGATCAAATTCGATTTTATTCTATTTATAGTTGATGAAAGCCTTTCAATGTGGCGACAGTGTCAATACATCCAAAGACTGGACACGTAGAACAAAAATATGCAACGCTTTTCTAGAATATAAAATTAACGATGCCTCGACGATGACTCGACTTGGCACTTGATGACATGCCCAAAGGGTAAGCACCAATGCCTCGCTCCATACAAAATCACTGTTCCCTCGATCCGTTGAAGAAAAGACGTTTTCTTGGAAATTTTCTGAAAATTTCTTCCTTTGAAGTTTTATGCATTGGCCGGGCCGAGAGCAGTGCCTCGCTCAAATATAAAATCTAACAACGATCCCTCGACCTGATGTAGGGAAGGCCGAAATTTTTTCTTAGAAAATTTACTAGAAATTTTTTCCTTAGAATTCAGACGCATTTTTGGAGGGCGACAACAATTTTTATGAGCGTAGAGGCTAGACAAGCAATAAGCAATTTTTTAGAAATTTATACAAAATGTTTCGGTAGAATTTTTATTCATTTTGGTGGCCGACTAGACTTATTTTCAGGTACAGGTACAGTATGTACATCCTTGTTAGATTTTATATTCGAGCGAGGCTTCAGCCAATGCATTAAAATTCCAAGGAAGAAATTTCCAGTAAATTTCTAAGAAAAACTTGTGACCATCTCTTCATCGAATCGAGGCAACAATGATTTTGTGAGCGAGGCATTGGTGGCTTAACCTTTGGGCACGTCATCAAGTGCCAAGGCGAGGCATTGTCGAGGCATCCTTAATTTTATATTCTAGAAAAGCGTTGCATATTTTTGTTCTACGTGTCCAGTCTTTGTATGTTATTAGTTTGTCTATGGTCAGAGCAGTGTTGGGCGTAATCAACTACATTTGCAATCAGATTAATAATCATGATTAAATCAATCATGATTACCAATCAATCATTAATCATGATTACATCGAGTAATCTTAGGAAAATGTAACCGTAATCATGATTACATGATTACATTTTTTTTATTACATTGTTTTTGATTACAAATGAAACTTTTCAAGAGATTTTAAAATTTAGTTCGAAGAAAACAAACAATCTGTGATCATAAGAATGTTTATTGTAGAAAACTCCAAGGCAATGTTGAATTATGTATTAATTGAAGTCACTGTAAAGAATGTAATGTTGAATTCTTTTCAACGAGCTCTACACCGGTGCAGTGCAGCTTTACGTGTTTTTGTTGTTGCATTACAAAAACAAAAACACGTAAAGCTGCACTGCACCGGTTTAGAACTCGTTGAAAAGAATTCAGCATAAGTGCTTCTATTTGATAGAGACTCACACATATCTGATCATCAACTTAAATTTGAAAAAGATTACATTTCTGGGGCGTATAAGAAAGTCGTTGAGCATGGAAAATGCAATAATGCCTTTTAACGTTTTGATTTTGCTAGACTTTTCATATTGCTTCACATTTTTATATGCTAGTTCGAATGAATTCAAGGGCAGAATGCAGCTGTTGTAGAATAGCAATGCAAGTTATTCACTACCGACTTCGGGATAGAAATACAACAATGTTTGTTTTCTTTTAACTATGATTTTAAACCTTTTGCAAATTTGTAATCAAAAAACGTAATAATGTAATCATGATTACGGTTACGATTGATCAATCATTAATCGCCATAAATGATTACTTTTCTGATTAATATTATCAATCTGTAATCATGATTACAGATTACAGATTGTAATCGTAATCATTAATCATCAATCAGATTGCATTTTGCCCAACACTGGGTCAGAGTCTTTTCATATAAGCGACTTCCAGTCGGACAACTGCTATCACGATTTTGTGCGACAAAACTTTGGTTTCACACGAGCGTGACTGCAAAAAATTATTCAGTTATCTTTTTAGTTTTAAAAACCACAAGAATCATTTTGGGTAAACCCTTTACTAACTGCCCTACTTTTAAAAGATGAATTTCACACGATTTTGGGGGAGCAATACAAAGCAAAGCTGAAAAGCGCATAAAACATTTATTTGACGAAAAAATTTGCGACTGTCGCACCTTTGTTTTTTTGTTGATATCAAGCAAACAGTCGTGCAACAGTTCTGCAATAGAGGTTTGCGACAGCAAATTTCAGTCACGCGTCTCCAGAAATGAATTATTCGAATGCCGACTTTAAATTCACATTATATGTATATACATAATACATCCATATTAATTAACTAAGATGTGCCGAGGCCCGTGTGCAGCTCGCCTATTGTCTGCTGCATGTTAGTTGTTGACTGGTTTTATTAATGGAGTTTCGAATAAGAAAGGATATATAATAATTGTCAATCCATTTTGCGATGTTCCAATTAAATAAGTTAATTCGATTGTTTGGATTTGACGTCATCTAGGCTGTAGAGATTTGAAATTTTGCGTTTAGATTACACGGGCGACACTAAGCAATATTCATCGACCAAGATTATTGAGTTGATAAAATTAAGAACGTCTAAATTTGAGCTTATTTATCAACCAGGATAAAGATTGATTATTTTCCAAATGAATGGCGCTAATTATAAATTTGGAAATAAATTTCAGTTTTTAATTATTTTTAGTGATGCCGGTAACGGAATGACAACGATATATAGAAAGCAGCTATCTCGATGTGAACTGTTCATCTGCCATAACATTATTGAGCTACAACTTCTCTTATCCAAAGAATTCACATATGTGGCTATATAATTGCAAGTCTCTTATGTATGGGTCACATGATATCAATTCGCTGAATACAAGTCGACTTATTCACTAACTAAACTCAACTATATTCCTAAATTACTATTTCTAAATTACCACGTTATATACAGGGTTTTCCAATAAGAGGTGTTATTTTTATATTCAAAGAAAAATGCCATTTTTTGAGATAAATGATCGGATCTTTATTTCATTATAAAAAGGAAGGTATGCCGTTAATAATGGAAAATAACATCAGCCAAATGACCACCACGACCACGCCTACAGGACCATATCCTTTTCATGGAATTTTCCATAACCAAATCGCAAAGTGGCTGCCCTATGTCCTCGATAACCTCACGATTCCATCTTTGTGGTCTTGAATCGTCGCTGGGCTGTTGACGTAGACCTCCTCTTTCACGTGGCCCCAAAGGAAGAAGTCGCAAGGTGTTAAGTCACAAGATCTCGATGGCCAATTGTGATCACCTCTTCGAGAGATAACACGGTCCGGAAACTTTTCCCGTAAAAGATCAATGGTTTCGTTGCTTGTATGGCACGTAACGCAGTCTTGTTGAAAGTAAACGTTGTCCAGATCAATACCATCCAATTCCGGCCATAAAAAATCATTAATCATCTGTCGATAGCGCAATCCATTCACCGTAACTGTTGCTCCAGCCTCATTTTCGAAAAAGTAAGGTCCAATGACCCCGCGGGACCATAAACCGCACCAAACAGTCACACGTTGAGGATAGAGATGCTTTTCAACAATAACTCTTGGGTTTTCCGAGCCCCAGATGCGACCATTTTGCTTGTTGACGAAGCCATCGAGGTGGAAATGGGCCTCATCACTCAAGATGAGTTTTCGATGGAATTCCGGATCATTTTCATTCATTTCAAGGACCCATCCAAAGACTCGACGTTGTTGATGATCGGCCGGCTTGAGTTCTTGTGTTAACTGAACTTTATAAGCCTTAAGACCCAAATCTTTATGCAAAATACGGTGTAATGACGTTTGTAGAATGCCTAATTCCAAAGAACGACGAGGAATGGACAAACCTGGGTTTTCTTCAACACTTGCGGCTACAGCAGCAATATTCTCGGCTGTTCTTGAGTGACGTGCACGGGTTTTATTCTTCACATCACTAACTTGTCCCGACAGCTCGAATTTTTCTACCAATTTCTGTATTGCGGTCCGACAAGATGCTTCACGACGACCCAAAAAGTTCGAGTTTTACGAACCGTCTCTGCCACATTTTCACCATTTTTATAGTGAATTTTAATAATTTCAATGCGTTGTTGAATCGTGTATCGTTCCATTTTTATTAATGGCGTAGTTTCTACTTGTGAAATGTCAAAAAATGACAGCTCCAAAAGTGACATCTACCGAAATAGCGGGCTAATTAAAATAACACCTCTTATTGGAAAACCCTTTACTACACTCTTATTGTCAGAGGATGTTGCAAAGATGGCCCCCCAAGAACGTATGCGCGCTCTAGGACACTTAAGGGTAATATCACAAAAGATCTTACAGGTCGCAGTGACTAGATGATAGGCGATATATCTGTCTGCATCCCCAATAATAATAATCCGTTCTTAAACTTAAAAGTAAGAGTCTTATCACAACCAATAATAGGCAGTTCGAAACCTTCCACCCTCAAAAGAAAAACGCAAAATGGACTTAACTAAATACATAGACTTATTAGCAAACCAATATTTTGGATAGTAAATTTTAGAATTTTAAGGAAACCAAACAGAAAAGAAAAAAATTGAATAGAAATTAAATTTAAAATTTAGAAAAAATAAAAAAAAATAAATAAATAAAAGTCGAACGAGGGTGAAATTTTGCCCGATACCGATTGGGCCCCGCGAGGCCAGCCTGTTAGATAACCCCATTATTCATCAACTCTGACGTGGCAGTTATCCTTCGTGCAGCGTTTGTAGTATTCCAAAGATGGCACGTGCTGTTTTAATAATTCTTCATTTGCTGTCAGTATTCCAGGCGTAACTGCTTCTTAATCCTGATAACGAAATGAGCTTCAATCCTCTGCTTGGCGCTGCTGTACTAGTATTTAATATATTTGTTTCCAAATCCAACTAAACAGGGCTAAAACGGCTGGACAAAGCGCACATATTGTTGGGTGCTATCCGACACATAACATTTTTTTTAGTGCAACTGATCCCTTACACCCATGCGCTCACTGCCCCTGGATGCAAGCATGCATTGCACTGGCTGTGTTAGGAAATGTCCAAAAAAATATATTTAAATTATTGGTGGTAAATCAGTGACATCTATTATCTATTCGTTGGAACACAAATATATAATGTTGAATGAATTTGGCTCTCATAGTCTGAAAATACGCTAAATTTCCAGTATCGCTTACACTTCAATCGAACTTCGGATGCACTGTACAAGTTTTCAATTCAATTCTAGCCAAAACTATGCTGTTGTGGAATTGTTTACACTATTCGCTGTTTGTACCTTACTGCAATCTTCGGGCTTAGGTGCCTCTTTTCAATTTTCTGGGCATAATATATAGGTTCTTTGCTATAGATTTTTTTTTTTAATTTAAACTATTAACTAAATTGTTAAATTTCCTAAAATTTCAGGCAAATTCAAGATCCGGCAAGTCAACGATTAACATGGTACAAGCCACCATTAACCGTGCTCGTCATAAAGAAAGTTCGTGACTCAACAGTTCTACCTCCATTTGTGCATTTAGTTGAATGGTTGGTGCAGGAGAAACATATGGTGGTTTGGGTAGAGGCAGCTGTTTTAGATGATCCCTTGCTGCAAGAGGACAAGAAATTCCAGAGTATAAAAGACAAATTAGTTACATTTAAGTATGTATTTTCCCAATTTACAATTCGGATGGTAAAAATTGATACATTTTTTCTATTTCAGGGATGGTCGGGATGATTTAACAGACAGAATTGATTTCATTGTTTGTCTGGGCGGTGATGGTACATTACTATATGCTTCTCTACTGTTCCAACAATCAGTTCCACCTGTGATGGCCTTTCATTTAGGATCTTTGGGTTTTTTGACACCATTCCAATTTGACAATTTTCAAGAACAAGTTACAAATGTATTAGAGGGACACGCAGCTTTAACATTGCGCAGTCGCCTACGTTGTATTATAGTAAGGAAATGTGATCGATCAAAGGATATGAATGCTGTTGAAATTGATAATGATGATAATGGTGCAGAGCGATCTCTTCAACAACAAGTGACAAAAGCATCAACAAATATTTTGGTAAGAATAATACTTTTTTGTTATGGAATAAATTTTATTAATTTTGCTCGGTTAAAGTTTGAAACATATTTTAGAGCCGATAGTCTTAATAATTTCAGATTTAAATCTGGTTGATAAGTGATGTGTTTAATGAGGAGAACTTACTAAAAGTAATTCTACCCCCATCCGCAAATTTTACCAAACATTTTCAAAGTGGGACATATTATTCAGCAGCTTGTCCTTGCTTTTTACCATTGCACAAAAAGTTCGAAAATACTCTTTACTTAATCGCAAAAAAAGTGTTCAAATTCAGGACAATGAGCTTGAAGCGATCATGATCAGTTGCGAAATGAGCTAAAAATACGACATTTAATGTGTACAACCTATTATTAGACATAATGCTCGTGCTGATAATACTCACTGCCGACGAGAGTTTTTTGTGACAAATGAATCGTTTGCATATCGAGTACAATATTATATTTTGGTACACAAAGAACTTGTATGAAAGAGACTTGCTGTACTCAAATACTACCTTACATAAGTACCACAATCTTTGACTAGTTATCAGAATCAATTTTGTTGAGGTAATACCTTAAGGCCTGAAGCACAATTGAAGCTTTTCAGCCAGCTTAAGATTTGTTGACGTTGTAAACCAAAACACAATTTGAGCTTTAGATTTTTTGCTATTTTTAAGTCGGCTGGAGTTTTGTTCAAATTGCAAATTTCGAATCAAATGGCTGCCAACTTGAGGGAATTTTGAATGCAGCCAAAACTATCCAAAAGAGTATGAATTTATCGCAGTTTTGGAAAATCGAATGATTTTTCTTTCCTTAATGTCACTCATGAATAAAAGTTTTCACGGTAAACAAGTTAAAGTTGCAAATGTCATAAATGTCAGTTTTGTTCAATTCGGCTGGCGATAATACTGGCTGAAAATGTCCGATTGTATTTCAGACTTAAAGGACAGTGCTCAGTGAGAACTGAGGAGCCTTCTTACTGAGAGATAAAAGAGAGAGAGAGAGAGAGAAAATTAGTTTTAGTTCCTGTTGTGACAAATTTTCCTTTAGTCTCCCATAGCTTGAAGTCGGACACGCGCAAGGAGTACTTCGGATTTGGGTATAGAGATGGGTAAAGATGAAAACAAAATGAACACGGCATGCGTCGCGTCGCTCTTACAGTTCAATAGAATATACGCGGTTAAGTTCGCGCTGACCAAATAGCTGCCGCGCTTGCCGGATTCGATGCGAAAGTAGAGCAATTTTCTACTTTTAACGTGATTTTAAACTGTTTATATACTTCGTAAGTTGCAAATACAAATACTGCCACATCTAATAGCTCTGATATATCTATTATTTCACTTTTAGTTAATAACTCAAGCTTTTCTGTCACTATTTATTTCTATAAATAAATCTTAAGAGTACTTACGCAACGCGTTCATTGGGACTTTCTCAATATTTACACGCGTCTGCCGCGAAAGAGGCGGAAAACACGTCCGACGCGACGCGTGCATTGGGCCTTCGCCTTATCCGGTTCGTACTTTTGGCACAGGACGGTTCTCAAACATCCATTAAATTTTGCCTCAATATTTCACGCGATCTTGTAGGTTCATTTAGGAATCTGTACTGTACTATGTACTGTGACTCTCCACAGTTAGAAAAGAAAATGTCTCCCTTCTCTATTTTACGAGTTGAAGTGAGATAAGTTATAGTTGCCTTGCCTTCGCAAAGAATATTAGAGAGATTTTTTCTTCGTTTTCCTAATTTATGGATGTTGGTGTTGCCATCCAGACCAATTTTCCGCAAATCGAATGTTATAGAATTTTATCAATTTGGGAAAAATAAATTTCGTAACAATATATATAAATATAGATACAAAAATGTTTACATACATGGTAGAAATTGGGTCTCGCATTGTGTACATAATAACTGATGCATACAATGCCACAGGTATTTCTTTTAAATTCTGCAGTAAATTGAATTAGTGAAAGACCAAAACAACCTCAAATTAGGATATTACATAACACAAATTATCGTAAAGATAAATTAAATCAGTTCAACAAATAATGAATCGCTTTCTGTTCGTAGTTTCAAGTAAGGTTTCTCTTAAATTGAATATTCCTTGAGGAAGAAAAAGTATTTTAGGTAATTAATTCGGTTAAATCCTTCTGCGTGCGTGACAAAATAAATTCCTTAAAAGCAAGACATTCCGAAGATCATACTAAGTACAGCATACATATTTGTAATTTGGACTAAAATTTATCAAAAATCTCATTCTGTATCTTAGGACGAAAATGGTTGCCTCGTTTTGTCTTAACAGAATGACAGAACACATGAAAATGAAGCAGTCCAGAGGGGTGATTCTGATCTCTTTGTCGGAGCTTGGGCGGTAATTTTAGTCACATATTTGGACCTTTCACATATTTGTCGTACTTTTATATTCACCATATTCATTTTTATTTATTCCTTTCATCAAACATAAACTAAAATGAATTTGCAATGAATTAATGCCAGAATACACGCCTAAAAGTACAAAAATTTAGCCAACTGCTTCCGAGGTTGTGACAAAAACTTTATACTGTGGTAAATTGACAATTTGCACCTAATTAGAGTAATACAAGTGCTTAAAATTTAAAAAATATTTTGAGTTTGAAATGTGAAGTCTCACTTTCAGTTCATTCTACGTAATGCAAGGCTTGCTGAACTGAATAAAAACGCGAAAAATCATTAGAAAAGTTCATTTCATTTAGGCGTATATTTTGTCATTAAAGTACGACAAAATATCAGAATAACCACCTAGATCCAGAATTGTTTGCTGAGCGTAACACTTACTACTCTGAATGCAGTACGACTCTTTAACTGACTCTCTTGAGCAATCGGATCTTTCAAAAGAAGCAGATCTGATGATCCGGATGTTTAAAAAGATCCGCTTTGCCCATCTCTACTACATACATACATCACACCTTGTTCTTTCTTACCAGTTGCAAAGAAGGCACAACCGGTGAAGCTCGTTAATTTATTGAATTATTGTAAGTGGTTGCATCTTATATGTGTTCACAACGAATCGAGGCTTCAAGAGTCAAGAATAAAATGATTGTACGCTAGT